>JAREIS010000244.1:600000-882500 GCA_030060385.1 Muscicapa striata striata
GAATTCTGGGAATTCCTGAGGAAATCCAGAGAATTTCTGTCCTGCCAGAGGTACTGAGGGAATCCTGGGAATCCTTGAGGAAATCCCAGGAATTTTGGTTCTACTAAAGAGAAAATCCTGGGAATTCCTGTTCTGCTAAATGTACAGAGGGAATCCTGGGAATCCCTGAGGAAATCCTGGGAATTCCTGTTCTGCCAGAGATACTGAGGGAATCCTGGGAATCCCCAAGGAGATCCCAGGAATTCCTGTTCTGTCAAAGAGGAAATCCTGGGAATTCCTGTTCTGTTCAATGAGGAATCCCTGAGGAAATCCCAGGAATTCTTGTTCTGACAAAGAGGAAATCCTGGGAATCTCTGAGGAAATCCTGGGAATCCCTGTTCTGCCAGAAGTACTGCAGGAAATCCCAGGAATTCTTGTTCTGCTAATGAGGAAATCTCAGGAATCCCTGTGGAAATCCTGGGTATTTCTGTTCTGCCAGAGCTACAGCAGACCCTCATTCCCACTCAGGAACGTGGTGCAATTCCAAGAATTTTCCCGTTGTTCCTGCTCAGGAGGAATTTCACACCTCAAGTGGAATTTTTGCCGCTGAGGTTCATCCACACTCATGAAAATTCTGTTTATTTGAATTGTTTTAATGCCCCTTTGGAATTTGCCAATTGGGATTTATCCATGGCTGGTTTTCCTTCCTCACTTCCCGTTTTTCCAGAGGCACTGAGGAGATCTCCTGGAAAACCAAGGATATCCTGGAAGATCTCATCCAGCACCAGGATCTCCAGTCACTCCAGAGTTACTTGGAGAAGGTAAAGATACAAATTATTTATTAAAGTTATCAATATACAGACTTAATGATAAATAATTTAATAACAAATAATTTAATAATCAAGAATTTAAGAATCCATAATTTAATAATATATAATTTATGGAATAAATTATCTAATAATAGATAGTTAATAGAGAATTTAATAACGGAAAATTGAATAATAGAAAATTAAATAACAGAGAATTGAATATAAATTCAATAATAGCTAGAGAATCGAATAATAAAGAATTGAACAATAAATAGAGAACTTAATAATGGAGAATGTAATAATAAATAGAGAATTTTATAATAATTAGAGAATTTATTAATAGAGAATTTATATGATAAATAGAAAATGTAATAATACAGAATTTAATAATAGAGAATTTAATAATAAAGAATTTCATAATAAAAAATTTAATAATAAAGAATTTAATAATTAATAAAGAACATAATAAATAAATAATTTAATAATTAATAAAGAACATACTAAATAGAGAATTTAATAATAAAGTGTTGCTATAAGGAATAGAGAATTTAATAATAAAGAATTTATTAGTAACAGATAATTTTATAATAACAATAAAAAGAGAATTTAATAATAAAGTGTTGCTATAAGGAATAGAGAATTTAATAATAGAGAATTTATTAGTAACAGATAATTTTATAATAACAATAAAAAGAGAATTTAATAATAAAGAATTTAATAAGAAATAGAGAATTTATATTAAAACCAGAAAATTTATAGAACAGAACTTTTATTAATAAAGAATTTTTATAATAAATAGCAAGGTTGTTTTTCCCTCCCCCATTTTTCCCTGGAGCAGCTTTTCCTTTTGGAATACCCCAGCAAATCCCAGCCGGAAAACGGGGAGCAGGAAATATCCAAAATAACCCAAATTCCCGCTGGGAATTCTAAGAGAAATCCAGGTGCCCTTTTGGAATTTCCCTCTCCTCCTGATCCACAAAATTGGATTTTCCAGGCCTTGAAATCTTCCCTGCATCCCTTGGGAAAGCTGCTGGGGGCTCTGAGCGTGGCGTTCCAGGCCACGTATTCCGGGATCGGAGCCAACCGGCACCTGCTGGGAATGGCACAGGAGGAGGTCAAGTTCTATTCCAAGAAAATTTGGGAATTCTACCGGTGAGTCCAACATGGAGCTTTTCCATGGGGTGGGAGCATGGAATGGATCTTTGGGATCATGGGATTAGGGGCTGTGCCTTATTTGTATTCCTTTTTTCTTGAGAGTTCTTGGGAATTCTTAAAAATTCTTTGGAATTCCTGGGAGTTCTTGGGAATTCTTGGGAATTCCTGGGAGTTCTTGAGAATTCTTTGGAATTCTTGAGAATTCTTGGGAGTTCCTAGGAATTCTTGGGAATTCTTTGGAGTTCTTGGGAATTCTTTGGAGTTCTTGGGAATTCTTTGGAGTTCTTTCGGGTTCTTGGGAATTCTTGAGAGATCTTTGAAATTCTTGGGAGTTCTTGGGAATTCTTGGGAGTTCTTGGGAATTCTAGGGAGAGTTGCTTCCTCGAGGTGACAATGTCAATGAGAGCACAAATCCATGGGGCTGGAAATCTGGGATTGAAGGAAAAATGGGATCATGGAATGGTTCAGGTTGGAAATCTCATCCACTTCCAATCCCTTCCCACTATCCCAGGTGCTCCAAGCCCCATCCAGCCTCTCCTTGGACACTTCCAGGGATCCAGGGGCAGCCACAGCTTTTCTGGGAATTCCATCCCAGCCAGGAATTCCTTCCCAATATCCAACCCAAACCATTCCAGGATTCTCAGGGAAATCAGGACAAATCCCAGCTGCTTTTCCAGAGTGGGATCATCCTTGAACGCTCATGGATGGATCAGGGAATTGGGACCACTCTGCTCTTTGGAATCCATGGAAATTCTGGAATTCTCAGTCATTCCTGGTGCTTGTGCTGCTCAGGGAGAAACCCCTCCAACACTGGAACAACTCTGCCAGAATTCCTGGGATTTTCACTGATCGCCCACTGGATGCTGGGACAGCTCCTCCTTTGGGAACAAATTATCCTTAAAAAAACAGGGAATGAACTAATCCTTGTTTTTGCTTTTCCAGGGGTTTGCTCCAGCTGGCCCTGGAGCAGAAGGGCCAAGTGCCCTCGGAGGAAGCGGATCTCAGGTTGGTGGCACCTCCAGAGGTTCCATGTTCAGCTTTTGGGATTTACAAGGGATCTCTGGAAATTCAGGAAGTTCTGAGCTTGTGTTTGTGTCCTTGAGCCAGGCTTAGTGTCCAGACTTTGTCTGTTTGAGCCAGGCTTAGTGCCTGGACTGGGCTCAGAGTGCAGAGTTTTCCATAGTTTTCCACGGAGCAAGGAACCAGCTCCTTCTCCTCATGTTCTGGGGGAGAAAACGGTGCCAGAGGAGGGGGAAAATACAGAAAAAAACTGGGAATAATTATGGGAATCCAGATTTAGGATTTTGGGATCAAGAAGCCGAATTTTGGTTCCGCTGGCTCTGCTTGCTTCGGGTTTTCCTCTAATTTTTCCTCAGCCATTCCCACAAATCCAGGAGAGGAAAAAGGCTTGAAGTTAATTTATTTGGTCTTGGTGGTCAAGTTATTCCATGGGAATATCTTGGAAAAAACAGCTGGGAATTGGCCTCCAGTGCTCCAAGTTTTTCCCAGTGACTCTGGAGATGTCCTCGAGCTCCAGGTTTTTTTTTCCCAGTGAATTTCCTGGAGATCTCCTGGAGCTCCAGGGTTTTTCCCAGTGAATTTCCTGGAGTTCTCCTGGTGCTCCAGGATTTTTTTCCCAGTGACTCTGGAGTTCTCCTGGAGCTCCAGGATTTTTTTCCCAGTGAATTTCCTGGAGTTCTCCTGGTGCTCCAGGATTTTTTTCCCAGTGACTCTGGAGTTCTCCTGGTGTTCCAGGATTTTTTTCCCAGTGAATTTCCTGGAGTTCTCCTAGTGCTCCAGGACTTTTTTTTCCCAGTGACTCTGGAGTTCTCCTGGAGCTCCAGGGTTTTTTTCCCAGTGAATTTCCTGGAGATCTCCTGGTGTTCCAGGATTTTTTTTCCCAGTGAATTTCCTGGCAGTCTCAGGGATCAACTTGTGGCCACGACAACCCAACCATGCCAATCTCGGAAGAGCGAAAAACAAGGAGAACACCTCAGAAACGCCTCTTCCATGGGATGCTGGGTGGATTTGGGAATATCCACATGGATTTCCTGGAAAATCCCATTTTTCCCCCTCTTTTCCAGTCTCCAGAAAGGCTCCAGCCTGGTCCTGCCTCTGATCCTGCCCACATTCTATCCCGAGCTCTCCATGCTCTACATGCTCCAGCACCAGCGTGAGGACGACCTCTACTGCCAGGGAATCGTGGAGCTCAGCCTCTTCTCGGATATCCAGCTCCTGGAATTCCTGGATGTGCAGAAGTAAGAGGGAATTTTCCATCCCCAAGGAAAATTCCGGAAAGGTTGAGTCGCCGTTGGATTCATCATTGGTTTTTCCCAGTTTTTCACTGGAGATTCTCCCAGGTTGCTGGAGGAATTCCTGCTCTGGAATGTTTGGTTGGAAGGAGAATTTTTAATTGAAAACTGTTTTAGTTGAAAGCAGTTTAATGGAAAAGTGCTGTTACCCCTACTAATCCTCATTTTTGGTGGAAAATTCCCAAATTCTTTGCTCCAAATCATCCCAAATTTAGAAATGTCTATAAATCTGTAAATGTGGAAAATTCCCAACTTCTTTGCTCCAAATCATCCCAAATTTAGAAATGTCTATGAATCTGTAAATGTGGGAAATTCCCAAATCATCCCAAATTTAGAAATGTCTATAAATCTGTAAATGTGGAAAATTCCCAATTCTTTGGTCCAAATTATCCCAAATTTAGAAATGTCTATAAATCTGTAAATGTGGAAAATTCCCAAATCATCTCAAATTTAGAAATGTCTATGAATCTATAAATGTGGAAAATTCCCAATTCTTTGCTCCAAATCATCCCAAATTTAGAAATGTCTATAAATCTGTAAATGTGGAAAATTCCCAATTCTTTGGTCCAAATTATCCCAAATTTAGAAATGTCTATGAATCTGTAAATGTGGAAAATTCCCAAATCATCCCAAATTTAGAAATGTCTATGAATCTGTAAATGTGGAAAATTCCCAAATCATCCCAAATTTAGAAATGTCTATGAATCTGTAAATGTGGAAAATTCCCAAATCATCCCAAATTTAGAAATGTCTATGAATCTGTAAATGTGGAAAATTCCCAACTTCTTTGCTCCAAATCATCCCGAATTTAGAAATACCTTGGAAAAGGAATGTTAAAATGTGGGAATAACGATGGAAAAGATGGAAGAGGTGGAGGCAGATGTTTCCCTCATCCATTCCTGCTCCTGGGCCCACTTCTGGAGAGCGGATTGGGAATTTTCCTCCAGGATTTCAGGAGCACAGCAGATCCAGAGTCTCGATTGGATTTCATCCATAAGAAATGAGATGAATTGTATGGAAAAGTGACAAAATTTCTCATGGATTATCCCAGGATCATCCCTGAGGAATGCAAACTCTGATGGGAGTTCCCAGGGAAGTGGATCCATGGGACAGAGCTCTGAGTGAAATGGATCCATGGGATTGGAGGTCCCAGGGAAGTGGATCCATGGGATGGAGCTCCCACTGGGAGATGGAAGAACCACCGAGATTCCAGATGGAATCCATCCTAAATCCCAGTTTTCCCTTTCCAGGCACCTGTGGCCTCTCAAAGATCTCACCCTGACCTCCAACCAGGTGAGGAAAACCCTTGGAGCCAGCTGGGAGTGGGGCATGGAATTGGGCTTGGGTGAGGATGGAGCTTCTCTGAATTAATCCCGGGAATCCGAGCTCCGTGATCAGCTCTGATCCAGAGTTGCTGCCTGTGGATTTCCTCGGATTTCCTTCCCAGTTTTTGTGGGATGGCTCCGGAATTTCTGTCACTGGTATTCCAAAGGTATCCCTGTCTCTTTTCCAGAGGCGCTCCCTGGTCAAGGATAAATGTTTCCTGTCTGCCACCGAGTGTCTGCAGAAGCTCATGTGAGTCCCTGTCTGCCTCTTCCCACTGAAATCCAGGGGGTTTTTTTGGAAAATGCCAGGAATTTGTACCTGTTTCAAAAGCATTCCAGGGCCATTCCATTCATTTCTTAAGGAAAAGTTGTTTGGGATGTTTTTTTCTGTTTCCAAGTGAATTCCATGGAATTTCTTTCTCCAAAACTCCACGAGGACAGCCATGATTAAATCTGGCAATTCCCTGCTCAGCACCTTCCACTTCCCACAGATATTCCCTAGGAAGGAATTCCTGGCTGGGAAAGTGTGGAGGGGCTGTGATGAAATTCCCAAAGACTTCTGGCTGCCCCTGGATCCCTGGAAGTGTCCAAGGCGAGGTTGGATCACTTTGGGATAGTGGGAAGTGTTCTTGGCCATGGAATGGGATGATCCTTAAATCCCTTCCCACCCAAACCATTCCATGTTTTCTCCCTATGGAAAATGGGACTGGAACCTCCAGTCAAACCTCAGTTGGGATTGGAATTGGGATTATCCCATAGATATGTTGGATTAGGGATATTTTCATATCCTTTGGCTTTTCTGGGAACATTCCCATTCCTTCAAGTTCCCTTCTCCCAGCTCTGCCTTGGACACACCAGGAATGTCCCATTCCATCCTGGAGACCCCAGGAATGTCCCATTCCATATGGGAGACCCCAGGAATATCCCATCCTATATGGGAGATCCTGGGAATATCCCATTCCATACTGGAGACACCAGGAACGCTTCATTCCCTATTGGAGACACCAGGAATGTCCCATTCCATGTGGGAGATCCTGGGAATATCCCATTCCATATTGGAGACACCAGGAATGTCCCATTCCATGTTGGGGATCCCAGGAATGTCCCATTCCACGTTGGAGACCCCAGGAATGTCCCATTCCACCCTGGAATATTTCCTGGCCCAACCTCGCTTCCTCCTCTTTCCTCCACCCTTTGGAGCCAATCCATGAACTCCAAACCTCCTGAAATCCCTGATTTATTTTATTTTTTTTTTAATCCCAGTTTTCCATGGCTCTTTTATCCCAACAGCACCACAGTGGATCCAAGGGAAAAGCTGGAAATCCTCCGGAAAACCTACGAGGAGCTGGAGCACACGGTGTCCCGGCTGCTGGAGAAGGAATTCCGGCTGCCCATGGATGATCTCCTGCCTCTCCTCATGTTCGTCGTATCCCGAGCCAAGTGAGTGGAATTTTTTCCCTCTGGAATATTTCCAGGTGGGAAAATTCCAATGAAAACCTTTGGGATTTGGAGTTGGATGTGGTTTTTTTAATCCAGAGGTGTGGTTGGGTTTTTGGGATATAAAGCGCCAATGGAATTCCGGAGTGTGCGTGTCTTATCCTAAAGGATATTTCATGGAAATGAGATTCCTTTTATCCCAGAATTCCGGAGTGTCTGTGTCTTATCCCAGATGATATTTCATGGAAATGAGATTCCTTTTATCCCAGAATTCCGGAGTGTCTGTGTCTTATCCCAGATGATATTTCATGGAAAACGGGGTTCCTTTTATCCCAGAATTCTGGAGTGTCCATGTCTTATCCTAAAGGACATTTCATGGAAATTAGGTTATTTTTGTTCCAGAATTCCGGAGTGTCTTATCCCACAGGAAATTCCAGGGTTGTCATGGAAATGAGATTCCTTTTATCCTGGAATTCCAGAGTGTCCGTGTCTTATCCCAAAGGATGTTTCATGGAAAATCAGATTCCTTTTATCCCAGAATTCCAGAGTGTCCATCTCTTATCCCAGAGAAATTTGGGATAATAGGAAGTCCCTGCCCATGGATCATCTTGAAGGACCTTTCCAACCTCAAACACTCTGGAATTCCAGCATTCTGGAATTCTGGGATTCTAGAATTCCAGGATTCCTACAGGAGTTTCCCATCCTCAGCAGGGACTGGAATTCAGCTGGGAGATGAGAAATCCATAATTCCATCCAGCAATTGGAATTTTCTGTGGATGGATCCAGAATTTCCTTGGGATGGAGCATCAGAAGTTGTGGCTGCTCCATCCCTGGAAGCATTCCCAGTTGGAAGCACTTGGAGAAAATTGGGATAATGGGAGATCCCTGCCCATGAGTCATCTTGAAGGAGCTTTCCAGCCTCAAACTCTCTTGAATTCTGGGATTCTGGAATTCTGAGATCCCAGATCCACCTCCAGCAGATCAGGATATACCAGGAATCAGCTCTGGAATTCCAGAGTTCCCCTCCTCTCCAAAATTCCAACCCCTCCACATGCCCAGAGATTTTTCCCAGATTTTGGGATTGGTTTTTCCCTAGGATCCAACACCTGGGAGCTGAAATCCATCTGATCCGGGATTTGATGGATCCCACCAACCAGGGCGGAATGTGGGACTTCCTGCTGACGGCACTGGAGGTAAGGGAATCTTTTCCAGGAATTCCAGCGCAGCCTGAGCAGCAAAATTCCAGCTTTTCCAGAGTGGAATTTTTGGGAATTTATTCCCTTGCCAGGCTGGGAAAAAGTCTTTATCCTTAATTTCGGACAGATTGAATTCTGTTGGAATTATCCTCAGGATCAGCAGGGATTCTCTGGCTGCAGGAATTTGGATTTGATCCCAGAATTCCCAATTTTTTCCATAATTTTTGCTCTGTTTCCTCCCCAGTCGTGCTATGAACACATCCAGAGGATCCGGCTGCATCCAAAGGAAAGCTCCCACAGCTCCTGATCCATAGGGAAAATCCTCTTTTCCCCCAACTTTCCGGACCAAATCCCACTGGAAAAAACAGGAACTGTATCCCTGGCTGCCTTTAAAGGGAAGAATTCCTCCCCAGCCGAGGTTTTCCTGATCCCAGACACACTGGAAAGGCTGGAATTTCCATCTCCAATCTTTGGGAATTTTTATTCCAAGCAGAGAATTTTTTTTTTTAATTTCTTTAGAGTTTTATCTCCTTTTACCACAAACATTCCCAGGGGGAAAAAAAATCTCCTTTTCCTGCTCTGGATGAGTTTTTTTTTTTGCACTGGAGAATTCCCAAAAAGAATTTTTTGGGAAACACCAATTTTTGATGGGATTTCTTGGAATGGGATGGAGAGCTCATCTCAAAGCTCCTCAAAATTCCTGGAATGAGAGGAGATTTTCCCCACCCTTCCTTTTCCTACTTTTTCCAGCTCAGGACTTTTCCCATTGCATTTGGAAGCTGCTATGACCGAATTTCCTGATTTTTCCCATGCTCCAATGTTTTTATTTCTCCTTGGGAGACCTCAGGGATGATCCTGCACTACTTTGGATTTCTGGGGGCTTGGGAAAAGCTCAGATTTATCCTGAATTTTGGGAAATTCCAGGAAAACAAACAGAAAACAGGGAATAGAAACTCCAATCCCAGCTGGATTTGTGCCCTGAGCTGGAATTTCCCTTTGGAATAAGAATCTTCGGGATATTCCCAATGGATATTTGGGATGCTGTTCCCAGCATTCCAAAATCTTTTAGTAACAGCCCAAAAAAATCTAATTTTTGACAGTTTTAATCCCATTTTTTAAATTTTTCTTGGGATTTTGTTCCTTATCCAGGAAAACAAAACTTCTCAGGCTTTTTCCTGCTGCTTTTTCCAAGTTTTCCTAATTTTCTGAATTAAGGGAAGTGAATCCTTGGTGTTTTTGAGGATGAAAAATTGCAAGTCCAAAGCTTTCAAAAAATGGGATTTTTGTCATTTTTTTCCTTGGGATTTTTTTCATTTTTCTCAGGAATTTTTTTTTCCCAGGAATTTTTTTCCTTATCCAGGTGACTCCCCAAAAAGAAAACCTCCCAGGTTTTCTCCTCCCATTTTCCCCAAATTTTATCCTTTAATATATAACAGATTAATTGCAATAATTAATATATTAACGAGAGAATTCTACGGGAAGTTTGCCAGGAATTTTTATTTAAATAAAACTCTTGGAATTCTGAAGAAATTCCAGGCTCCACGTGCTCCTTATTCCAATGTTTTTGTTTTCAGGAATCTGGGAATTTTCTAAATGAAGAAAAAGTAGATCCTTGATATTTTTGGGGATGAAAAATTGCAAGTCCAAAGCTTTCAAAAAAATGGGATTTTTGTCATTTTTTCCTTGGGATTTTTTCATTTTTCTCAGGAATTTTTTTGTCCCAGGAATTTTTTTCCTTATCCAGGTGACTCCCGGGAAACAAAATGGGTTTTCTCCTCCCATTTTCCCCAAATTTTATCCTTTAATAAATAACAGATTAATTACAACAATTAATATATTAACAAGAGAATTCCATGGGAAGTTTGCCAGGAATTTTTATTTAAATAAAACTCTTGGAATTTTGAAGATTCCAGGCTCCACGTGCTCCTTATTCCAATGTTTGCTGTCTTCAGGAATCTGGGAATTTTCTAAATACAGCAAAAGCAGCTCCTAGATATTTTTAAGAATGAAGAAAAAAATGCAAATTTCCTCCTGGAAAAGGACATGCAAAGTGCAGGGGGGGGTAAAAATTCCGAGGAATTCTCTGGAAAACAAGGCGGATTTTCAGTTTCCTAAAACTTCCTGAAATTCCAAGTTTTTCTTGGCTCTTATTTCAGGAAGAATTCAAGTGAGGCCTGAAGGTAACAGTGTGCAGCCGTTTGTGCTTCCAGGTTTGTGTTTTTTTTTTTTTTTCCAAGGAAAAGCAGGAGGGGGATGTTCCACTGGGAATATTCGGTGGCATTCCAGGTGGGAATTGTGCTGTGGAACCATGCAGGGAGTGCTGGATCCGATTTTTCCTGGAGGGAATGCTGGGCCTTGGGATGGAGCATGGAATTGTGGGAGCATATTCCCATTCCTGCTTTTTATTGGGATGAGTCAAGGCTTGGAGTTTATTTAAATGAAATTAATCCTGAGCTTCTCAGCTTTGGAAATCCTGCTTTGGAAGACATGGAATCAACATTCCCAAATCCAGGCTCCAGCTCCAGGAATTCCATGGAATTCACCAACTGGAATTCTCTAAAAAAGGATGGAAAAGCTGAGCTGCACCTGGGAGAGGTTTAACAGAGCTGAGCTTAAGCACAGGGAATTTGCTTCATTCCACTTCCAGACTTAATTTATAGGGAATTCTTTCCCTGAGTGATGCTCAGAATCCTAAGGAAGTTTGGGATTTTCCTTTGGCTGGGATTGTTTTTTCTATAATTCCTCCAAACCGCTCAGAACTTTGGGAATGTTCTCCTTCCTCCTCCTGCTGGAGTAAAGCTCTTGGCCAAGTTCCTTTCCTCCAAAGCCTTTGGAAAAAAGCTTGGAAAAGCAGGAATTCAGAGCAGGGCCGTGTCAATGGCTGACTCCAGGTGCTGGAGCAGAGCCTCTGGAGAAGGAGAGAGGGAACTCAGATCCAGCTTCCGGAAATCCTCGTTAGCGCTTAACGAGCTCAGCACCTTCACCGTCCTCTTCAGGTCAAAGACAGCATGCAGCATTCCCAGGGTGGAAATGGCAGCTTTGGAATTGTTCTGGGATGAGGATTCCTCATCCAGGCCCTTCTCCAAGATGGAAATCCGGTTCTCCGCGATGACTTTGAGGAAGTTGTAGAATTCCTTGTAGTCGATGCCCGTGCAGGATTTCATGATCAGCTAAAGGGGGAAAATGGAATTTGAATGGGAATGACAGCAGGAAAAATCCCCCAAATTGATTTTATGAAGTTATGAATTCCCTGGGATCATAAATAATTCTGTTTAGTAATTTTTTTTTACTTGGAACTGCCTCTGGATCCAAAGGTCTAAGGTTGTTTTTCCCAAATATTAATTGTGGGAATTTTGCCAAATAGTGATTAATTTTTGGAAGGAAATCAATCCAAGGAAAAGGAACAGCTTCCAGAAATAAACTGGGAATTTACCTCATCCAGGAGATTCTGGAAGGAATCCCACCCATCCTCTTCCTCATGGAATTTTGGTTGGATTATGGAGTTTTGGGTTCTTTCCCAGCTCCAGGGATAGGGCAGGCACAGCTTTTCTGGGAATTCCATCCCAGCCAGGAATTCCTTCCCAATATCCCATTGAAATTAAGTGGGAAGCCATTCCCTGTATCCTGTCATTCCATGCCTTATCCTAAATCCCTCTCCAACTTTTCTGTAGTTTCTTCAGGCTCTGGAAGCGGCTCTGAGGTCTCTCCCTGGAATTTTCCCTTCTCCAGGTGAACATTCCCAGCTCTCTTGATCCTGAAGTTTTCCAGCTTTCCAACCAACATTCCAACCTGGACACAGCCAACAAACCGAAGCAATTCCCAAACTTTTATTGGGAACATTCCCCAACTTTTATCGGGAACATTCCCCAACAAAACAAAGCTGTCCCCAACTCCTTCTCCGTGATAAAACACGGCAATTCCGCCATGAAAATCTTCAACTCCAACAATCCCGGAATTCCTGGAAAATCTGGGAATGGGGTGTACCTGGCATTGGAGGTGCCAGTCATCCATGGGATCTTTCCACTGGCTGATTTCCCGCTGGACGGCCGCCAGCTCATCCTGCAGGAAGCACCACATGACGGCCACGTTGCAGCCGTTGACCCAGTTGTGGTTGATGGAAATGGTGTCCTCCTGAGGGAAAAATTTGGGATAACCCACAGTTAATTAACAGTCACTAATTAAGATACTAGGAATATTAATATGGAATTTGTAGCTCAAAAAATCCGACTCCTGAGCAACCCGGAATGTCCCTAATTCCCAAAATGCTGCAGTTGACCCAGTTGTGGTAGATGGAAATGGAGCCTTCCTGAGGGAAAAATTTGGGATAACCCATGGATAATTAATGATTAGTCACTAATTAATTTTTAGGAATAATATTATGGAATTTGCTGTTCCAAAATTCCCATTCTTGAGAAGGAAAAGGCTTCCCAGGCATCAAAATCCTGGAAAATTCCTTCTTTAGAAATCCAAAATGTCCCCAATCCCCAAAATGCTGCAGTTGACCCAGTTGTGGTAGATGGAAATGGAGCCTTCCTGAGGGAAAAATCTGGGATAACCCACGGATAATTAATGATTAGTCACTAATTAATTTTTAGGAATAATATTATGGAATTTGCTGTTCCAAAATTCCCATTCCTGAGAAGGGAAATGCTTCTCTGGCATCAGAATCCTGGAAAATTCCTTCTTTAGAAATCCAAAATGTCCCCAATTCCCAAAATACTGCAGTTCACCCAGTTGTGATAGATGGAAATGGAGCCTTCCTGAGGGAAAAATTTGGGATAACCCACAGTTAATTAACAGTCACTAATTCAGATACTAGGAATATTAATATGGAATTTGTAGCTCCAAAAATCCGATTCCTGAGCAACCCAGAAAGTCCCTAATTCCCAAAATGCAGCCATTGACCCCACTGTGGTTGATGGAAATGGTGTCCTCCTGAGGGAAAAATTTGGGATAACCCACAGATAATTAATGATTAGTCACTAATTATTTTTTAGGAATAATATTATGGAATTTGCTGCTCCAAAATTCCCATTCCTGAGAAGGGAAATGCTTCTCTGGCATCAAAATCCTGGAAAATTCCTTCTTTAGAAATCCAAGATGTCCCCAATTCCCAAAATGCTGCAGTTGACCCAGTTGTGGTAGATGGAAATGGAGCCTTCCTGAGGGAAAAATTTGGGATAACCCATGGATAATTAATGATTAGTCACTAATTAATTTATTCAGGATAGTATTATGGAATTTGCTGCTCCAAAATTCCCATTCTTGAGAAGGAAAAGCCTCCTCTGGCATCAAAATCCTGCAAAATTCTTTTCCATGTCTGAACAACCCAAAATACCTCTTATTCCTAAAATCCAGAAGGTGGGAGAAGGTGGCAGGAATTTTGGAATGGAATCCTATGGAATCATTGTTAATTGGCTGTGATTCAATTAAAATTCCCAGGATTAACAACCCCACCCTGGCTCTGGCTCATCCAGGATCCCATTCCTGACAAAAGGGCAGGAAAAGGGGATGCTTTTTCCATGGAATGCTCTCTGAAATTCCCCCAGGAATTTCTGAAGTGCCCCCAGGAGCTTTTGATGGTTTTAGAATCCCAGAATTCCAAAATGGTTTGGGATAGAAGGAATCTTAGGGATCATCCCATTCCATGGGCAGAAACACTTCCCACTGTCCCAGGTTGCTCCAAGCTGGAATTCCTCCTTCCTGGGAAGGATTTCCATCTTTCCCTTTTTCCTGGGATCTTCCTCCTCTTCACCCTAATTCTGTGCCATGGAATTCCTAGAAAGGACTTTAAGGATCATCCCATTCCCATTATCCCAGGGTGCTCCAAGCCTCATCCTTGGACACTTCCAGAGTTTCCACAAAAACCACTCCAAGGCCTCCACTCCTTCCCAACATCACCCAGGAGAACGGCTCAAATCCCAATCCCAAAATCCCGATTTCCACCCCAACAAAACCTTTGGGATCCCCCTCTGGTGATCCAAGAGCGATTCCCAGCGGGATCCATTCCCTCACCAGGTTATAAACCTGGTGGTGCCACCCGCTGGGAATGAAGACGATCTCTCCGGCTTCCTGGATAATTTCCAGAGGGGGTTGGCTCTGGCTGTAGCGCGGATAAATCCTCTTATCCCGAAGATCCGGAGCCGTCACGTCAAAGGGGAGATTCCCGTGGCAATCCTTGAGGAATTCCTCCTGCCCAGCGGGATACAGGAGCCATTTCTTCCTGCCGCAGACATTGGCCGACCAGCTGTAAGAGCGGAACACGTCGGCGTGGAACGGAGTCCTGGGAAAAATCAGGGATGGGCAGGAATCAATCCCAAAAAATTCCAACAGGGATTTGAGTTGTTGAAGAGCTGAGGTGCTGATCCCAGAATTTCTCATGGAATTTTGGTTGGATGTTGGATTTTTGGCTATTTAAAGCCACTGTATCCATACCAATCCCAAAATTGCTCATGGAATTTTGGTTGGATGTTGGATTTTTGGCTATTTAAAGCCACTGTATCCATATCAATCCCAAAATTCCTCATGGAATTTTGGTTGGATTATGGAATTTTGGCTATTAAAAAGCCATTATACGATACCAGTCCTTCCCAAAATTCCTCATGGAATTTTGGCTGGATTATTGACTTTTGACTAGTAAAAGGCCTCTGTATTCATGCTAATCCTGAAATTCCTCATGGAATTTTGACTGGATGATGGAGTTTTGGCTATGAAAAAGCAATTATATGGATACTGATCCCAAAATTCCTCATGGAATTTTGGTTGGATTATGGAAGTTTATCTGGTAAAAAGCCACGATATCCATCCTGATCCCACCCATCATTTTCCTCATGAAATTTTGGTTGGATTATGGAGTTTAAGTCATTAAAAAGCCACTGTCTCCCAAAATTCCTCATGGAATTCTGTCTGGACAATGGAGTGGTTTTATATCCTCCGTGCTTCTCCTCTTTAATTTATTCCAAAATATCCCTCAAGGGCAGGGAATTCTGATAGAAAAACCCCAAATGCAACTTCAGAACCAACACTGGGCTGGAATTTTACCCTGGAATTTTCCCATGGAACACACTGGAGTTATCCCTGCCATTCCAGGCTCCTGCACATTCAAGAGGATTTCTCATCTCCCAGATAATTTTTTTTTCATGGACACAATTTGGGGTTTTCCCTTTTCCCTCCCATCCGGAGCCAACCGGGACACAGGGAGACTTGCCTGGTTATCCTGAGGGATAATGGGATCATTTCCTGGGATATTCAGCTGGAAAAAAAAGGAATTTTTTGGGATGAGAACCTTACCAGGATCCCTTGGGTCCCATGTAGACAAACCGAAAATCATCCACGGCCACGGCATCCCAATATTCGTTGAGCCAATCCGAGGAAAAATACACGGGAGTGGTGTAAACATCCTGCTCTGGGAAAGCTCTGGAAAACAAAAACACTTGGAAAAGCAGCTCGGGAAAATGGGATGTCCCCCCAAATCCAGTGGGAACAGCAAGGTAGATCCTTTAGGATGGAATTCCAGTGGTTTGGGAACAGCTCATCCCAACTTTTCGCTATCCCAGGTTGTTCCAAGATGGGCTTGGACACCTCCAAGGATTCAGGGGCAGCCACAGCTTCTCTGGGAATTCCATCCCAGCCCCTCCCCATTCCCACAGGGAAAATTCCTTCCCAAGGTTCTTTTCCTGATGGAGAAGGAAAGGCAGAGCTGGAAAGAATCCCAAATCCAACATATCCATGGAATAATCCCAATTCCAATCCAAATTTAGGTTTTCCCGCAGGAGGTGTTCCACTCCCATTTTCCATAGGGAGAAAACATGGAATGGTTTGGGTGGGAAAGGATTTAAGGATCATCCCATTCCATGGCCAAGGACACTTCCCACTATCCCAGGGTGATCCAACCTGGCCTTGGACACTTCAGGGATCCAGGGGCAGCCACAGCTGCTCTGGGAATTCCATCCCAGCCCCTCTCCACCCTCCCAGCCAGGAATTCCTTCCCACATTGAGTTTAAATGGATCTTGAGCCTGGAATAAAAGCTGGGAATTTGGCTGAGGGAATGACAGCAGCCTGCAGTATCAGGGATTTGAGGAATTCTGAGCTGTTTTTTGGAGCTGGAGGCCAAAGCTTTGGAATCCCTTCAAGATCCCTCAGGGAATGTTGGAATATTTCTCCTCTGTGCTGATGTTGAGCTCGTCTGCTTTGCCTCAAAACCCCAATTGGAACCATTCAAAATCCTGGAATTTTTAGGGTTGGATGGGATCCTAAAGAACATCCAGTTCCAACCCCTTGCCAGGGACACCTCCCACTATCCCAGGCTGCTCCAAGCTGGCCTTGGGCACTTCCAGGATGGAGCAGCTTCTTTGGGAATTCCATCCCAGCCAGGAATTCCTTGAATTAAGTGCAAAGCCATATTCCCTCTTGTCTTATCATTCCATGCCTTATCCCAAATCCCTCTCCAGCTCTCCCTTCAGACCCTGGGAAGGGCTCTGAGGATTCCTTGGATCCTTCCCTTCTCCAGGGGAACATTCCCAGTGCTGGAGCTTTGGGATGAGCCCTGACCTGCTCAGGTGCCAGTCCTTGAGGTAGAGGCAGCCGCGGGAGGAGCGATGGCCGTTCCTGATGTATTCCCGCCAATATTCCACAAATTCCTTGAAGGGCAGCTGCTCCTTGGGGTTGGAATTGTATTCCTTGACATCACAGTTGGCAACGGGCACCACGGCTTCTCCTGGAATCACAAATCCCTCGGGAATTCTCCTCAGGAATGAGGACTCATCAAATCACCTCCCTCAAGCTCATCCCCACGGAATTCCAGATTTTAAATATTCCAAAGGAACCATCCCAATCCCAAAACCATCATTGCTGGGAAACACAATCCAGGAATTTCAAATTCTTTGGGAATTCTCCTCAGGAATGAAGAGGACTCATGGAGTCACCTCCCCCTCAAGCTCATCCCTGTGGAATTCTGGGTTTCAGATATTCCAAAGGATCCATCCCAAAACCACAATTTCTGGGAAACACAATCCAGGAATTTCAAATTCGTCATCCCCATGGAATTCCAGATTTTAAATATTCCAAAGGAACCATCCCAAAACAACAATTTCTGGGAAACACAATTCAAGAATTTCAAATTCCTTGGAAATTATCCTCAGGAATTAAGAGGACTCATGGAATCACCTTCCCCTCAAGCTCATCCCTGTGAAATTCCAGATTTCAAATATTCCAAAGGAACCATCCCAAAACCACAATTTCTGGGAAACACAATCCAGGGATTTCAAATTCTTTGGGAGTTCTCAGGAATGAGGAAAACTCATGAAATCACCTTCTTCTCAAGCTCATCCCCACAGAACTGGAATTTTGGGGTTTTTTTGCATTTTTATCCTGAAAATTCAATCCTAAAAAGCTGCATCCTTTAGGATTTGGAATAATTAAAGTATCCAGCATTTTTAATTTACTTACAAATAATATTTCTTTAATAATAATATAATAATACTTATTAATTTAAAAATATTTAGTTGATTTAGGATTCCAAATCTTTAGGATTTGGAATAATCAAATTATCCAAGATTTTTAATTGATTTAAGTATAAATAAAAAACAAAATTTGGGAATAAATTTCAGCTTGGAATCTGCAAATCAGACTGTAAATAAATGGAAAAAACATCTATATATTAATTCAGGAAAAAAAGCTTGGAATTTTGGTTTTTTAATGCTTTTATCCTGAAAATGCAATCCTAAAAAGCTGCATCCTTTAGGATTTGGAATAATTAAATTATCCAACATTTTTAATTGACTTATAAATAATACTTCTTTAAAAATAATATAAGATTTATTAATTTAATAATATTTAGTTGAAATATAAATAAGAAGTAAAATTTGGGAATAAATTTCAGCTTGGAATCTGCAAATCAGACTGTAAATAAATGGAAAAAACATCTATATATTAATTCAGGGAAAAAAGCTTGGAATTTTGGTTTTTTAGTGCTTTTATCCTGAAAATTCAATCCTAAAAAGCTGCATCTTTAGGATTTGGAAAAATGAAATTATCCAATATATTCAGTTGATTGAAATAAAAAGAATAAATAAAATTTGGGAATAAATTTCAGCTTGGAATCTGCAATCCAGACCGTGAATAAATGAGAAAAAATCCATGTATTAATTTAGGCAAAAATCTTGGAATTTCAGTTTTTGTAGTGATTTTATCCTGAAAATTCAATCCTAAAAAACTGCATCCTTTAGGATTTGGAATCAGGCAGGAAAAAATTCCAGGACTTACCAAATTTCTGCAGGAGATGCTCAAAGTTGGGTTTCCCATCTCTTGTCACCCAAGTTTTCCTGCTGCCCCAATCCTCGGTGAACTTGGCTGAGAAAATGCAGGGATGGTTGGGAATGAGATAATCCCGAAAAAAATCCGAATAAGTGAAGGAATCAACTTTGTCAATAAAATCCACGTGGCCCCCGGGAAGAGCACCTGGAGCAGAATTCCCAAAATCCCGGAAAAAAGCGGTGGAACAGGCAAAGGTTGCTCTGTCCATGCAGGCTGGGAAAAAAAATTCCTGGCTGAGCCAAGAAAGTTTGGAGCAAGTGTTATCCCAAAATAATAAAAAACCCAAAACCCCAAACCTATTAAAAAATGGGATTTGAGGCTTTAAAGCTGTGGAAAATCACAGGAAAATTGATGGAAAAGAAGGAGTGGTATGGAAGGATAATTGGGAATTTCCATGGTTTCTACAGCTGGGAAATCACCCTCTGGATGCTTTTCTGTCTTGCCAGAGCTGGTTCCATCCTAAAAAATCAAGAAAAAAAAATTTCAGTGGGATACTCCCAAAAGATTAATTAATTGCAGAGGTGGAAGGAAAGAAATTCTTGGAATATTTGGGAAAGTGGGGACTGCTCTGGGATCATCCCTTTGTTCCCAAGTCTGGCACCTCCCACCTTCCCGCAGTGCTTTTCCCAAGGATTTAGAGCAATCGCAGGATAAAAATAGGCAAAAAAAAAAAAAAAAAAAAAAAAAAAAAAAAAAAAGGTAAAGGAAAAACTGAGCAGGAAAAAAAAAAAACCAAAGAAGCTGCAGGGATGGGATTTGGGAGACACGGAGGGAAAAGGGGATTTTAGGGAATTTCAGGAGGGAATCCTCCCCCTCACAGAGCTCTGAGGGAATATTGGAATTAAGGGACATCCATGAGGGAATTCCTTCCTCAGAGATCTCCAAGGGAACGGCACGGTTAAGGGATTTTCATAAGGGAATTCCTTCCTTAGAGATCTCTAAAGGAACACTGGAATGAAGGGATTTCCATGAGGAAATTCCTTAGAAATCTCCGAAGGAATACTGGAATTAAGGGACATCCATGAGGGAATTCCTCCCTCAGAGATCTCCAAGGGAACGGTAGGATTAAGGGATTTTCATAAGGAAATTCCTCCCTCACGGAGCTCCAAGGGAATATTATAATTAAGTGACATCCACGAGGGAATTCCTCCCTCAGAGATGTCCAAGGGAATACTGGAATTAAGGGACATCCATGAGGGAATTCCCGTCAGGGAGGTCCCCGGGGTAGGGGGGAGGACCCGGACCCCACAGCACGTCGCACACGCCATCCCCGCCTCGCTCTCAGTCCCACCCGCGCTTCCCGCAGGAACCGGGAGCACCCCGAGAGAGCCACACTCACCCCCGTGCCCCGTGGGGCAGCCCCTGGTGCGAATGGCGGCGGTGGCGGCGACAGTGAGGGGCTATGGCGGGAGCCACCGGAACCTCTGCATCGGGCGGGTGGGGGCCGGGGGGGAGCGAAAAGCGAAGCGCAGCGGCGCGGGCTCAGCCAATAGGAACGCGCAGCTGCGCGGGGCTCAGCCAATGGGAGCGCACGGAGAGCGCAGGCGCGGAGCGGGGCCGGTGCCGCACTGAGGGAGGTGCGTGAGGGGCTGGGGGACTCGAGGTTGAGCTTGGGGGTTGGAAATGGGGCTGAGAGGTCACTAATTGGGGCTTGGGGGGGATCCGGGCAGGGAATGGGGAGGGTGCTGGCTGGTGCGTCTTGGGTTGGGGTCGGTGGGGTTTTGAACCGGGGTCTGACCAGGGGTGGGATGGGCTCGAACCAGTGCTGGGGTGGGTTTGGTGTTGCGGCCTAGGGGGGCCTCGAACTGGAGCTGGGTGGGGAGCCGCGAACGGGACCTGGGGTGGGTTTGGTTTTGGGGCCTGAGGTGGGCTCGAACCGGGGCTGGGGTGGTTCCGAACCGGAAACAGAGCACCGGCGTCGGGTCTGGGCCAGGGCTTCGAGCTGGGCCTTGGGAGGACTTGGACCGCGGGCCGCGCCGGGCTCCGGGCCGAGAATGCGGAGCTCCGATCCGTGGCCGCGGTGCTCTCAGACCGGGACTGGGAGAGTTTTGAACCGGGGTCTGGGGAGGTTCGAACCGAGCACCGGGCATTGATGTCGGCTCCGAGCTGGGTCCGGGCCGGGGTTTGGGAGGGCTTGGGGCGGGGGCCGGGCTGGGCTCCGGGAATGGGATTTGGGGGGCTCCGAAATGGAGCCCGAGGGTGAGAATTCGGTCCTGGGCTGAGTTGGCTCCGCAGCGAACCCGAGCCAAGGCTTGACCCAAGGGCTGGGTTGGGCTCGGAAGCGCAGCAGGGAGTTTATGGATAGGGAAGGAATGATGTGGGTGAAGGGATTGGGGAGGTCTCCAATAAATTCCTGGATTACACCGAGCTGTGTGGAAGTGTGGCCATTGAGCGGTTGGAAAATTACTGGGGGAGCTGGGAATGTTCATCCCTGAGAAAAGGGGGATCAGGAGGGACCTTGTGGCTCTGCACAATTCCCTGACAAGAGGGGATGGGGAATTTGGGATCTCCTCCCAGGAAACAGGAGGAGAGGGAGGGTTAGATTGGATTTTGGGAAGATTCCTTCCTGGAAAGGCATCAAAAAGAGCTGCCCAGGGAGGTTTGGAGTCCCCATCCCTGGAGTGTCCAAGGAATTCCTGGATGTGGCACTCAGGGATCAGGCACAGCTTGGGCTCAGTGATCCCAGAGATCTTTGCCATCCTCAGGGATTTTAGGATTCCCTGGATGCAAAATCCACTTTTCCCAGCTCCATTCCTCCTGCCCAGCCTCCAGCCCCTCCCTCAGCCCTGCCCAAACTCTCCAGGTGAATTTAGAAACTCCAGAAGAGGATTTTCCTTGGGGTTTAATCCCAAACTCCTCAGGATTTTTGGGAAGCAATTAACCCCCAGTTCCAGCACATCTGAGGGAGGCTCAGGTTGGACACCAGCAGGAATTTCCTCATGGAAAGGGTGGTGAGGCCTTGGAATTTCCCAGGGAGGTTTGGAGTGCCCATCCCTGGAGGTGCCCAAGGAATTCCTGGATGTGGCACTCAGGGCTCTGGTGGGATCAGGCACAGCTTGGATTTGATGGCTTTGGGAGCTTTTCCAAGCTTTGTGGTTTTGGAATTCTGTGGTTCTGGAATTCTGAAGTTCTGGAGGAGCTTGGCCCTGCAGTGAAGGAGACAAAATGGGGTTTGGGTGTTGTCCTGTGGCTTTCCCAAGTGGGATTGGGAAAAAATGGGGAATTTTCTGGGATTAAGGAAAGATCCTTCCAGTGCTTAAAGGGAGAAGGATTTGGGACAGGACACAGGGAATGGCTTCCTGCTGAGAAGGAGGAGATTTGGGTGGGATATTGGGAAGGAATTCCTGGCTGGGATGGAATTCCCAAAGAAGCTGGGGCTGCCCCTGGATCCCTGGAAATATCCCAGGGGAGCTTGGACCCACCTGGGAGAGTGGGAGATGTCACTGCCCATGGAATGGGATGATCTTCAAAGCCCTTCCCAACCCAAAAAGTCTCTGGAATTCTCTGTTCTTTGGGGTGAGGAGGAGGAAAACTGGGGAAAAGAAAGAGAAAAAATCCTTGTCAGGAGGGAGGAATTTCAGCTTGGTGTGAGGAAACAGAGGTGAGGCTTGGGAATGATGTTGGGGAAGGAAGGAATGAGGTCAGGCCTGGATATTTAATGTTCTGGAGAATCCTAAATTTAGAATTTGTGGATTTAATAATCCTGGTATTGAGTCTTGATTAAAAAAGAGGGAGAGTGACAGGATAAGATTTATGAACTCATTTATTGAAGGTTGGTGGCTCCCAGGAGTTTGAAGCTCAGCATTTCCCAGATTTCTTTCTGGGAATAAACCACCCTGTGGAATTCTCAGCTGTGCAGGAGGAGAGGAAAAAAAAGAAAAAAAAACCAAGAAAAAGTGCAGGAATGTTCTGGTGGGAACATCACCCAGGGATGCTGACAGCTCCTCATCCCTAATTAGCTAATTAGTAACGCTCCCAGTTAATTGGGTGAGCTCACCAAAGGTGAATCAGCTCCTTTTTATGGAAGCAGCCCCTGGATGATGTTGTAGGGAAAGAATTCCTGCAAAATCCCTGTGATGCTGCTGGATGGAAAATCCACATGTGGATGGAATTCCAGGATTTTGGGGCAGATGTGGCAAAAAAATCTGATTATTTCTTTAAAAAGAGTGTGGATAATGGGAAAGTGCAGATCTGATCTGGGAACAATTTGTGAGGGAACATTTTGAGAAGAAATAAAGGAATTTCTTGTGGAATCATTGAATAAAGGATTGTGACATTCCCAAGTTTCCAAACTTATTCCTGAATTTCCAAAGCATTCAGAAGCAATTTGGGTTTGTTTTTTCTTTTTTGTTTTATTTTTCTGCCAATCCTGATTTTTCTCTGAATATCAAATCCACATCTCCTCATTCCTAATCCAGAGTTTGCTGTGGATGGAATTCCATGATTTTGGGGCAGATGTGGCCAAAATTCCAATTATTTTCTAAAAAAAAAAAAAAAAAAAAAAGAATGTGGATAATGGGAGAGCCCAGATGTGATTTGGGAACAAATTGTGAGGGAACATTTTGGGAAGAAATAAAAGGAATTTCTTGTGGAATATTTGGGATAGTGGAAGGTGTCCCTGCCCATGGCAGCTGGAAGTGGGTGATCCTTAAAGGTCCTTTCCCAAACCATTCCCTGATTTTATCCCAGAACCCAGGATAGTTCTGGATTCCAGTTTCCAATTGAAAATTCCAATTTCCAAAATCCAGGATCCTTCTGACCCTTGGTTTCCCAGGAATTCTGACCATTCCCTTTGTTTAACGTTGGGAAAAATCCTTTTCTCTTTTCATTGGAAATCAAAATTTCTTTCCCTGAGAGAGAAGAATTCTCCAGATCTCTTGCTAATTAAAATATATTAAAAAAAAAAAAAAGACTGGATTTCATTCCCAACTGGATTTTTCCATGGAAAATTTGCCCTCAGGCACAGCAAGGAGCTGAGTAAAGGCTCAGAGCTCTCAGGTGAGTCAGGAATCACGAGGCACATCCAGGTATAAAAACCCCAGGAAGTGACAGCTCTGCCAGGACTTGGATTTATTCCTTATGGAATAGAAATCCTGGCATTTTGAAAGGAATTTTCATTTTGGGAATAGCCTCTGTTGTATTTTCCTTTACTTCAAGTTATTTTTTTTCAAAACTTGGAAGAGAAAAAAAAAAACCAGGGAAAAAAAAATTCAACCCTGAGGGGAAAAAATGCACGCTGAGAATTCCATGGATGCAAATCCAGGTAAGAAACTTGGGATAAAACTCAGGAAGAGTTTATTTTAATTTATAATTAGATATCAGTCCTAGATTTTTAAGAATTTTTATTTTGAGAACACCCTCAGTTGTATTTTCCTTTGGAGTTTTTTTTTTTTCTTTGGTGAAAACTTGGGAGAAAAGTGCTGAGGGAAAATTTTTTTCCCTGAATATTCCATGGATTCAAAACCAGGTATGGAACTTGGGATAAGGCTCAGGAAGGGTTTATTTTCATTTATTATTAAATAGAAATCATTAATTTTTAAAGGAATATTCATTCTGGGAGGAGCCTCAGTTGTATTTTCATTTGGAATTTTTTCCTTGGGGAAAATTTGGGATAAAAATCCTGAGAGAAAAAATTCTTCCGTGAGGGAAAAAAATTTCCCTGATTATTCCATGGATACAAATCCAAGTAAAAATTGGGATAAAACTCAGGAAGAGTTTATTTTAATTTATAATTAGATATCAGTCCTAGATTTTTAAGAATTTTTATTTTGAGAACACCCTCAGTTGTATTTTCCTTTGGAATTTTTTTTGTTTGGTGAAAACTTGGGAGAAAAGTGCTGAGGGAAAATTTTTTTCCCTGAATATTCCATGGATTCAAAACCAGGTATGGAACTTGGGATAAGGCTCAGGAAGGGTTTATTTTCATTTATTATTAAATAGAAATCATTAATTTTTAAAGGAATATTCATTCTGGGAGGAGCCTCAGTTGTATTTTCCTTTAGAATTTTTTTTTCTTTGGTGAAAACTTGGGATAAAAATGCTGAGGGAAAATTTTTTTCCCTGAATTTTCCATGGATTCAAAACCAGGTATGGAACTTGGGATAAAGCTCAGGGAGGGCTTGTTTTAATTTATTAAGTGTTACTTATTTATTTATTACTATTAAGTATAAATTCCTTGTTTTTAAAGGAATTTTTAATTTTTAAATTTTTAATTTTAGCCTCAGTTGTATTTTCCTTTAGAATTTTTTTCTTTAGTGAAAACTTGGGATAAAAACACAGGAAAAAAAAAATTCTTCCCTGAGGATTTCATGGATAAGGCTCAGGAAGGGTTTATTTTAATTTATAATTAGATATCAATCCTTCATTTTTAAAGGAATTTTAAATTTTGGGAGCAGCCTCAGTTGTATTTTCCTTTGGAATGTTTTCCTTGCTGAAAACTTGACTCCTTTAAATCAGATTTTTTTGTGATTTTCCTCCCTCTCTTTTTCCACATTTTCCTCCAGGGTTGTGGATTTAGTGGATCCAAAGAGGTGGGAAATTTTCACTTGAAATTCCAGTTTTTGTCAATTTATGGCAGATTTTTCCCAAATTTAATCTCTGAAATAATAATGAGAAAAAGTTATTAAAAATGCATGGAAATAAGGGATGGAAACCAAATAAAGGTGTTTTTTTTGGGATATAGCATTGACTAATCCTTAATTACATTGGAATTTTGAGTGTATTTAATTAAAATAAATAATTTAAATGATTTATCTTTAAATTATTTATTAAAATAATTAATAATAAATCCCTGAAATTTGACTTTTTAAGCAATTAATGATGCAGCAACCTGGGAGATCTCAGTGTGGAATCAGGAATTCAGAATTCCTGAATAAAGCTTTTTTTTTTTTTTGTTTTCATGGGAATTTCTCAACTTTTCTGGTCTGGAATTAAGGAGGGTAATTAGTGAGGATCTCATTAATGAATTCACAGTTCAAGCAGCAGAATTCCTCGAGCTCCTGGGCTGGGATTAATCCATGAAATCCCAAAACCTTGGAGATAAGGATGGATCAGGGAGCAATGAAATCCCAGTGATGTCATCAGCATTCCCAAAAAATTTGGGATGTAACCAGGCCTTGGTGCTATAAACTGGAAATATTCCAGAAAAATTCCAACCCTTGGCTCCAAAAAAACTGGAATTGTGGAGAGAAGCCATTCCAGGGGTGGAATTTCCCATCACAAAATCTGATTTGAGGATTTTTTTTTGGGATTTTTTCCACCAGAATTCCAGGTTCTGCTTGGATTTGTAATTTTTGGGATTATTTGGTGAAGTCTCTCTGGAAACCTGGAGGGGAGGTCAGAGAGTGTGAGAATTCCTGGGGAATATTGGGAATTCCTGGAGAATATTGACAGTTCCTGGAAAATATTGACAATTCTTGGGGAATACTAGGATTTCCTAGAGAGTACTGGGATTTTCTAGGAATATTGGGAATTCCTGGGGAATATTGGGAATTCCTGGAGAATTCCTGAAATTTTTTTAACATACATGGTTGTTGATTTACCAGAGGGGAAGGGGATGGAGCAGGGATTTATAAAGAAGGATGAGCTGGAATTTTGGGATATCCTGGAATTTCCTCAGTAGCTGTTGATCTATGGGAAGCCGAGATGAGCTGGGAATGGAAATATTCCAATTTATGAGAGGAATTATTGAGAAAATTCATGGCCAGTGATGTTGACACTTGTTTCCAGAGGAAATCTTGAATTTTGGGATATCCTGGAATTTCCTCAGTAGCTGTTGATCTATGGGAAGCCGAGATGAGCTGGGAATGGAAATATTCCAATTTATGAATGGAATTATTGGGAAAATGCACGGCCAGTGATGCTGATGGGCTTTTCCAGAGCCCAGATATTCCTGTGGTACAAAATTCCCAAATTTCTTGGATATCAAGCTGAGAAGAGCTGGGATCCAGCCATGGCTGGCATGAATTCCTGTGTGTTCATTGAGGATTTTTTGCTTTTTTAGTGTCTCCTGCTGGATTGGAGAGCGTTTCCCTGGGAGAGGAGGGCGGGAAGAGCGAGCTGATGAACGAGGACATCCGGATCCATTCCTGGCCCTGCTCCTACTACCTGGACAGCAGCAAGCAATGGATCCCTGGGAAGCTCTCCCTGACTCCCCTTTCCATCCAGTTCAGAGCTGACAAAACAGGAGAGCTCCTGGTGGATTTCCATCTTTCTGGGATCAGCGAGATCAAGAAGGAATCTTCCCATTTAATCTTCAGCTCTCTCACCATCCTGGAGAAGGGCACCAAGCACTGGTTCAGCTCCCTGCATCCCAACAGGAATGTGGTGTTCAACATCCTGGAGCATTTCTGGAGGGAGCAGCTGGTGGCCAGGCAGGAGGCTGGAGCAGGAGCAGCCTTGGAATCCAGCAAGGGCAAGGAATTAACGGGAATGTTGGAGGGATCCCAGAAGCGCCTGGAGGACACGGCCAAGGTGCTGCATTCCCAGGGGGAGCAGTTTGACAACATCATGAGGGGGCTCCACAAGATCGAGGGGGACATGGATGTGGCTGACAGGTATGGCATGGGAGCATTCCCAGAGTTGGGTGGGCTTGGAATTTTTGTGGGAAATGAAACTGTGGAGTTTTGATTGAGCAGCTCTGTGAGGAAAGGATGAGGGAGTTGGGAATGTTCAGCATGGAGAAAATCCAGGGAAGTGCTCAAAGCCCCTTGCAGGGACTCCAGGAGAGCTGGGGAGGGACTGGGGACAAGGGATGGAGGGACAGGACACAGGGAAGGGCTTTGTGGGATATTGGGAAGGGATTCCAGGCTGGGATGGAATTCCCAGAGCAGCTGTGGCTGCCCCTGGATCCCTGGAATGTCCAAGGCCAGGCTGGAGCAGCCTGGGACAGGGGAAGATCCCTGCCCATGGAATGGGATCATCCTTAGGATCCCGTCCAGTCCAAGCCTTTGGTGCCCATGGGCTCAGGAAATGTTGGGAATTCAGCTCTGGGAATTCAGGAGTGCCACAATCCCCTTCCTCCCACCCCTGCCCTGCTCCATAGGAATAAAAACTGGGAAAAGTGGGGCTGAGCAGTGTTTGCTGTGCCCATCCCTGCTGCCATTCCTGGGAAATCCAGAGCTGTGCCTGCTCCTTTCCCACCTTTTTTCTTTCCCACCCTTTTTTTCCCACTTCTTTTCCCCCCCACTTGTTTCTCCACCATTTTCGTTTCCCTCTGTTTTTATCCTGCCCTTTTTCCTTTCCCTCCCTTTTTCCTTTCCCTCCCTTTTTCCTTTCCCTCCCTTTTTCCTTTCCCTCCCTTTTTCCTTTCCCTCCCTTTTTCCTTTCCCTCCCTTTTTCCTTTCCCTCCCTTTTTCCTTTCCCTCCCTTTTTCCTTTCCCTCCCTTTTTCCTTTCCCTCCCTTTTCCTTTCCCTCCCTTTTCCTTTCCCTCCCTTTTTCCTTTCCCTCCCTTTTCCTTTCCCTCCCTTTTTCCTTTCCCTCCCTTTTTCCTTTCCCTCCCTTTTTCCTTTCCCTCCCTTTTTCCTTTCCCTCCCTTTTTCCTTTCCCTCCCTTTTCCCCACAACTTCCTGGAAAACCTTTGCCTTGATTTTCTAGCAATATCCCCAAGCCTTTAAAAAACTTTGGATTTAGTAGGAAAGAAGCCAAAATTGGGAATTTTGGATAAACTCATGATGGGATTGGAATATCCCAATATTCCAACAGCCAGGGAAAAGCAGGAATTGTCAGGGGTGGGGGAATATTTTTGCCAAATATTTCCTTATCTTTGACCTCTGTGGATAAAATTCCAGCAGGAATGAGGGGAATGCAGGCTCTGGAGCATGAGGAGAGGAAAGGAATGGGAAAGGAGTCAGAGTTGGTTGAGGGGATTTGGAATTCCTTTTGGATTCAAGGGCAGCTAAACATTACCTGGCTCAGAGCTCCAGCAGAAAATTCCAGAGGGCTCTTCCCAGTTTTTATTGAATTTAAGGAGCAGAGAATTCCTGGGAGTTTTAGTGGACTTTAAAACAGGGAATTAAAATGGAATTAAATTGGGATTTTAGGGATGATTAGTGTTGGTTCTCTGTTGGGGAAAAAAACCAGGAATGTTTTCCTTGTCCTTGGAGCAGGAGCTGAACCTGGAATTCCAGCCCCTGGTTCCCTTCCCTGTTTGCTGGGAATGTTTTCCTTAGGGAGCTGCAGCAGCACTGATGGGAAGGTGGGGTCTGGACATTTCTGGGAAGTTTCTGCTGAATTTTGCAACCTCAACCTGGAATTTTTAGTGTTTTATCTGGGAATTTGGATGTGGAGCAAAGGAAAAAGTGAGGGGGTGAAGGAAAAGGAGCAGGAAAAGGCCTTGGAAGTGGTGATGGATGGACAGGAGTGGGAATATTGAGGAGCAGACATGTGGGAATGGGCTTGGAAAAATCCACTTCAGTTCTTCCCTCCCAGCTGGGATCCTGGGAATTTTCCCAATGGATTCTGAGAATGTGAAGTTTGAACTGGCTGGATCCTGGGAATTTTCCAAGTGGATTCTGAGGAGGAGTTTGAACTTGCTGAATCCTTGGAGTTTTCCCAATAGATTCTGAGAAGGTGAACTTTGAACTGGCTGGGTCCTGGGAGTTTTCCCAGTGGATTCCAAGGAAAAGGTGGAGTTTGAGCTGGCTGAGTCCTGTGAGTTTTCCCAATGGATTCTGAGGAGAAAGTGGGGTTTGAACTGATTGGATCCTGTGAGTTTTCCCAGTGGATTCCAAGGAAAAGTTGGAGTTTGAACTGGCTGAATCCTGTGAGTTTTCCCAATGGATTCCAAGGAGAAGGTGTAGTTTGAACTGGCTGGATCCTGGGAGTTTTCCCAGTGGAATCCAAGGAGAAGGTGGGTTTGAACTGGCTGGATCCTGGGAGTTTTCCCAGTGGATTCCAAGGAAAAGTTGGAGTTTGAACTGGCTGGATCCTGGGAGTTTTCCCAGTGGAATCCAAGGAGAATGTGGGGTTTGAGCTGGCTGGATCCTGGGAATTTTCCCAATGGATTCCAGGGAGAGTGTAGGGTTAGAACTGGTTGGATCCTGGGAAACTGAGGATGGGTTTGAGGAGGGAATAATGGGCTGGATTTGGGATTAAGGAATTCCTGTGTCTGTGGGAATTTTCTTGGAGCTGCTGGAGTACCCAGAGCTTTTCACTCTCCAAACCCTGCCTTCCTTCTTGCAGGCTGTTGACAGAGCTGGAATCTCCTTCCTGGTGGCCCTTCAGCACCAAACTCTGGAAAACCCCTCTGGAAGCGAAGCCCAAGGAAACGCCGGCAGCTCCGGAACCCAGAAGGGACGAAGGAATCCTGCTGAGAATCCCCGTGATTATCACCCACAGGACAGATTCCAACTCCAAACCAGGCAAACTCACCCTGCTGCCCTCAGGCCTGGAGATCAGGGACTGCCATTCCCAGCTGCTGCACCGCTTTGAGTCGCGGGACGTGGACGATATCCGGGTGCACAGCCCCTACGAGATCAGCGTCCGGCAGAGATTCATCGGCAAACCCGACCGCTCCTTCCGGCTGCTGGCGGCGCGCATGCCCGAGGCCATCCCCATCCTGCAGATGCAGTTCAGCAAGAAAATCCAGTTTTTGGAGGATGCTCTTGGGTTTGCCGGTGCCAGGAAATCTCCTCAGGCGGATTTGGGAGCGTCCATCTGGCAGGCAGGTGGGTGGTACGGAATTCCAGAGGTTTCCAGGTGTTTTTCCAGGGAATATTTCAGAGGCAAATTGTTCCTGGTGAGGAGAAATCCAAGCAGTCAACTCCAGGTGACTTCAAGCCTTTGGCACTGCTGGTTTTCCTGGAGTTAATTCCCAGCTGGAAAGGAATTTGCAATTTTCAGTAGTCAATATTTAATAGCCAGTACCCAGTAATTAGTATCCAACATCCAGGATTTAATATCCAATATCCCATATCCAACATTTAATATCCCATATCCAACATCTAGTATTCAATATTCCACATTCAATATCCCATATCACATATCCAGTATTTAATATCCCCCATCCAATCCTATATCCAATATCCCATATTTATTAAATATCCCATATCCAGTGTCCATTATCCAATATTTAATAATCAGTATCCCATGTCTGATGTCACATATCCAATAATTAATATCCAGTATCCCATATCCCATAGTTAATAAATATCCCATATCCAGTATCCCATAATCAGTATTTAATATCCCACATCCAATCCTATATCCAATATCCCATATTTAATCAATATCCCATATCCAGTGTTCCATATCCAATTTCCTATATCCAATATTTAATAAATATCCCATATTTAATATCTAGTATCCAACATCCAATATTCAGTATTCAGTATCCCATATTCAATGTCACATATCCAGTATTTAATATCCCCCATCCAATCCTATATCCAGTATCCCATATCCAATATCCCTTATCCAATATTTAATAATCATTATCCCATATCTGATGTCCTGTATCCAGTAATTAATATCCAGTATCCCATATCCCATATCCCATAATCAGTATTTAATATCCCACATCCAATATCCCATATTTAATAAATATCCTATATCTAGTGTTCCATATCCAATTTCCTATATCCAATATTTAATAATTATCCCATATTTAATATCCAGTATCCAACATCCAATATTCAATGTTCAGTATCCCATATCCAGTAATTAATAACCAACATCCAGTATCCCATATTTAATATTCCACATCCAATTTCCAATATCCAATAATTAATAATCAATATCCCATATTTAATATCCCATATCCCCTAATTAGTAACTAACATCCAATATCCTATATCCAATATCCCATATTTATATTAAACCTTTAATTCCCTCAAATCCTGAAAATTTACCCCCAAATACCCAGGAAATCTTTAATCAAAACATGGGATAAAAATCTGATTTTCCCAGATTAAAAAACCAGGATTTTGATATTAGACAAATTCAGATGTTGAAATTCCAGAAATTTTGGAATCATTTGAAGAAAACTTTGGAGAATGAAAATTCCCAACAAGAAAATTGACATTCCCTACTATTAATCCTAAAATTCCAGCATGGGTTGTTTTTTTAACCCAACCTTGGGAATTTTGCAATTTATTCCTCCCAACATCCCTGAATCCTTTTTTTTTCCCCTGATTTTTAATCCCAAAGGAGCAAACCAAAAATGGATTCAGTGCCAAAAAAACAACTTGGAAAATTGGAATAAATTAATAAATCCACCCACTTCCCTGCTGGAATTCCATATCCTGTTATTGAGGAATATTCCAGCTTGGAAAAGCTGCTTTATTTTTTTAGGAAGTGAATTTTGGCCTCTGGAATTCCAGCACAACAACTCCAAGGAAAAACAACCTGCTGGCTTCCTGTTATTCCACCAAATTCCAAATCCTGATGGAATTCCAGAAAATAATTGGATTTTGCTGGATTTTGCTCTCCTTCCCTGTTGAATTTGGAAAAGCTTGGGAAGCAAAGGGGAGGTGATGGAAATCCTGACTTTTCCAGGTGTTTTTTTTTTTTTTTTTGTGTTTTCCTTGGATTTGCTGCTGTTCCCATTCTGTCACAAGGTGGCACTCATGGTCTGTGTGGGATCCTTTGGGATTTTTTTCATGGAAAACTGATTTTTTTTCCTGATTTTTTTTTCTGTTTTTCTCAAATCAGGAGGTAAAAAAATCCATTTTTTTTTTCTGTGCCTGTCTCTCTGTTTTTCAATAAGGAATTGATCCAGGGATTTTTAGGATAAATATCCCTGCAAGACATGGGAATCTCTCAGAAAATTCTGAATTTTCCCTCAAAACTGGCACAATCCCACATGATTCCTTTATTTCCACCAATCCTGCCCTCAGTTTTTGCATCAGTTTATCAAATTAAATTCCCAAAAAAGTCAATTTTGGCTCCATTCCACGTGGGAAAGGAATTTAGGGATTACCTGCAATTATTTTTAGCAGCTTTGCACTTTTACTGAGCTTTTTTTTTTTTTTTTTTTTTTTTTTTTTTTTTTTTGGATAAATGTTGAAACTTTGGAGCAGCTTTTATCCAATTTTATACCAAAAAACAGCTGAGAACTTCCCAGGATGAAAAACCTGGATTCAAATCCTGAATTCCACCTGCAGTGGGAAAATTTAGAGCAACTTAATCCTGGTATTCCCAGATTTTTATCCCTGGAGAGGATAAATTTTCCCTCCTTATTCCTGTCAACAAATTCTCTGATGATTTTGATTTTCCAGGAATTCCTGGAAAAATTGTGTGGCTTTTTGTCTTTGATTTGAATGAACCCAAATATTCCTGACTTAGTTCTATCCCTAAAAATTTCCTGGGAATTCCAGCTCTCCTGCCTCCTCATCCCTTTTTTTTTTTTTTTTTGCTGGCACTTTGACATTCCCACATTTTCTTCCTTATTCCAGGAATTATTCCTGTCCTGTGGGATGAAGGATGGATTAATTGATTTTCATGGAATAATTAACAGCTGGCTGTTGGTGGCCATTGGGAATTTTGTCATTCCCACTTTTCCTGAGGAAAATTGGGAATTTTTCCAGTTTCCAGTTCTAAATTCCCAACAAACAGTGCCTGGTTTGTCTCCTTTGGAAAACAAAAACAAGGAATAACTTCCTTATTTTCCACTTGGATGGAAGCAGAATCCAGGGATGATCAGATCATTGGATAATCCCAAGGATTTGGAATTTGTAGGAATTTTTGAGAGGGATTTAGGGCTTGATGCTTTTGGGGCAGCTTTTCCCAGGGAGGAGTGGTTGGGATATTGGGAAGGAATTCCTGGCTGGGCTGGAATTCCCAGAGAAGCTGATCCAAGGAAAGTTTGGAGCAGCCTGGGATAGTGGGAGCTGTGGAATGGGATCATCCTTAAGGTGCATCCCAACCCAAATCCTGGGATAATCCTGAATTTTTTGGGAATGTGCTGCTCTGATGAATCCCCACATTCGAAATTTTCCCATTTCCCTGGAATAAAAAATCCTTTAATGGCAACTTGGCCACATCCAGGAGAGAAATTTTAAGGAATAATCCCAAAAAAATGGGATTTAATGAGAAAAATTAGATTCTGAGCACTCTCAGATTCCCATGGAGCTCAACCCCTTTGATCCCAAAATTCCACAATTCCTTAAGAATTCCATGAGCGGCAATTCCATTCTCCAAGCTAACCTTGAACATTTCCAAGGATCCAGGAGCTTCTCTGGGAATGCTGAAGCCTCCCCTCCTTTCCAGGCAGGAATTTTTCCTTAATATCCAAGCAGGGCTGAGCATGGAATTTCTCTGGCAGCCAGCGGATTCCTGGGAGCGACGGCAAATCCCGGAATTCCGGCGGGAAGCGCCGAAGGGACGGACAAGGAACAAGCACAGCTGCAAAAAGTTTCCCAGGAAGAAGCCAAGGAGCTCAGACAGGTAAAAAATCAGAATAAAATTTCTGGATAAATAATCATTGAATTCATTAAATGAATCGTTAAATTCCAAAATTTTCTTCCTGCTTTATTCCTGCTAATTAATTTCCGTGGGAATATTTGAAATGTTCCTCCAAGGGTGAAAATTCAAGGAGAATTTTTAATTTGATTTTTAATTTTTTGATCCAAATCAGGGATGGATTGATTGGAATGTGACCTCTGGAAAATGCTGATTTGAACAATTTTATACTTTTCCAGCTTTTTTTGGATTTTCTCTCTGGTGTTTTATTCCAGAAAAATCCACAAAATATTCCATAAACACGCAGAGTGAATTTTGAGTGAGGAAATCAATGTGGAATTCAGTAAAGGAATGAAATTTCCCTGAAATTTTCACTGAGAAAAATTAATATTTCAAGGAATCAGGTTGGGTATTTTTCCTGAAATGGCTTTTTAAGGAATTTCTCTCACAGAATTCTAAGGGAAAAATTCCTCTTTTGAATTTTTTTCCCTCTGACATCTTATTTGTTCTGAATTCTTTGCTAATTCAGTTGCCTGCAGTTTTCCAGCTATTTTATTATATTGTAGGGTATTTTATATTTATTTAATTTCATTTTATTTTATTTCTATTTTAAAATTTATTTGTTAAAAATTATTTTAATTTATTTAACTTTATTTGATTTTTATTTTGTTATTTTATCTTAATTTATTTTAATTTTATTTTAATTTTAATGTTCTTTATGTTATTGCATTGTATTGAATGGTATTGTATTTCTATTTCATTTTATTTTTTATTATCTTTTATTTCATTTTATTTTGTGTTTTATTTTATAAAATTGTTTTTATTCTGAAAAATGATTTATTTTTTAAAATTGTATTTTTATTTGTAATATTTTATTTCCTTTGAAAAAATTTAATTTGGTTTTAATTAATTTTAATCTTATTTCACTTTATTTTATTTAATTTTTATTATTTTTTAGAATTTATTTATATTTTATTTATATTTTAATTTTTTATGTTATTTATATTTTATGTTATTTACATTATCTTATTTTTTAAATTTAATTATTTTTATTTTTAAAAGAAGATATTTCTATTTTAAATTTTACTTATTTGGTTTTAATTAATTTTAATCTTATTTCACTTTATTTCATTTTTATTACTTGTTAATTTATTTATATTTTATTTATATTTTAATTTTTTTATATTCTTTATATTTTATGTTATTTAACTTCTTTTTAATTGTTATTTTTAAAAAATATGTATCTTTAAATTTTATTCTATAAATTTATTTCTAAAAATTTTATTTATTTGATTTTATTTTTTATTTTTATTTTTATTTTTTAAAAATTTTTATTATTTATTAATTTTTATTTTATTTTCTATTTTAAATTTTATTTATTTGGTTTTAATTAATTTTAATCTTATTTCACTTTATTTCATTTTTATTACTTGTTAATTTATTTATATTTTATTTATATTTTAATTTTTATGTTCTTTATATTTTATGTTATTTATGTCAACTTATTTTTAGTTATTATTTTAAAAAAATATTTATCTTTAAATTTTTTTCTATGAATTTATTTCTATAAATTTTATTTATTTGATTTTGATTTATTTTTATTTTTTATTTTATTTTTTATTATTTTTTATTTTGTTTTTATTTTCTATTTTATTTATTATATTTTTATTTTATTTTTTTATAATGGATAAAATATCCTGCCATAGAGCAGGGCTGGATGGGATATTGGGAAGGAATTCCCAGAGCAGCTTTGGCTTCCCCTGGATCCCTGGAATGTCCAAGGCCAGGTTGGACCTTGGAGCACCCTGGGATTGCAGGAGGTGTCCCTGCCACGGAATGGGATCATCCCTAAGATCCTTCCAACCCAAACTCAGGAATTATGGGATGCAAACCCATGAAAGCTGCCCTGGCTCCGAGCTCTCGGTGCTTCCCCGGCAGATCCTGCAGCAGCTGAAGGGGCTGGCGCTGGAGGCGGAGGCGGAGCTGGAGCGGCAGGACGAGGCCCTGGACTCCATCGGCAGCGCGGCGGATCGCGCCACGCTCACCATCGAGCGGCACAGCCGGCGCATGAGGAGGCTGACGTAACCTCCGGGCAGCGCCGCGCGACGGCAGCCGGGGGGGTCAGCACTGGCTGTTCCACAGACACTTTGGGAGGGGTTTGGGATGAGGTTTGGAAAATGGTAATGCTGGGGGTGAGTTCCTGAGAGGGGCGAAGCGATTCCTGGGCTTGGATGGTGGTTGGATCTTGGATGGTTGGATCTTGGTTGGATCTTGGATGATGGTTGGACCTTGGATGGTTGGATCATGGCTGGATGATGGTTGGATCTTGGATAAAGCTTGGACTTTGGATGATGGCTGGATCTTGGTTGGATCTTGGATGAAGGTTGGACCTTGGATGGCTGGATCATGGCTGGATCTTGGTTGGATCTTGGATGATGATTGGATCTTGGATAATGGTTGGACTTTGGATGATGGTTGGACCTTGGATGAGGTTTGATCTTGCATGGTTGGATCTTGGATGATGGTTGGATCTTGGTTCATGGTTGGATCTTGGATGATGGTTGGATCTTGGATCTTGGTTGGATCTTGGATGATGGTTGGATCTTGGATGATGGTTAGACCTTGAATGAGGTTTGATCTTGGATGGTTGGATCTTGGTTCGTGTTTGGATCTTGGATGATGGTTGGATCTTGGATGATGGTTGGATCTTGGATGATGGTTGGATCTTGGATGATGGTTGGATCTTGGATGATGGTTGGATCTTGGATCATGGTTGGATCATGGACGGTTGGATCTTGGTTTGTGGTTGGACCTTGGATGAGATTTGGATCTTGGATGAGATTTGGACCTTGGATGATGGTTGGATCTTGGATCTTGGTTGGATCTTGGTTCATAATGGGATCTTGGATGAGATTCAGATCCAGTTGGACATTGGATGAGGTTTGGATCTTGGATGAGGTTTGGATCTTGGAAGAAGTTTGGACCTTGGATGAAGTTTGGATTTTGGATGGTTGGATCTTGGTTCATGCTTGGATCTTGGATGAGATTTGAATCTTGGATCACAGTTGGACCTTGAATGAGGTTTGGATCTTGGAAGAGGTTTGGGTCATTGATGCTTGGGTCTTGGTTGATGGTTGGATCTTGGTTGATGCTTGGATCCTGGTTGATGGTTGGATCTTGGTTGATGGTTGGATCCTGGTTGATGGTTGGATCCTGGTTGGATCTTGGACAGTTGAATTTTGGATGAGTTTTGGATCTTGGGTCATGTTTGGATCTTCGATCGTGGCCGGACCTTGGATGAGCTTTGGAACCTTTTTTTGATGGAAAGATCCAAATTTCCAGTCAGGACAGAACTCGTGGATTCTCCACTGTAAAACCCTGTAAATAGGAAGGGATGTGACAAAACCTGACTTAATTTAATTAATTAACTCATTAATTAATTAATGTGCTTTTTCATGTTGCTGCTTTCCAGCCCATGAATTCCCTCTCCAGCTCTTTCCCTAAAATCCTTCAGAGCTGATCCTGGTTTTTTTATTTATTTGCACTTTGTGGTGATGAAACATTTCAAGGCTTTTCCAGAATTCTTAGAAAAAAGGGAATATTTCAATTAAACTCTGAAGTTTACACTTGGCTCTTTTGAGAGCAGATTCCCCCTCCTAAATTATTGATATTCCATAGGAAAAATTCCCATTTCATCAATCCTGACCTTTTCCAGCTGTTTTACCTCTAAGGAGCTGTTATAAAATATCTTTTTTTTTTTTTTTTTTTTTTTTTTTTTTTTTTTTTTTTTTTTTGTTTTTTTTTTTTTGTTTTTAATTTTAATTTCAATATTTTTAGTGTCGCTTTCAAATCTGACACTTCCAGTGCAATAATTTTCAACAGTGAAGCTTCAAATCCTTGGATTCAGTGGGAATTTTTCCCATTTTTTTTTTTAATCCAGCCGAATTTTGGGAGAAAAAGACACCAAACCACGTCGAGGGTGTTGCTTGCAAGGTTTGTATTCCTTCATCTTAGTTTGGACTGGAATAAAAATTATTCCAGGTTTTTCCTGGCATGCACTTTATTGGAAAATCCAGTGATAATTCCATATCCATCAATTTTTTTCTGGGAATAAAATCCTCTCGGAGCTTCTCATGTTGTTTCCCACCCCCAAATTGCTGCTGCTTTACTCAGAGGGGAAAAGAAACTTCCCACACCTCATTTTTCCATGGATTTCCAAGTGGATTTTGCACCAAATCCGTGTTTGTTGAGGCTGGGATGGGATCTGGGAGTGGGATGAGTCCCACCCAGAATTCCCAAAAGGAAATCTTTTGGATTGGAGTGTTTTTTTGGGTGTTCTTTGTGCCATATTTTTGTATTGTCGTGGGGTTTTAGCACTGACTCATTATTTTGTGGGTTGTGTTGAGTCCAACATATCCCAAAAAACTTGGAATATTCCTTGGAAAACCCATCCTGGAGCTGTACATTGGCTGAATTCCATGTGCCAGAAGGATTTTCCACCTGTAATTCCTTCTTATTAAATCTCTTGGAATTGTGATTTTCTCTCCTGTCTTCACTTGGCTGGGAAAAATCCATCCCTGTTTTCCTGTGGAATGGGATTTCATGGATGCTCTGGGGGGTTGGCCTTTAGGATGGGTTTATTTGGGATGAAAAATATGGAAAATATTCCCTGCTGGAGGGTGGCCCTGGATGAGCTTTAAGCTTCCAATCCCCAAACCATTCCAGAGTTCCTTGATCTTCAGTGAGGCTGGGAAGAGTGGCTGATATTCCTCAAAATCCTGGAAAAATGGGATTCTCATGGATTTAACAAGAAGAAATCCTGGGGAGGAACAGTCCTGGGAATTGGGAACAGCCAGCTGGAAAACAGGAGCTGGATGGAATTCCCAAATGGATTGGGCTGGACTGGAAGGGATTTTTTTAGGATCATCCAGTCCCATCTCCAGGGACACTTTCCAATATCCCAGCTTGCTCCAAGCCCTTTTTTCCATGAGAGGTGGATTGGAATGGGATGATCCTTAAAATCCCTTCCATCCCAAACCATTCTGGGACTTTCTTTGTGCCATATTCCTGACTCCTTTTGTTGCCTGGAAAACCCAAACTCTGTTGGAATCCCACACAGGCATAGAAATTCCACAGGGGAATCCCAAAAATTTCCATGTGCTGCTGGATTTGAGGGATTCCAAATGGGAATTCCGTGTCCCAAGTGACAAATGTGGAAATAGAACCCAAAATTGAGATTCTGGAGACCTCAGGGATGGCTCCCTCTGGAACAACCTGGATCATCAAAGGAACCTGGAGATTCCTGGATTTGGGAATTCTCCCTTATCCAATCCTCTGCAGAGCCTTTCCAGCTCCTGGAGTTGAGTCAAGCTTGGAAAACTCATCCCAAAAAAAGAGAGGAAACACCTTGGGAGCTGCTGCTGTTGTATCCCAGAGAGTGAAATTCCACAATCCTGGTGCCAGCTGTGCTCTGTGTCCTTGGGGCTGCTGCTTTTTCCACACTTTTTATGGATTGCTGCTTCCAAGCACAGCAAATTCCCAGAGTGAGAAAAATCCTGGGCTGGGTTTGGCTCCTTTGGCCTCTTTTTTGTGCTTTATTACAGCAAATGCCCACGGGATGTTTTTTGGGAGAGCCATTAGGGAAAGGAGGTGGAATGGAGGGATGAAGAGGGCCAGGAAAAAAAAAAAAAAAAGAAAAAAGGGGAAAAACTCCTGAAATGTATTGTTTTCCACCTTTCCATAAAAAAAGAAAAAGAAAAAAAAAAAAAAGGTTGGGAAAACTTGAGCTCATAAACACCCTTGGAGAGTGGGGTGAGGTTTTCCCCCTTCTCTCCTTGGCTGTAAACACAGTTGGGAATTTTTTTTTTTTTTTTTTTTTTTTATATCCATGGAAATAATGGGGAAAAAAAAAAATCCTGTTCCAATTTACAAGGAAATACCTTGGGCCAAATTCCTTAAAAGAAATTCAAGAAGAAAAGGAAAGGAGGGCTGGTGGGAATTGTGTCTGGGTATGGCTGGATCAGCTGGATGGGGAAGGGGAGTGTGGATTTGGAATTCAGATTCTGCTGGGAGAACAGAATTCCAGGATGGATTGGGTGGGAATGGACCTTAAGGATGATCACATTCCATGGACAGGGACACCTCCCACTGTCCCAGGCTGCTCCAAGTGTCCAGCCTGACCTTGGGCACTTCCAGGGATCCAGGGGCAGCCCCAGCTGCTCTGGGAATTCCATCCCAGCCAGGAATTCCTTCCCAATATCCCATCCATCCCTGCCCTCTGGCAGTGGGAAGCCATTCCCTGTGTCCTGTCCCTCCATCCCTTCTCCAAAGTCTCTCTCCATGTTTCCTGCAGCTCCTTCCAGGTCCTGGAAGGTCACACTGAGGTCACCCCAAAGCTTCTCCTCTGCAGCTGAACATTCCCAGCTCTCCCAGCCTTTCCTGCTCCATCCCTGGGATCATCCTGGAGCCTCCTCTGGATTCTCTCCAGCAGCTCCAGCTCCTCCCTGTGCTGGATCCAGGCTGGATCTGCAGGTGGGGCCTCACCTGAGCAGGGCACAGGGGCAGAATTCCCCCTTGCCACATTTCTTTTGGATCCTCATTTTTCCAACAAAACTGTTGCCTTAAACCCTCCTAGGATCATGTTTAATATCAAGTTTGATGGTTTTTTTAAATTTTCTCCCTGGTTTAGGATTTTTAGACTTTGTGCTTTCTCCATGGAGAGCATCATGGGCACCTTTAATTTTTTCCACCAGGATCTGGGATCCACATCTTTGTGGGATTTCAAGAATTGCATCCCTGTAGCACTGATATCCTCCAATTCCTTCAGGCTCTTCCCATCTTGGAATTACCCAGAGCAAGTTTTATCACACCCTGAGCACAGGACCATGTTCCAGGTGCTGCCTAAACTCCCCCCCACACTTTTTGGGCTCCCAGGAAAGTGCATATTCCAACAGAAAACAGGAGGAAAACTCAGCCAATTCCCAGCTTCTCCAGTGCCAAGGAGTTTGGCACTAAGCAGCTTTTTGCTGCCTGGTGTCTGGCAGTGCTGGGTCTTATTTTCAACAAACCCTGTTAAAGGATTACGAGGGCCTTGTTAAAATAATGCCCTTGGAGCTTATTCCTTATTGGAAGGAAAACAAGGATAAACAGAAAGGCTTCTCTCATCCCCAGGGTTATTGCTTGGAGTGCTTTGAAAGGAGAAAAAAGGAGGAAAACTGGCAGGAATTAGGGAATATATAAACACACACACACTTGTCTGGGAATATAAAGTGAGTTTTGTTTCATTTCTGCTTTACAGCCCTCGAAAAAAGAAATAATTAACAGCTCCCCCCGCTACTTAATCTAATTAATGCTGATGTTTGGCCATTGCATGAAAAGTTTTACCTTGGAGAAATAATCAATTAAAAGGGAAAAGGGAAAGGAAGCCATTCCAAAGGGGAGTTGCTATATTTGCCTTTTTAATGGAGTTTAATAAATGGGAATTAAAAATCCGGGGAGTTTTGCATGGGCTGGAACGACAACAAAATGGGAAATTTTAAACAGTGTTTGCCCCAAAGTTTTCCAAATAAAAGGTGGAAAGGCTGGGTGGCTCCATGGGGAGCTCTGGGGGCACAGGGCCTTCAAACAGCAAACAGGGAAGATCCCAGTTGTGCTGATCCCTGGAATTTCCTGTGCTTCCAGGGGATCAGATCCACCCTCTCCTGCTGCAGGGGGAGGAATTTGGGATCTGGAGCCAGTGGGAGCTGAGCAGGGATCTCTGGATGTCACCCCACAGCAGATCAGATTGGATGGCTGAGTGGGAAATGTCATTCCTGGTGGGATGGGGGATATCCCAGAATCCCAGAATTCCAGGTTTGTGTTGGAAGGGCCCTTAGGGATCATCCTGCTCCAAGCAGGGACACCTTTTCCTGTTCCAGGGAGCTCCAAGCCCCAATGTCCAGCCTGGCCTTGGGCACTGCCAGGGATCCAGGGGCAGCCACAGCTGCTCTGGGAATTCCATCCCAGCCAGGAATTCCTTCCCAATATCCCACCCATCCCTGCCCTCTGGCAGTGGGAGCCATTCCCTGTGTCCTGTCCCTCCATCCCTTAGAAATCATCTCCCCATCATCTTTGGGATATTTGTCTTATCCCCAATCCCTCTCCAGCCTTGGGAGCACCCAGGATGAGTGACTGGAATTCCATTCCCAGGCCAGTCCCTGGCCTGGATTTCTCTCCCCAAATCCATGTCTGACCATGGAATGGCCACACTGGGACAGCCCCAAGTCCCTCCTGGTGTCCCTGCTGGAAGCAGGACTGGAGCAAGGGCAGTGTCCATTGCTCTTTTCCCCAAATAATCCATGTCCGGAGCTGGGAGAGCTGGACATGGATCTGATTTTGGAATCCTGCTGGTTTCAGGCATCCATGGATTCTCTGGCAGGGAGTTTGTTCTGGATACTCCAGTTTCTGATTCCATTTGAGCCTCTCTGGCTCTTCCACTGAAACCAGGAATGGCCAATCCCTTCTCCCTTTGTCTTTTCCCTGGATTTGATAACCCTCCACCATCTCCCCTCAATCCATCCTCAATACTTCCATTGTTAATGATTATTGTTAATGATTCCTCACATCCATTGTTTTTTTTTTTGTTTGTTTTTGTTTTGTTTTTTGGGGTTTTTTTGTTTGTTTTTGTTTTTGCCTTTATCCCAAAGGATTTTTCCATCTTTATTGTGGTTTTCAGGCCTTGTTTGGCTTTGGGAGCTGCTGTGACCAGAACTGTTTGGCAGCAATATCCTGACAGGAAAGGGGATGTTTTTCCTCATTCCAATGTCGGCACCACACGCTCACACCTGCACTGGCCCCTATTCCCAAAATTCCAGCCTGCTTTAATCAGATTAATGGAGCAGGCAGAAAGCCTCAACCTTTAATTAAATTTAATTAAATGAAAATGTTACACCCGGATCAAATCCCTTGTTTTCTTTGCTTGTACACAAGCCTGAATCCCCTGCAGGCAGGAGCAACAAATTCCCAAAGATTTTCCAGGAATGCTTTGTGGAGGTGATTGTTGACCAAGAGGAGGGCAGTGCCATGGATTGTTCTCACAGTTTACTGGGATTGAGCTGGAGCTGAGTGTCTGGGAACATTCCTTGGCACAAACAATTTGCTAAAATTGGTGCAGCCCTCCAGACTTTTGGCTGAGGGTGGCAAAGATCCGGCTGCTCCTGGGATCCATCATTTGGTGAGTACGAGCAGCACAACTGTTCTTTCCTTCAAATTCCTTAGGGATGCCTCATAGAGCCTTTGGTGAGGGGGAAAAGGCTGATTATGTCCCAGATCACCAACATTTGAGATTTTATCTGATTATGAAGTTCAGGGCAGCCAGAGGAGACTTTAATCTGCTCAAGGAATCTTGGAATGGTTTGGGATGGAAGAGACTTAAATCCCATCCATTTCCACCTCCTGCTTGGGCTGAGACACCTCCCACTGTCCCAGGGGGATCCAACCTGGCCTTGGACACTTCCAGGGATCCAGGAGCAGCCACAGCTTCTCTGGGAATTCCATCCCAGCCCCTCCCCACCCTCCCAGCCAGGAATTCCTTCCCAATATCCCATCCATCCCTGCTCTCCTTCTGAGTGAAGCCATTCCCCAGGAGAATCCAACAGAAGATCTGAACTGGGAATCTGGGACACATGGACAGAGCAACACCAGCTGTTCCCAGGATTTAAAGGAATTCCCATCTAAACATTCTCTTTTTCACTTTGAAGCCATTCCCTGTGTCCTGTCCCTCCATCCCTTGTCCCCAGTCCCTCTCCAGCTCTCCTGGAGCCCCTTCAGGCCCTGCAAGGGGCTCTGAGCTCTCCCTGGACCCTTCTCCTCTCCAGGTGAACATTCCCAACTTCCTCAGGAATTCTCCAGGCCCTTCCCAGCTCTGTTCCCTTCCCTGGACACGCTGGTGGAAACTGGAGGTTCTGCTCCTTCCCATCTCTCCCATTCCTTCTCCTCAAGGAGAGGAACCACTCTGTGTTTGCTGAAAATCTCCAATTCCACCTCTCCATGTCCTGGGATTCCATTTGGTTTATCCCTCTCTTCAGAACTCTTCAGATTGACTTAAAACCATCAGAATTTCTAGCAACAAAATTCCAGGATTTTGGACTTTGGTGGCAACAATCCCAAAACTTCCATGGTGGTTGCACTAGCTGGGAAAACACTTCTTACTCCCAAAGAAGTCTGAGGTTTTCCTCAGATTCTGAGAGTTGGGATTTTACCAAGAAAAGAACAAAGCAAAACATAAATATTCCAAAGGGGTTTTTTTTGTTTGTTTTTCTTTTTTGTTTTTTTTTGTTTTTGGTTTTTTTTTTGTTTTTTTTTTTTTTGTGTTTTTTTTTTTTTTCGTTTTTGGTGTTTTTTTATGTTTGTTTGTTTGTTTTTTTTAAGAGAGGGAAATTCTGTTTATTTTGTGTGTTTGCTTTGTTGTCCCTGCTCAGTTTGGAATCCCAAGTGTTTAAAATGCTCCAACTCTTGCTTGCCTGGGAACATGTGGTGCCAGGGATTTCTGTGGGAATGCTGGTGCTCTCACACGTGCTTGGAAAGGCTTTGTGGAACAAAGATAAAGGGAAAATCAAGTAAATCAAGGACAGGTTCTGCTGTCTGAGAAGGATTTCAGAACCTTCCACCCTGTGCCACCCACCTGTCCACTGAAACACAAAATTTTTGTCTCATTTTCCTCTGCCAAAATTGAAGGAAATTTTCTTTCTGATTTTGTCCTATTTTTGCTGATTTTTTTGTGTTTTATTTTTTAAAATTTCTTAAATCAAGTTAAACTTGAGTTTTTATGGATGACTTCAGGAATATCCTTCCCAATTTATTGTTCTAAGAAGCAGAACCAAAATGTCCTGGGGAAGGGTTTGGGTTAGATTTAGTCCCTGGTGACTGGGAGAGTGGTCAGGCCCTGGAAGGGATTCCCCAGGGAATGGGAACGTTCCCAAGGCTGCTGGAGCTCTGGGAATGTTTGGACAAGGCTCTCAGGCTGGGATTTTTGGGATGTCTGTGCAGGGCCAGGATTGGGACTGGATGGGTCCCTCCATCTCAGGATATTCCATGCTCCCATAATTCCATGACAATCATGTTCCCATTCCATTTCCAAATCCCAGTTCCTGGCACAGCCACGCTGAGACACCACAAGGGACAGCCAGGAGATCGGGCTCTGCTCCAAGGGGAGGGTTTTTTTTAGGGAATATTCTCATGGGAAGGGTTGTCCAGCTCTGGCACAGCTGCCCAGGGCAGTGGTGAAATCTCCATTCCTGGAAGGATTCAGGATCCATGTGGATGTGGCACTTGGGGACTTGGTGGTGGCCTGGACAGCACTGATTGATTGGATCCAAAAAAGGCTTTTCCAACCTCCACAATTTCATTTTTTTCCATGTTTAGGCCTGATTCCATCAGCCATTCTCATGGCATTATAACATTTTTAGGGAAACTCACCAATCTTTTGGGATGAATGCGAAAAAACATCCAGAAAATTTCTTTCCAGAAGAAAGGATGGAACGCCCAAGCCCTCCTTGTTAAGGCAGAAGTTTAATGAGGTTTTAACAGAGTTGGTTTGTGTGGAATTGGGAATGAAGGGGTGGATTCAGGAATGCCAAGAGGGTAAAAAAAAAACAAAACAACTAAAGGAGAGAAAAGATTTTGAATTTGGAATTTTTTGCTGCCACATTGCAAGAAATGGAATTTTAGTGGGATTTATCCACTCAAAAGTCTCATCCTTGCAGTACCTGATGCTCCTTTCTCCAAATCCCAAATCCTGGCTGCTTTCTCAGCGTGAAAGATTCCAGTGTTGGCACTGGCAGTGTCCAAAAAGGGAAAGTGTGGCTTGTTCTCCAAGGAGGAAATAATGGTGCAACTCCTGGAATGTGAAAACATCCAAAACTTTATAAAAGAGGATTAAAACTCCAAGAGAAAAAGCCTTGAGCTTTGCAGGAAGCAAAACAATTCCAATGGGAGCCAGCAAGGAGCATGAAAAAAATTATCTATTTACCCTGCAAACAGAGGGAGCTTGGAAATCATAAAAACTTCACAAAAGCATTCCTGTTCATGGGAATATTAAAAAAAAACAAAAAAAACCAAAACAAAACAAAACAAAAAAATAAAACAAAAAACCAAAAAAAAAAAAAAAAAAAAACCAAAAAAAAAAAAAGCAAAAAAGAGGGTTTTTTGCTCTTTGAAAAAACTGCAGAAATATAAACTTTATCAAGACTGATCCTCTGTGTCTGGGGGTTTTATGTAAAATAATTCACTCAGTTTGGTAGGGAATATGGATAAAGTGGAAAAGGCAAATGGAAATCCCAGTGTCCAACCCAGTGGATAGCACTGGAAAACCCATCTTTAAACTGCTCCTAAGCAAGCCAAGCTTAGCTGCATAAATTAACCCAATTAATTTGGTCTGAAATCAGCTTTTAAAGCAGGATTTTCAAGAATTAAAATAGATTTAAGCCCAAATAGCTCAGGGAGAGTGGGAAGTGTCCATGAACAATTCCTGACTCCTGGTTGCTTCCTACTTTTCATCCCTGAGCAGTTTTATTTAACATTAGGAAAATATTAATTAATATTAGGGAAAACCAACCATATTTTAATTAATTTTCATGATCCACCCTCTCCCAGAGAAGATGAGCAGCCCTAATTGAAGTCAGGGAGGTTGAGGCTGGATCACCTGGAATGGGAATTATTGCAGATGGAGACCATCCCAGCCAAGGATTTCCTGCCTGGATGACCAAGATCTGGAAAGGGAATCGTTGCACACAGAGGTCATTCCAGACATGGATTTGACACCTGGATCACCACAGACCTGGAAGGGAATCGTTGCATGGAGAGTTCAGTCCAGCCTTGGATTTCACACCTGGATGACCAAGACCTGGAATGGGAATCGTTGCACATGGAGAGTATTCTAAACATAGGTTTGACCCCTGGATCTTCACAGACCTGGAAGGGGATCACTGCATGGAGAGGTCGTTCCATCCTTGGATTTCCTACCTGGATCACCACAGACCTGGAATGGGATCACTTCACAGAGAAGTCATCCCAGCCTTGGATTTCCTACCTGGATGACCACAGCCCAAGAAAGGGAATCATTGCACATGGGGACCATCCCAGCCAAGGATTTCCTGCCTGGATGACCAAGATCTGGAAAGGGAATTGTTGCACACAGAGGTCATTCCAGACATAGATTTGACACCTGGATCACCACAGACCTGGAACAGGGATCAGCACATGGAGGTCATTCCAGACACGGATTTGACACCTGGATCACCACAGACCTGGAAGGGGATCACTGCATGGAGAGGTCATTCCAGCCTTGGATTTCACACCTGGGTCGCCACAGACCAGGAAAGGGAATCATTTCAATGGAGACCATCCCAGCCAAGGATTTCCTACCTGGATCACCACAGCCCAAGAAAGGGAATCACTGCACATGGAGACCATCCCAGCCAAGGATTTCCTGCCTGGATGACCAAGATCTGGAATCATTGAACACAGAGGTCATTCCAGACATGGATTTGGCACCTGGGTCTTTACATACCTGGAAGGGAATCGTTGCACACAGAGGTCATTCCAGGCATGGATTTGACACCTGGATCACCACAAACCTGGAATGGGAATCATTGCATATGGAGGTCATTCCAAGCATGGGTTTGACCCCTGGATCTTCACAGACCTGGAAGGGGATCACTGCATGGGGAGGTCATTCCAGACATGGATTTCCTACCTGGATCACCCCAGGCCAGCCCAGCACTGTGGTTCCTTATGAACATCCCATCTCCTCTCTGGAACACTGGGAATATCCAGAAAGGAAACAGCTGTGGGCAAGTTCAGGGACAGGAGATACAAAACTCCAGGCTCTGCTGTGGGAAGTGCAAATCCCTGGAATCCTGTGCCATTCCCACCAATGCTCTTCAGACCAGAATCTGAATTTTCAGCCCTCATATTCCTGCACATAATTCCCATTTTATGAGGCTCAGGTCTTCCAGGGTGGATGAATCCCCCTCTTCCCTTGATGCTGTGGATTAAGGGGAGGCTGCTGGCTGGATCCCCCTGGCATTCCTGGGAATATGGAGATTTACAGCTCCCATTGCCTTCTAGAGGAGTTAAAGGCTGTGCACATCACCAGAACCTGCTCCCAGTTTATGGCTGTGGCCCTCCAGCCCCACTAATGATCCCAGAAAATCTCTGGGAATGTTCCCAGTCACCTGGACTCACTGCTCTCCCTGGGAGTCTGGACAACAAAAATCCTTTCTTGCATCTGGCTTTAATTACCTTTAATTTTAATTAACTTCTGGGATTTTCATATCAATAATGTGGAAAAGCAGCTTTTCATGGAGGTTTTTTCCATACAGGGAAAAATTGCATTCCATTTATCCTGTCCCATCACCAGGATCTTTAAATCCATGAAGTGTGAAAATCATCCAAGTCATGCCTAGAAATTTATGCAGCACTTGTAATTTTTCTTCATTATATTGGAGAGCAAAAATCCAGTGTTTCTGGAGGGTCAGGGGACACTTTGATTCCCAAATATCCTTCAGTCACTTGGGAATGTTGAATTGAGGATTTGAAGGCTCTTTTCAAAATAAATTATCCTAAAATTCCATTATTTGGGTGGTCAATCCTTTAAAAGGCAAATCCACAAAGAAGCTGATTCTCTCCTAAAATCCCTGCCTAGGGATCCTCCACAGGACAACTCTCAAGGCCAGGGATTCACCAATGGATTTTCATATCCCTAAATATCTGCCCAATAATCCAGGAGCAGGATCTAAACTCCAAATCCTGCTCCTGCTCAGCCTGATCCATGGCAATGTCCCCAGAGCTTGGAAAGGACAATTCCCAGTCACTGGGGTGGCCAAGGACCTGATCCCACACAAATCCCACAGCATCCCCCTGCTCTAAACCAGATCTGGCTGCCCTGGAACTGGAGAAAATCCTACGGGACATGTGGGATTATTGCCCAAAACCACCAGGAAAAAGCTTGGAATATTAGGGAACAAGCAGGAAGGAGGAGCTGGAGGATGATGCAGAGCTGGATAATTCCAGGGAGCATCACTGACCTTAAAAATCCAGGAATGTGAGGGAGAATATGGAATTAACTGATGGAAACCAATAGGAAAAAGCATCCTTAGGAAAAAAATCTCCAGAAAATTCCTTGGAAAAGTTTCATGGCCAATGCTGAGGGTTTGATGCCCGGAATTCCTGGGGGGAATTCCAGGGCACAAAAACCGTTTCCAGATTCCCTGAGCAGCTGCTGGTGCTGATTCCCAGAAGGGGTCAGTGTTTCCCAAGGATTTGTGTGGAATTACCCGGTTCTTCCAAAGGGAAGCACAATGCCTGGATGGATAAAAGTTGGGAATAGCAGGAGCAGCCTCAGTGAAATGGAGCTCATTGCAAGTGGGAACTCACCTGGATAATTGGACAGATAATTGAGCTCATATTCCTGGGATGTGGGAATTAACCTTGGAGCAAGAGGGGGATGAGATGGGAATTGTGTTCTGGGATTGGAAATCCCAGAATGTGGGAATTAGCCTTGGAGCAGGTGGGGGGATGAGATGGGAATACTGAGCTCAGGAATCCCAGGATTTGGGAATTAGCTCTGCCTTGGAGCAAGAGGGAGATGAGATGGGAATATTGTGCTCAGAAATCATAAAATGTGGGAATTAGCTCTGCTTTGGAACAAGCAGGGGGATGAGATGGGAATATTGTGCTCAGGAATCCCAAAACGTTGGAATTAGCTCTGCCTTGGAGTGAGAAGCCAAGATGAGATGGGAATATTGTGCTCAAAAAATATAAAATATGGGAATTAGCTCTGCCTTGAAACAAGAGGGAGATGAGATGGGAATATTGAGCTCAGGAATTTCAAAATGTGGGAATTGTCTTTGGTTTAGAGTGAGCAAAGGGATGAGGTGGGAATATTGTGCTCAGAAAATATAAAATATGGGAATTAGCTCTGCTTTGGAACAAGCAGAGGGATGGAATGGGAATATCATGCTCAGGAATCCCAGAATGTTGGAATTGCACTGCCTTGGAGTGAGAAGGGGGGATGAGATGGGAATATTGTGCTCAGATAAGTGCTCAACATTCCCACTTTCTTTCCCTAAATCTCCTCTCAGCTGCTGTACCAGGAAAATCCTTTTCTGGAAAAGTCCAACTCTGGCAGCAAAGATGGATCTCAGGAGAGTCTCATGGAGCCCTCCAGGGCAGCTGTGGAATTACTGGATCTGAATGATGCCTCAAGGCCAGGAAAAGTGGGAGCATCCTGGTTCTCCAGCTGTGGAAACACCAGGACCTCCCACCTGCACCAGCAGCACTTTTCCCTATCCCATTCCTGAGTTTCTCTCCCAAATCCCATGGGGATCCATCCCTCTGGATTTATATTTTTACAGCCTATGATATAAATATAAAAATATATTTATATAAATTTATAATATATATATTTTATATAAATATAATGTATAAATATAAAACCAAAATATTTTTATTTTTTGATGCTGGCATCAACTTTGAAAGCTGTTCCTGTGTTGATTCCTGAAATTTGGGGAGACCCTGGAAGCTTCTCTCTGTAATTCCATGTTGGGAAGGATTTCCACTGGTGTCTTATTCAAATTTGAGCTTGAAATCTCTGGAAAGCTCTGGTGGAGGAAAGGCACTGGTGATTCTGGTGGATGGTGGATTGGAAAAGTGGGCATGAGATCCATGTGGAAATCCCTGGATTGCTGCAGTGAGGGGGAAGATCCTAAAAAAAGAACCTAAAAGGAAGATCCAAGGTAAGAAACAAAGAAGGGAAAAGAGGAAAATGGGGACACAGGTGACATCCCAGGAATATTTTAGCTGGTCACAAGAAGGATGAACTTTTTCCTGATGAAACAAACTATAAATCATTGGCTAAATAACAATTAAAAGCCATTTAAAAAATGATATTTCCTGTTTAAACCCTGGGATTAAATATTTCACCTCATAAAAGCCGATGCTTCCTCCTGCATCTCCAAAATCCGTTGACTCTGGACTTGGTGCAGGATGCAGCCCAGATTTCCACCTGGATGCAGGATCCCACCTAATTCCTTCTATGGATTGGTATCCCTGGAAAACCCAACCCAAACTTGTCAGAATCCTTCAAATCAGGGCAAAATGTTCCCTTGGGACATTTACAAAAAGCCAGGAGGGAAAGATTTCCTTTAATTTCAATGCTGTTCCCTTTTCTCTGTCTGTCAAGGAAAAAAAAAAAAAACCAAAAACCTTTCCAATTCTGTTTGTTCTTCCTTGTTATCCAGGCAGATTTCAGTCACAAGGACAATTCCTTGGATTTCAAAATATTTATAGGAGTTTCTGGGAATTCCATGAGGAAATCTCAATGATTTTTGGCTCTGGTTTGGCCATTTTCTTGTTCCATTTCTCTGTGTGTATCAGAGGATGGAAATAAATAAATTTCAGAATATTCCTAAGGATATTTTTCCATAATGTTCCTAAATATATTTTCCATAATACTCCTGAGTATATTTTCCATTATATTACAAAATTTATTTTCCCTATGTGCAATTGTCAGGATCAGAATTCCAGGATGGAATAGATTGGATTAAATACAGACATCTACATTTTCCTAATAATCTGTTTTCTTCCATGTCAATGGAGCCTCAGGATGAATAGAATCCATGGATGCAACCCATCCATCCTAAAATCCAATCCTAAGGTTGGAAAAGCTCCAAGATCATCCAAGTCTTTTGTTGTCCATCAAATCCAGGAGAAAGAGATTGAGTGGATTTTTGGAGTTTTTCCTCAAACAGTTGTTTTGAATAAAGGGTTTGGTTTTTCTGGTCAAGTTAAACCATGAGGGGTTTGTTCCCCTTCCAGAACCTTCTCCATATCCACCACTGTTCCCAGGTTTTGGGATAAGGAGCAGGAATTGGGAGGGATCTTCAAGCTCATCCCAATCCACCCCTGCCATGGCAGGGACACCTCCCACCATCCCAGGCTGCTCCAACCCCAGTGTCCAGCCTGGCCTTGGGCACTGCCAGGGATCCAGGGGCAGCCACAGCTTCTCTGGGAATTCCATCCCAGCCAGGAATTCCATCCCAATATCCATCCATCCCTGCCCTCTGGCAGTGGGAGCCATTCCCTGTGTCCTGTCCCTCCATCCCTTGTCCCCAGCCCCTCTCCAGCTCTCCTGGAGCCCCTTCAGGCCCTGCAAGGGGCTCTGAGCTCTCCTTGGAGTCTTCTCCAGGTTGGACAATCCCAAATTTCCCAGCCTTTCACAGGTGTTCCCATTCCCTTTCCATTCTCCTTCCCAGGGTTTGTGCTCTACCCCTCCCACAGGAGCTGGTGTCTCTCTCCCCTTTGGATGCAGCTTGGAAAGAGGATTTTTAACTCCTTTTTCCCCCTCATCCCCAGTTTGCAATTTTCACTTCTCAACACCAAGACGAAGTCACTCTTTCCTTCTTCTCCTCCTTCCTGAAGAAAAGAATTAATTAGGAATTTAAACACCATCAGCCACTCCCCTTTTCCTCTTCCCCCCTCCCGCTCTCCCTTTCCCCCCCATCCCAACTCCTGGAATATAAATCATTCGCTGTGGTCTGCAGCTCAGCTGGAAAAACCAACAACCCGGGTCTATAATGTCACCAGCATCTCATTTAGGGGATTTATGGGGTCTGGCCTTAAGCACTTGCTGCTTTACAGCCTGTGAGTTCACTCCTGCAGGAATTCCCTCGGGATTCCAGCTCCTTATCCTTAACTCCTTCTGATCTCAGGAGCTTTTCCAAAGATAGATCCCCATCCCTTGGGAAATGGGATCTTGGCTTTGTTTCCATCTCTGATTGGTCCTAAAGGGGATCACAGCACATTCCTGCAGTCGGGAAGGGCTTGGGATTGGGATGTGCTGGATGCAGGAACCAAATGGAATCATTATCCAAGGTGGACTTGTCGAGGTTCACACACTGAGTGGGAAAAATGTGGCTGCCTCTTCCTTTGGGCTCCCTCTGAGTTTTCTGATTTTTCCTTCAGTTTTCTTCTTTTCCTTTGAGTCTTTCCCAGTGCCTTGAATTGTCAGGAAGAAGGGAATCACTTAAGTTGTCATTCCCTGGACAAAGGAAGGATGAGGGGAATTTCCTTCACCAGGTGGTGGCAAACATCCCTCAGCTGGCCCCAGTGGCCTGGTGACAAAATTCCAGGAGCCACCTGTCCCTGGGAGAGCCAACCCTGGGGAGCAGCAGCTCCAACCCTCCATTACCAGCCTGGCACACATCCTGGAGGAATGGGATCAAAACCCCTTGGAGCCAATCCCTGCATCTGAGCCAGATGTTGTTCAAGGACCAGCGAAAATCTTGGTCCCACATTTTGTTATCAAACTGTGCCAGATTTAGGTTGGATTTTTGGGAAAGGTTCTTCCCCCAGAGGGTGCTGGGCACTGCTCAGGCTCCCCAGGGAATGGGAACATTCCCAAGGCTCCTCCAGGAGCGTTTGGAAATGCTGCCAAGGATGCCCAGGGTGGGATTGTTGGGGTGCTCTGGATGATCTTGTGGGTCCCTTCCCACTCAGGATATTCCATGATTCTCTGACAGGCCCCAAACACATGGGAATGGGACCAATGATAGGAATTTCAGGATTAGGCCTTTCCCAAAGACAGCAGACACTTCCCTTTATCTCCAGATTTTGGAAAAGGTTCTTCCCCCAGAGGGTGCTGGGCACTGCCCAGGCTCCCCAGGGAATGGGAACATTCCCAAGGCTGCTCCAGGAGCATTTGGAAATGCTGCCAAGGATGCCCAGGGTGGGATTGTTGGGGTGCTCTGGATGATCTTGTGGGTCCCTTCCCACTCAGGATATTCCATGATTCTCTGAGAGGCCCCAAGCACATGGGAATGAGACCGACCACTGTGAAATTTAGGGTTAGGTCCTTCCCAAAGGCAACAGACATTTCCTTTTAGCTCCAGATTTTGGGAAAGGTTCTTCCCCCAGAGGGTGCTGGGCACTGCTCAGGCTCCCCAGGGAATGGGAACATTCCCAATTCTGCTCCAGGAGCATTTATTCACCACTCCCAGGGATGTCCAGGGTGGGATTGTTGGGGTGTTCTGTGTTCTGGATGATCCTGTAGGTTCCTTCCCACTCAGGATATTCCATGATTCTCCAACGGGCCCCAAACATATGGGAATGAGATCCCTGACAGGAATTTCAGGATTATCTTTCCCAAAGACAGCAGACACTTCCCTTTAGCTCCAGGTAGATCCACACCCAGCTGGGACCTGGCCGAGCTCCTGGGATAGCACCTTCCCAATCCAGTGAAGAGCAGGGATCCCAGAGTGACTTTTCCTGGAGCCAGTGTCCGAATTCCTCTGACATTTGGGATCAAGACACCTGGGTGGCTTTGGAGGAGCTCACTCCAGCTGGCAGTGCTGGGAGTTAAATTTCCTGGTTGGAAACTAGTCTTGCCTGGGGGAATGTTTTGGAAAGGTGTCTCCATGATCTTGAGGTGTGGGAATGACACCAAGATTGGGTTTGGCAGCACAAGAGCCAATTTTTCCATGTTCTCAAACACCTTCTCCATGTTCTCAGTTACCTTTTCCATGTTCCCATCCATCTTTGGTCACAGGTTGGACTCCATGGTCTTGGATGTCTTTTCCAAATGAAGTGATCCCGTGATTCTTTGATCTCCTCAAAGTTCTCAGCCACCTTCTCCATGTTCTCATCCACCTTTTTTGTGTTCTCAGCCATCTTTGGTCACGGGTTGGATTCCATAATCCTGGAAGTCTTTACCAGCTGAAATGATCCTGTGATCTGTAATTCTGTGATCTCCTCCATGTTCTCATCCACCTTCTCCATGTTCTCATCCACCTTTTCCATGTTCTCATCCACCTTTTCCATGTTCTCATCCACCTTCTCCATGTTCTCAGCCATCTTCGTCACAAGCTGAACTTGATGTTCCTGAAGGTCTTTTCCAACCAAAATGATCCTGTGATCCTGTGATCTCCTCCATGTTCTCATCCACCTTTTCCATGTTCTCATCCATCTTTGGTCGCAGGTTGGATTCCATAATCCTGGAAGTCTTTTCCAGCTGAAATTATCCCCATAAATCCACTTTTTTTTCCTGAGGATTTTTACATTTTCCTTTGTCTTGTTCCTGTTTTAGGGAGGGGTTATGAACGAATCGTGGAATCATGGAATGGGTTGGGTTAAGAAGGGATTTAGGGATCATTTAGTTCCTGGAATCTCTGGATGTGTCCAAAGCCAGGTTGGAGCAACTTGGGATAGCGAAATCTCTGTTCATGGAATGGGATAAGATGATCCTTAATGTCCCTTCCAACCTAAACCATTCTGGAATTCTGGGATTCTAGGATAAATTGTTGATCCTTCCTTGTGCTTAATGGAGAGAGACATCTCCAGGAGATGAATATTCCCAAATCCATCACGGGATCATGGGATGAACCAGCTGTCACTATCAGACCTTGCAGCATTCCTGGGATTGATTTTCTTAAGGAAAATCACTTTGCTCCATGGATTTCTGGGATTGTATCCATTCCCTGGGATCGTCCTGGGAGCTCACTGGGAGTACTCACCCCTGCTCTGGGATTGGAGACACCTTTCTAGTGAACTCCTCTGGATTTCTGCTCAGAATTTTGGGATTCTGGTTCTCATCCGCTGCACATCCCAAATCGGATCCCACATCATTGGCTTCCTTTTAAAAACATCCCCGAAATTTGGAGCTTAATTACGCAGCTGTAAATTACACTCTGAGAGTTCTGCTCCTGAAAAACAGAGCAATTCCATCTCCTGACACCACCACCTCCACTCTTGGAATGAATCCTGTGGAATACAAACAGCGGGAGGCCAAGGAATCAGGGGGATGTGGAACAGTGGGATTTTTGTTGTTTTTGAGGTGTGAGGAGGGCGAATCAGGAGCTGATCCAGCTCCACTTCCAGACCCTTCCTTCATCTCATTCCTTTCAAATGTTTCCCCTGCACACAATCCAGCAAGGGAGGAATTCCAAGCTTTGGGGTTTTCCATGGGAAAAGGGAAATCAGAGAAACTGAGAACCTGGAGGGTGGGTTTTAATTAAAACTGGTTTTCGTGGAATCTGTCCCTGCCTATGGAATGGGATGATCCTAAAGTTTTTCCAGCCCAAAGCATCCTGGAATTCTGTTCACACTAATTTATTCCTAAACTTAACTTAAAATTATTAAAAAATAGGCTTAGTTTAATTTAAAATTAAGCAAAAATTAACTTTTTGTGCACAGAAAATGCTTCAGGTCACTTCCAGCTGGGCATCCTGAGCTTCACTTCCAATGGCATGGAAAAGCAACTGGAATATCAGATAGAACTCCTGGATCTTTGTCTTCATAAATCCTGGGGATGATTCAGCTACAAAAGTCCATGAAGTCATTGAAAATATTAATTGTAAGATTAATATTCCCAGTTTCTTCCACTAAAATGTCCATGTTTGGAAGAACCTTTATTTTTAACCTCCTTTCCTATTTTTAAAGCAATCTGCAGATCCTGATTTGTCCCACCAGTGATGATTTATACAAAAAAATTGAAGCATTTTGAAGCATTTTTGTTGTATGTTTTTTGTTTTGTTTTCTTTTTTCTTTTTTTTTTTTTTTTTTTTTTTTGTTTGTTTTTTTGGGAGTATTTTTTGGTACTTTTTTTCATTTTTGTGGATCTGGTTTGGAAAAGAGGAGCAGGGATCAGAGAGGGAGAAGAAAAGCAAAAATCAGGAAGGGATATTTCTGATGGATTTTGCCTTGATAAAATATTAAGTGATTAAACAGAAACTCAATGATTTAAAATAACTGAACATAAGGAATGGAGATTTATCCTGATGTCTCCCAAGTTTCCTTTACAGCTGATAAACACCAGAGCTAAAGGAATATGGATGTGCTGGCTGGAATTTTTCCTGGGAAATCTCTAATCCAACCTTCCACTCGGAGCAGGGAGAGGAAAAGGAATGTTGGAATTTTCACTGGGTCAATCAAGATCCAGAACAAAAGCCAAGTTGGATGAGGCTTGGAGCAACCTGGGATAGTGGAAGGTGGCCCTTCCCATGGAATTAGATGGTCTTGAAGGTCTCTTCCACTCCAAAGCATTCCATGATCCTATAAAAATATTCCCATTATGTATTTCTCTTATTATTTGTTTAAAAATCCATAAGTTTAATTATTATTTTCTCTCTCACAGGAAGCAGGTACATTCCCAACTCAAAACCCCAGAATCCCAATCCTGAATTTCCTGTTGGGAGCCAGTTGTGATGGAACATTTCCCCAAAACCCTGGGGCAGGATGGAATTTGTTAACCAAGAAATAAATAACAAAGATGAGCAAAACTGACTGGCAACAGCCAAAGAGAGGCACCATCCACACATCCCTGATGCCCTGCTCCCAAATTATGTATTTTTCTTATTATTAGTTTAAAAATAGATATTTTTAATTATTATTTTTCCTCTCACAGGAAGAGGTGTGTTCCCAACTCAAAACCCCAGAATTCCAATCCTGAATTTCCTGTTGGGAGCCAGTTGTGATGGAACATTTCCCCAAAACTCTGGGGCAGGATGGAATTTGTTAGCCAAGAAAGAAATAATGAAGACAAGAGCAAAACTGACTGGCAGCAGCCAAAGAGAGGCACCATCCACTCATCCCTGATTCCCTGCTCCCAAATTCCTGTGCCCACCTTTCCCAGGCTTTTTCTCTTCCCCTTTCATGTGGCTGGGAAGGGCAGGGCGGGATGAGGGATCCCTCTGTCTGTGTTTGATGCCTGGCTGGAGGCTGATAACATTCCCTGCTGACAGCAGAGGGATGATTAGCACGGATATAAATGAGGGAAGTGTCCGGGAAGGAATTTTTTCCATGCCTTGGTCACCGATGGCCTCAAAGCCTCCATTGTTGCTCGTAGCCAGGTGAACAATTTGTGCCTCTGAAGGAGGGAGATACGGATCTCTCCATCCCTTTGGAGAGCCATCCCAGCCTCCGGGACTCCTCCAACCTGCTGGAATGGCTTCAGAGGGCGTCGGATGTCAAAAGGGATGTGGAGCCTCCCGGAATTTCCTCAGCTCCGGCTCCACACGGTGTTCAGCTGTGCAGGTGTTGGATAAAGACACCGAGCTCTAACTTGCAGGGATATTCCCAAAAATCCCTCCAGGTAGAAGTTTCTTTGGGGAATTCCTCATTGTGAGGATTTTTTCTTTATTTTTTTTTTTTTTTTTTTAAATTATTTTTTTAATTTATTTTTTCTTTATTCATCCACAGTCAGAGTTTTAGGGATGTAATTCCCTGGATAATTATCCAGGTTTGTCCTGGGCAGAATGAATCCAAGGCCAAAATGGACAACCAGAATAATCCTTGTGCTGCTCCAGAAAAATTCCCATCTTGGACAGGTTCCACCTTCCACCAGAATGAAAATCTCCTTGGGGGGTCTTACAGGCTTGGAATGATTTAATAAAATACTCCCTGAAATTTATGGAGCTGTTCCAGGGGAGGTTTAGGTTGGATTTAGGAAAAGATGGCACTGCCCAGGCTCCCCAGGGAACTGGCACATTCCCAAGGCTGCCAGAGCTCCAGGAGTGTTTGGACATCACTCCCAGGATGCCCAGGGTGGGATTTTGGGGTGTCTGTACAGGCTTGGGAGCTGCACTGGATGATTCCAGTCGCTCAGGATATTCCATAATTCCATGATTATTTCTAATGCAGAACATGAGATTCAAGTCTAATTCCCAACTCTCTTGGTTCCAGTCGCATTCCTGTTCTGGGGCTTGGAATGAGCTGATCTTTGAGATCTCTTCCAACCCAAACCATTCCAGGATTCCGTATTTCTCTCCCCAAATCCTGCAGGAGCTGGGAGATGCTGCTCCCTGTGTGTTTGGAGGCTTTGGGAACACAGCTCAGCAGAGCTTCTGCTGGGCTCAGTTTATTTTGACCCACTGAGATTGGATCCTTGATATTTTAAAAAGAAATTAATGGAATTTCTGGGCAACAGGAGTGGTACCTTTATGGGATGTTGGGGAGTTGCCATCTCTCTTCCAAGGCAGGCAACTTTAAAAAAAAAAAAAAGGGGGTGGGGAAAAAAGAGGGAGAAAAGGAAAAAGAATCCATTCAAGTGAGTTTTAAACCCATAACAAACAGATTAAATGTCAGACTTCATCCCACTTCAGAAAGCAGAGGAGGATGTGGTTCGTCTTGGTTTTATCCAGCTGTAGCTTTATCCCAGCATGGAAAAGCGGGATATTAATCCCAGTGGGACACCACGGAGGGATCAGCAAACCCTTCCAACCCCTTCTGCTGCTGCGTGGAGGCTCCCTGAGTTGTGGGAGTTGTTTTCTTCCCCCGGTGAGAATTTATGGCCGGTGATTCACGGAGCGAAGCCGTGTTTGTTTTCCTTTCCCGATGATATTCCGCGCTGCCCGTGTTCCAGGAAACATGACATAGCTGTTATTGCTAGGAATGAGCTGCTGCCGGTGCTTTACATCCACAACTGCCCTCGGAAGGAAGGAATTCCTGGCACTGCTCCTCATGCTGCAGAGTTTTGTCCTTTCCGATACTCCTTGTTTGGTTGTTTTTTTTTTTTTTTTTTTTTCCAGATTTGTAAATCCGACCAGGAGATAATGAGGAATTTCCACTTGGGAAAAGGGATTGGGGCTGTGTGTGTCTTGTCTCCTCTGGAATGGTTTAGCACATTCCCAGTGTTTGCATTCTGCAGGATTCAGAAGGATTTGCATCCATTTATGGCCACGTGCTCCATCCTCAGGGGGAAATAAATGGGATCACCTCATCTACAGCTCTGGGAAAATCCTGCCTGGGCGAGGGGGTCTAGCTCCAAGGTCATGGAATCATGGAATGAGTTGGGATGGAAAGAACTTTAATCATCCCATTCCATGGGCAGGAACAGCTTCCACTATCCCAGGTTGCTCCTGGGACAATTCCAGGGATGGAGCAGCCTCAGCTTCTCTGGGAATTCCATCCCAGGGCCTCTTCACCCTCCCAGCCAGGAATTCCTTCCCAAAATCCCATCCAAACCTCCTCTTTGACAGTTTGAATCCATTCCCCTTTGTCCTGTCCCTCCATTCCTTGGAAGTATTCCCTCTCCATCTTTCCTGTCACCTCCTTCAGGTCTTGGAAAACCACACTGAGGTCACCCCAAAGCTTCTCTTCTCCAGGCTGGAATAAATCCACAGGAAGTCCAAGTTTTTCAACATTGCTGCCCAGAATCCAATGGTTTTATGGAGAACTTGGCCTGAGGAGGGGAATTATAATCCTTGCACTTGGAATGACCAATTTTCCAATTGATAATGGGTGGAATTCTATTTGTGAGTTGGTAGAACAGCACTGGGAAGAGGTTGGGTGGGCCTGGAGCAACCTGATCTCCATGGAGATGTTCCTGCCCACGACCCTTCAGGTCTGTTCTGATCCAAACCATTCCAGGGTTCCATGCAGATCAAAAGCCAGGTTGTGACATCATAGTTCCACCAAAACTCTGGAGATGAAAATCATGGAATTTGGTGGAATATTGGACATGAACCACGACCAAAGAAAGGCAGTGGGAAGCAGATCCTTCCACATTCCATGGAGGATGTTTTCCCGAGGTTTTTTCCCCCCTCCCAGTTCTCATCAGAACCCTGGCATTTTCTGGAGACCAGGAATTCGTGGAGCACCCTCTGATTTTGCTGGTTTGGGCTGGCACTGATCTGCCCCCGTCGGGTCTATCAGCATCTCAAGGAAATTATAAATGCTTAACAAAGAAAATCTGAATTGTGCCAAATGTGGGATATTTTGGGCAGCCTTTGAATCCCAAAAATCTAATTCCAACTCCTTCATTCCTTTGTTTTAGGGAACAAACCCTTGTAACAAAGTTTTCTTGGAAACACCACCAAAACTGATGCTTTTAATTTAAAAAAATAGAAACAAAAACAAATTAAAAGACCAATTGCAATTGAGGAGGTTTTTTTTGGGTTCAGTTTTCCTACTGGAAAATTGGAAAAGGTTATGGAAATAAGCAATTCTTTTTGCCTGTGCCTAAACATTTTTATTCCAAGGAATGAATGTATTCCCTGGATTAGGGAAACAAAAATACAAGGACAAAGCAGCTTTGCTTTCAAAGGTGGAATTAGAACCAGTTCAAGCAGATCCACCTGGATTCCTGGAATATTTGCAGCAAGGTCCTGGATCTTGGAGTGGGAGTTCAGCCTTTAAATGGGAAATATTTTGTGTCCCCCCAGGCAGAGATTTATTCCCATGGCTTTTAAATCCTCCCAGGGGTGGGGACTCCATCACTGCCCTGGCCTGGAAAACCCTTTCCATGAAGGAATCATTCCCAATATCCAACCTAAATTTCCTCTGGAAGAACTTGAGGCTGTTTCCTCTCATTCTGTCCCTTTTTCCTTGGGAAAAGATCCCAATTCCCACCTGGATCCAGGCTCCTGTCAGGGAATTTTGGAGAGTGAGAAGGTCCCCCCTGATCCATTTCTACAACTGAAAGTCCTACACTGAGCAGGATTGCTGGAGATGAAATTCCTGTCAGCTCCAGTGGGAAAAACTGGGATTTAAGGAAAAATCCCCCTCATGGATGAAAAAATGAATCCACAAAGTAAGGTCTAAGTCTCTGTGCTCTCCTCTTCAGGAATATTTTTCTGCTTCCCAGGTTTTTCTTATTCCCTTCAAATATTTCCTGTCATAAATTCCTTATCATAAATTCCTTATCCACTTCCAACCTGACCCATCCTGGCTCGCTCTGTGTGAGATGGGAATCCCAGTTTCTGCCCAAATTAAGTGAAAATGGGGATTAACCCAAGTTTTCTGCAGTTTATGGAATATTCTAAGCCTCGATTATCCAACTGGCAATGACAGAGTTCCTGCTACTTGATCCATTGCACAACTGAAAGTTTTATCTTGACCAGGATTGCTGGAGGTGAAATTCCTGCCAGCTCCAGTGGGAAAAACTGGGATTTAAGGAAAAATCCCCCTCTCATGGATGAAAAAATGAAGCCACAAAGTAAGGCCTAAATCTCTGTGCTCTCCTCTTCAGGAATATTTTTTTGCTTCCCAGATTTTTCTTATTCCCTTCAAATATTTCTTATCATAAATTCTTTATCATAAATTCCTTATCATAAATTCCTTATCCACTGCCAACCTGAGCCATCCTGGCTCGCTCTGTGTGAGATGGGAATCCCAGTTTCTGCCCAAATTATGCAAACATGGGGATTAAACCCAAGTTTTCTGCAGTTTATGGAATATTTTAAACCTGTTTTCGAGTTTGAAACCTGTTTTTAAACCAGTTGGATTATCTAGCTGGCAATGTCAGAGCTCCTGCTAGTGCTGCTCTGGGAGAAATTCAGAGTTAATTGCAATTAAAAGATGAGACTGTGCTAAATTGTTGCATCCTGCTTTTCCTCATGGCTCAATTCCAGACAGAATTCCCTTCTTGGGAAAGGAAACCTTGGTGTGAAAGCCTCAAAGTCCTTCAGTTTCCAGGAGATTTCCAGCCTTGGAGCATGGATTGACAGCTGGAATCACATTCCAAGCGTTTCATTAATTATTCATGGTATTAATTATCACCAGCTCAGGTTGGACTTCCAAAGGCTCTACAGCAGAGAGATTTATCATTCCAGCATGGAGCAATCCTGCTGGATGGCTGGAATTCCTTCCAGGGGCTGTAAAGCTCCACGTGTGAGTTATTTTAATGAGGATTCCCCTCAGGGCTGTCCAGACAGCAAATCCCATCAGCCATGGAAATTCAACTCCTGACCTGAGGCTCCAAATCCATTCCCAGCCTTATAAAATCCACCTGGAGGCTCTGGATGAGGTGGGAATGGCTGGAAATTGTGGAATGCACAGGTAGAAAAGTCCCTTTTTTATTTCCCAGCTCTGATTTGTCTCTGATTTCTCCTCACGAGTCCCAGGGTGGAGTTAAACCCACTCTCATTCCCTGAGCCACCGGGGCTTTGTGCCCTATAAATTTCCAGACAAACCACTCATTTTTCCCTTTTTTTTCTGGTGGTTCCTTCAGTTCCCTCGGAGTTGCTGCAGGGCAGATGTGGGGTTGGTGAATAAATAAAAATTCAGTGGGGATATGGGAAAGTTGGGCTTCCACACAAAGCCTAAAATCCTGGGAATAAGCAAATAAATCCAAATTGATTCGAAGGGCAGGTGATTTTAGAGCCAGAATCCCAGGATGGATTGGGCTGGAAGGAATTTAGGGATCATCAAATTCCACCCTGCCATGGGCTGGGACACCTCCCACGATCCCAGAGTGATCCAACCTGGCCTTGGACACTCCCAGGGATCCAGGGGCAGCCCCAGCTGCTCTGGGAATTCCATCCCAGCCAGGAATTCCATCCCAAAATCCCATCTATTCCTACCCTCAGGCATTTTCAAGCCATTCCCCACCATGACAAATTATTCTGCTGTTGTTCTATCCCCCCACAACCTCAAAGACATGAAGATGGCTCCTGATTTTTTGTGGGATAAGGAGCGTGGAAGTGGCTGGATCCAGTGAATATTTTTCAATCAGATTTCCATAAAATCCACATGCAGAGAAAATAATCCTAATACTGGAATAGAGCTAAGGGTGAAACTTCCTTTGGGCTGGGGAGAACTGGTTTTGTAAATTTGCCTGTCAGAACTTGATTATTTTTTAGCAAAATTCAGGATGGGAGAGTGATTTTGGGCTTCTAAGGCTCTAAAAATAATAATAATAATAATAATAAAAAAATCAAGGATAAGGAATGTTAAAGGAAGAGGCATTTAAATTTTAATTAAAATCTTTAATTAAAGCTGTTTTGCCTTTTCTGTAGGGCAGGAGGAATAGGAATGGTAAAGGAAGAGGCATTTAAATTTTAATCAAAATCTTTAATTAAAGCTGTTTTGCCTTTTCTGTAGGGCAGGAACCTCAGAGAGCTCATCCTGAGTCAGGATTTAGCCTGGAATTTGGCAAAACCTGGGAGCTGTTGGGATGAGGGAAACTGGAATCTCGCTGTCAGATTCTCTCATTTTTGTTACCCCAAGGTTTCCCCAAAGGCTGTGGAACAAATTCCTTCTGTCAAAAACTGCTGGAGCTGCGAAGGAAAGTGCTAATCCAGGAGCTGAGAGCCTGCAGGAGGAAATCCAATCCTTCCTCCAGGGAATTTTCAGGGAAGAGAGTGGTTGACCACAAGAAAATAAAAGCTTTGGTGGTTGATGGGGAGCTGAGTGAGGGGGGTTGGTGAGGAGGAGCCTTGGAGTGATGAAATTCCAGCAGCTTTTGGGATATTCCCAGGCTGTGTGCTGCCTCTCAAACCACGGGAATTCTGCAAGGAAGGAAAGGGGAGAGGGATAATCTGAGGATTTGGGGAATTCAAAGGTGAAAAACTTTGATTTTTCTCCCTCTTCTTGGACTTTGGGGACAAAAATCTTGTAAGAATGAATTCCCTTGGTTTATCTTTGGATAATATCAAGTTCTGGGAATCTGAATTTCCTCTGGATTTTCCCACATGAGTGGGAAGTCAGATGTTTCAAACTTACAGCTCATCCCATCAGGAGAATTTCAGGATTCACTGACAATTCCAAGAGGTTCTGATGGATTTCCTCTAAGCATTTCCCAGCACGGACAGAGCTCAGCACTGGGAATTCAAATGGAACAGAATTTCCTTAAAACCAAATTATTTGAACTCTCCTGGATGTGCTTTCCTTGATTTTCCACCTCCCAGGATAGGATCAACCCTACCTGCACATGGATTCTGTCAGCTTTTTGTGCTGTATTGAGGTAAAAAAAAAAATTATTTGGGAAAGAGAAGTGAATTCCTCTTATGTTCAATCCATGTTGAGTTAAACCAAGAAAAGCTAAACCAGAATAAACTAAAAACAACCCAGAATTGACCAAAAAGGCAACAGGGCAAAGAAAATCTCGAGCCAAGTCACAAGAGGTTGAATTTTGAGGAATTCTCCTGGATTTGGCAGAGGAGGGGCTGGGACAGGGATGGAAAATGCCTGGAATCCCTGACAGGCAGGAAAAGGGGGAATTCTTGCAATTCCAGTGTGCTCAGAAACTCAGCTGGAAAATCCTGTGAGGAAAAGCTCCATCAGGATCTCTACATTCCCAAGGAAATGTTCTGTTCTAACACATCCACCTCTCCCAAAACAGTGAAGCCAAAAGATTCCTAAACAACATTCCCAAATTCTCCAGCAGCCAAGGGCTGCATTCATCCATCCAAAGTTTTGGGGATCCTTCTGTGACCAGAAGGATTTAGCTGGGTGGATCCAAGTTCCATCCCAGAGTAATCCAGCACTTTGTGATCCAGTAGGGGAGAGCAAAAACCAAGGATCCGACAGCACCCTTGGGATATTTGGGAATTCCAACATCCTGCAGATTATGGGACATGATTTTAATGTCCCATTCCCTGCATTTGAGACAGTTTTTGGTGCTAAAGATAAGGAAATCCCACCTGGTTGCAGGCACAAGTTCACTTTTAAAATAATAACAATAACAACAACAACAATAATAATAATAACAATAACAATAATAACAATAACAACAACAACAATAATAATAACAACAATAATAATAATAACAATAATAACAATAACAATAATAATAATAATTTATTTTTATTATAATTATAATAATTATATTTAGCATTTCCTCCTTACTCTAACGAACAATAAATATTAAAATGTCCACACAACCATAAAGATAAAAAGCTCTGGGAATGAGAACCTGGAAAGGAGGAAGTGGTGTCTCAGTTTTAGGATCTGGATAATCAAGGAAATTATCCTTGGAAATATTTGTGTCTTTAGTGTTGTCAGGACACCTCCAGCTCTGTTAATTCCTGATTCTCTGCTCTTGATTAAATCAATCAATCAATCAGAAATGTTAATTATATCGACATAATTATTTGTGGATATATATGTATGGATATGATTAATGTCCCTATTAATTGTGCTAATTCTCTTCCCCATAGCTGAAGGGGAAGGTGGCCCTGCCCCAAGCAGGGGTTTGGGTCCTTGAGGAATATTCCTTTAAATCCCTTCCATCCCAGACCATCCCTGCATTCTATAATTCTATAGGTTTAATCTCACTTTTATCTCTATAAAGACATCCAAGTCTTGGCATCTGATGTGAATTTTTAAACTTTACATAAATTCTTTCTTTTCCAACTTTGTACTTCCATAGTGCTAAATTGTTGTTTGAACTCTCCAGGAGAAAGAACCAGCATGAAATTTCCAATTTAAATCACTTTCCCCCACTTCATATTTTGAATTTAATGGTATTTTTTTGTAGCTTCCTCGAGCCACCCCAGTATAAACCACTTGAATTGGGGTGGGATTCCAGCCCAGCCCAGCAAAACTTTTAGCACCCTCCCCTTCCCAATGAATTTTAATCCCAGTTATCCACAGGGGGAAAATCAAGCATCAAAGCCGTTGTTGTTTCATACCTCCCCCGAATTTTTATCCCAAGAGGGTGGGAAATGCAAGATTTTATCCCAGCTCTGAGCAAACCAGACCCACTGAGCCCAGAGTATTTAATCCTGCCAAATTAAATCCCACTTTACTTAATTAGGTGCTGCTCCAGGTGTTTGGTGACCAGGTTTTTTTTAAGGTTACCCCTCCGAGCTGAGGAGGAAAAAAAAATAAAAACAGGGAGACTCCTCCCCTCCCTGATCCCATCTCCAGGTTTATGAGCTCCACTCCACCAGGAGCAGCCCAGCCCAGGCTGAGGAGATGAATGAGCTCCCAGTCCCCTCGGCATCCTAAATTTTATGGGGTAAAACATGACCTAATTCCCTGAACTTGTCGTGCTTTGCTCCCCTCAGAGGAAAACTCAGTGGTTTTAAGAGCAATTAATTAGGGGAGGTTTGGTGTCCAACTGGGAAAAATAACTGAGGTTGAAGGGAAAGTTGGTCAGGAAGAGCTGAGGAATTGGAGAAGATCTGCCTGGCTGTGATGGAGGAAAGGAGCAGATTTAGCTGATGGTTTTATCTTATTATCTCATTATTCTATTTATTTTCTTAGTTCCCAAATCAGATCAATTATTTGTTCTTGATAAATGTTCTTGATAAATGTTCTTGATAAATTTGTGTGGCTGTGTCCATATCCTGCCAATGAAATGGGGTTGGAACAAGATTTTTCCTACCCCAAACCCCTCTGTGATTCTGCAATTTTTTTGGATATTTCTTTATAATTTCATACAATTTTGGACCTTCTGCTTGAGGAATTTTTGATGAACTTTTGGGGGTTACACCAAATCATGGCACTTTCTGAAATGTCTCCTTCTGGTGGAATTATGGTTCACAATCAGAAATATCAAGGAAATGTCTGGATGGAAGTGTTGCCTTCCTGATCAAGAAAATGGGAATGCTCAAAGCTGTAATTTGGTTTATCAGGTTTGGAGACAGGGATTGAGCTCCTCAGAGGATTTTGCTCTTCTCATTTTCCCATATTTTCAAGGAATTAAAAAAAAATAAATTATTTTCCCAATTTTCAAGATCCCAGTGGTGTCACACTTGTCATAACCTGTCTCAGGTGAGGCCCCACCTGCAGATCCAGCCTGGATCCAGCACAGGGAGGAGCTGGAGCTGCTGGAGAGAATCCAGAGGAGGCTCCAGGATGATCCCAGGGATGGAGCAGGAAAGGCTGGGAGAGCTGGGAATGTTCAGCTGGAGAGGAGAAGCTTTGGGGTGACCTCAGTGTGACCTTCCAGGACCTGGAAGGAGCTGCAGGAAACATGGAGAGAGACTTTGGAAAAGGGATGGAGGGACAGGACACAGGGAATGGATTCCCACTGCCAGAGGGGAAGTTTAGATGGGATATTGGGAAGGAATTCCTGGCTGGAAGGGTGGGGAAGGGCTGGGATGGAATCACACAATCACTAGGTTGGAAAAGACCTTCAAGATCATCAAGTCCAACTCAATGGAATTGGAATGGAATTCCCAGAGAAGCTGTGGCTGCCCCTGGATCCCTGGCTGTCCCTCCATGTCCCCAGTCCCTCTCCAGCTCTCCTGGAGCCCCTTTAATCCCTGGAAGAGGCTTTAAGTTCTCCTGGAGGAACCAACTTCTTCATGAGGGCAAAATGTGCTCTGGGGCATTTTTTGGGAGCTGCTTTTCCAGGTGTGCTGGGTGGCTCATGGAAAATGAAGGATGGGACAAGGACATGGAATGAAAACTCATTTCAGGGAGCTTGAGTTGTGGAGGTGAAGTAGGTGATTATTATCTGCAGTTATCACTTTTGGATTATTCTGGTTCAGACCATTTTTGGGCTGCTCCAAATTGAGCAATTTGGGGGAGAATCATCCAAACCAGCGTCAGCAGAGTTTTCCCTGGAATTGAATTTATTTTGAGGCTTAACTCTTGGCTGTGCTAAAGCCAAAGAGGAGTTTTGCTGCTGGATTTGGAGTGGTTGAGCCATGGGATCGTCCCTGCTTGAGGAAGTTTCCAAGCTGGAACACAAACCAGAGCAGGAATGCAAAGGAACTGCTGTTTTCCCTCATTGCCTATTTTATTTTTCTGCAGTCAATCAACTCCTGCCTTAATTACACTTCAGAGAGCCCACGGCCACCAGGATTTGCAGGGCTGATTCCCAGGAGAATTCCCAAAGCTGCCTTGTTCTGAAAGGGGCTGGATTGTGTCGCCTGTGAAATAAATGCACAAAATCCTCTTTTTTCAGCAGCCTCGCCTCACACCTCGCCCTGACACAGGAATAATGGCTGGGAAAACAACTCAAGGGCCACCTCCTGCATCCAGGCACTCCTCAATCCTCAAAGGAATGGGAAAAACGGGGTGAGGGTGTTGGAAGCCTGGAGCCTGGGAGTTTTGAACTTTCTGTGCTTTCTGGTGCTGACCCCCAAAAGAGCACTTTTGACTCGAGGTCTTTGTGAAGGCTTCCAAAATTGAATAATAGATTTAGAATCACTGGTGTGTAATTAGAATAGAAATGTGTCATTTCACATGGTGAAGGGTTTGGAATTTGGGGTTTAGAATACAGTAATAGGTATGGGACAAGATGGAGGTTCTGGGGCATTGGGTCTCCTTCCTTCTTGTTCTTTCTTCTTGATTTCAGGTAGTTTTTGGTCGGATAGAAAATCCCCCAGTGTGGGTCACAGGTGTTTGGTCATTGGGTCAAAAGCATAAATACTATAGATTTTAGTTTTTAGTTGGACAGTTAGGCCTTAAAACCTTGTAATGAATGAGACCCAGCTCCTTTTTGTAATTTTTAGCTACAAGTGCTGCAGCACTCTCTGTAATAGATAAGAATTAATAAACAACTGAGTCTGAGCACAAAAATCCATCCCTTGTGCTTCAATCCTGACTCTGACTGAAGGCAGAGAGAAAAGAAGATAAACACAAATATGAGGGAAGGGGAAATACTGAACCTGCCCTCCAGGGTGATATCCCAGGGTTCAGCCCCTCTGGCAGAGGTTGGTGAGGCTCCAGGAGTTGGATGCTCTGGAGGGAAAAGAAGCTGGGAGGAATTGCTGGAATATTCCACCAGTGGATGGATTATTAAGGGAAGGATTGCAACCTGCTCTGCTCCTGTCCTGGGATTTGAGGCTTTGGGATGAAGGGGCTGTTTGGCACCTGAGGGATGTGCCCTGAAGTGTGAAGTTTCTGGCTGCTCCACAATCTCAGGAAACGCTGGAATTTCGGTGCTGGGAAGAGAGGATGGGACCAGGCAGCTCCTGGCATGGGAGACCTGGGAAATGGAGGTTGGAATCCAAGCTTCCCATCCTTTCTGCTCCTGCAGAAATGGGTCCCTGGGATGCCCTAATCCCCCTTTCCACTCGTTCCATCCATGGAATCAATGAACTGGGGGTTCCATGGAGGCAAAGGTGGGAGTGGAGCACAGGGACCTTCCTGTCCCCCTGCCACTGCAGCAATACCCTCACTCCCCACGCCAGGAAATCATGGATGCTGTAGGATCTTGGATTATCCTGTAGGCAGGACCAGCCAGAAATCAGCTGGAATGTGGTTATCCCAAACAGAAAGGAGCAAATCCTGCAGAGACAGAGGAACCATCCCTTGGGCTGCTGTTACAAACTCATTTTCCCAGAATTTTGGGACTTTTCCAGGGTGGTGATGCTGCTTCTCCATCCTGCTGTCTGGAATTAATGCCTTTAATGCCTCTAAATGCCTTTATGATCCCCTCCCAAAGTTTGAGTCCCACTGGGACTTTGTGCCAGGATCCACATTTTTTGGGATGGGATTCTCCAATCCCTGGATCACAGAAACACCAAAATGCCACAGAGAATGAGAGGAGGAAGGATTGGAGTCGTCATGTGGAGAGGTTTAATCCAGGAGGAAAAGGATGGCACCTACACAGAGCAGAGTGAGGGAATTACTTAATTTCCAGGTTTTGGGACATTTCTGGCAAATTCAGATTTTGAACTTGAATTCCTTTCAGTGGAAAAAAAAACTGCTTTAAGAGCAAGGCTTGCAACAGGGGAATCAGGAGGTCAGAGTGCAAATTTTAGGGGGGAAGTTTATATTTAAAAAGAGGAAAAAATTCTTCATGGGAAGGTTCCTCAAACCCTGGCACAGCTGCCCAGGGAAGTGGTGAATTCCAATTCCTGGAGGGATTTTAAAATGTGGATGTGGCATATGGGGGACATGGGTTAGTGGTGGCCTTGGGAATTCTGGATTTACAGTCTTGATGCTCTTTTTTTTTTCATAGCTTTCCCCATCAGTCAATCCCCAAAGGCTTTATGGGATGTCCCTGTCCAGGATGATCCTTAATGTTCCTTCCAACTCAAACCATTCCAGGATTCCCTGATTTACATGGCAGCACTGGGTCTTATCTTTGCAGCAGTGATAAGGAAACCACGGAACAGAGAAACCATGTGAGCGATCCAAAATAAATTATCAAGCTGATAACAAAGGCAGAAATTCTCATTTCTTCCTGCATCCCAGCTGGAGCTGGATACTTAAATCCTTAATTATCATCTGGAAAAATCCTGGATTTGAAGATTTTTATATGTTCAAGAAAGAATCCAAATAATCCCCATTTACCCCCACCTGGGTGCAGCCAAAGGGTTAAAGCCCTTCCCACTGGGACACAGGACCAACTTTTCCAATGCATCCGGAATTCAGGGACAACTTTATCAATCACACCTGGAGCAAACAAAAACCGTGCTCCAAACCATTCCTTATCTCCCAGTGTTTGCCTTGGGCTGTTTGGTTTCCAAAGGTCACCGGTGGAAGCAGAAGGAATTATCCAAGGGTGATGTTTCCTTTGGAATTGGGTGACAAATTTGCTGGGAGGGCACTGGAAAATGATTGAAAAATGGGGTAGGGAAGGTGGAGGGTGAAGAGGCCAAAAAAAGGTTTAAGGCAAAAATTTTAAAGGAAATTTTTAAAGGAAATTTAAAGGGAAAGAAAAAAAAAAAAAAGAGGGATGTGTCTGCACAGCCTTCAAAAGTCGTGCAGATGTTGAGGGAAAAAAAGAAGGACAGATGAAAAATTTGGATTTCATCCAGCTCTTCATTTTTATTTTTATTTATTTTATTTTATTTTATTTTATTTTATTTTATTTTATTTTATTTTATTTTATTTTATTTTATTTTATTTTATTTTATTTTATTTTATTTTATTTTATTTTATTTTATTTTATTTTATTTTATTTTTTGTAAATTATTTCTTTCTTTATGGTCCTTTTACTTGCCATGCTGCAGGTGTCACCTTCATCAGGTTTCAATGCTCACTGTGCACCTTATCAGGGGGCACCTGGTGAAAATGCCAAATTTCCTCCTGGAATCACTGAACTTCCAGCCTGGAAAAAGGTGGGAAGTGGGAGAGGAGCTACTGCAGCCATTGCAGCTGTTACTGAGATAATAAGAGAATTTGGAGCAGAGTATTTCCCTCAATATTCCCAAAAACCTTCAAAAACCCCTCTTTGGGGTCTGGGCCATCATTTTGGAAAGGCATTGGAAAATGGAGAAATTATTTTAGAGGCCAAGACCCCTGGATTGAAAAAATCAGGGATTTAATTAAAGCTGAATATGGAAAATTTTAATTCTGTGCCATTGGAATTTTGGTGTTTCTCCTCCTGGTGAACGGCAGTGTCTGCCTGTAGTTGGACAACATGAACACAGGAGAAAATCTCAGGAATCCTTATTTGTCTGAAATAAAATGATAATATTTACAGTTTTTAGCAGGGATTTAAAAAAAAAATAGTATTTCATTAAAAAATTAAAATCTGTGGTAAATCAGTGAAAATTGGATTTTCCTTATTTGTCTGAAATAAAATGATAATATTTACAGTTTTTAGCAGGGATTTGGAAAAAAAAAAGATTATTTCATTAAAAAATTAAAATCTGTAGTAAATCAGTGAAAATTGGATTTTCTCGTGGTGCAAACCAACAATTCCTGTCTGGATCTTAAAACACAAACTCAGGGAGCACTTCAGTGATCTGCAGGAAATGCTTAATACAGAATTATTTGAAATATTTTAAGGTCCATCCTTTCTGTGGAAAAATTTATTTCCCATATTTAATGTAAAAGCACAACCCATTTACTGGAGATTCCCTGAAAATTCCTGATGTTGAAGGAATCAACTGAGCACAGGGAGGACCATTTTAGTCTCCAACTGTGCATCCCAAAATTACTTCCCTGAGAAAATCTGAGCCAATTCTCCATTTCAGGAACTCAAAGCACTTTGGAAATACAAAGGAATTAAACCATGTTTGGTCTGAAGTAAACAAGAAAGTGTTTGTATCCCTTTTTTGACTGGGAAAACTCAGGCAGGGAGATCTTCAGTGACTTGTTCCAGGTCACAGCTGGATGGGGAATGGGAAAAGTCATCCTGGAATTGTGTTTAAGCCCATTTGCTCTGGATTTCTCTCCCTAAAGCCCCCCAAAATTCCATTGAAAGCAGATTTGGAGCGCGGGAAGAAGGAACCAAGGTGAGGTCAAAGAGGAACACAAGGACAAGCTGGCACGGTTGGAGCTGGATAAAAGGATTAAGGAGCTGTTTGGCTTTGGGAACAGGAAACTCTGTCTCCTTCTGGAGGGGCTGGAAGGAGTTCAAAGTGCCCTGCATGGGATGGGAAAGCTCTGAGGAGAACGGGCAGGTCCAGAATCCTGGGATGTGACCCAGGAGAGCTCGGAACAGGACAGATCCACAGCCCAGGCCAAGAGCTGAAATTCCTCCCTCGCCTCTTTTGGTGACCTGAAAAAGGAATGGACAGTGGGAATCATCTGGGATGTGCTGGAAATCCAACCCGGGCAGGAATCAGCTGCCAAAGGTCACTGGAGGTGCCAAAACCCAGGAGAGCTCCCAGGGAACACACCCAGGAGCTGGAGCTCCTCCAGAGCTCTCCATGGATGCACTTTGGCACCTGGATCGTTTTCCCAAATAAAGAACCCATGGATCTTTGTCTCCAGGGGGGTCAGAGCTGTCCATGGACAATTCCAGGTGTCCTGGATCCCAGCTGCTGATCCATGTCCTTTTCCTGTCCTCTCCATGTCCACCTGGGACAATTTCCCCACGCTTGTTCCCTCTATCCATATCATGGTATTAAAACCCTAATTAGTACAGCCAGTGTATCCCAAATAATTGTCCAGGTCACCCCAAATCCCTAAATTCCCTCTATCCATACAATAGAATTAAAACCCTAATTAGTACAGCCAGTGTATCCCAAATAATTGTCCAGGTCACCCCAAATCCCTAAATTCCCTCTATCCATACAATAGAATTAAAACCCTAATTAGTACAGCCAATGTATCCCAAATAATTGTCCAGGTCACCCCAAATCCCCAAATTCCCTCTATCCATACAATAGAATTAAAACCCTAATTAGAACAGCCAATGTATCCCCAATAATTGTCCAGGTCACCCCAAATCCCTAAATTCCCTCTATCCATACAATAGAATTAAAACCCTAATTAGTACAGCCAGTGTATCCCCAATAATTGTCCAGGTCACCCCAAATCCCTAAATTCCCTCTATCCATACAATGGTATTAAAACCCTAATTAGTACAGCCAGTGTATCCCAAATAATTGTCCAGGTCACCCCAAATCCCTAAATTTGGTCTATATCAAAGAATTTGCTTTTTATATATAAATAATTGTAAAATAGAAATAAATATAACTAAAAAAATATAATTTATGTAAAAATATAAATAAATATTTTTTCTAGAACCTCCAGGAAGTATCTTGGGTGTGCATTTAGATGAGGGAAAGGGAAAAATCTGAAATAATTTCTGTGGTGTTTCAGATCTCGAGCATTCAAAGGTTTTGCTTTATTTAATATTTTAACACCTAATTAAAACCAACACCTCCCTAGCTTCCTTCCCTTGAAAATAAAATCCCTTCTTTAGTTCAGACTGAACCTGAGTTTCAGCTCTGAGATTAGTGATGATATTTAAGCCAAACTGAGATTTTTGAGATAAGGGAATATGGAATGGAGAGAAACGGGTGCTTGGAAATCCTCTGAGCAATCCATTGGATAATCAAAATTATCTTGGATGTTCCTGGATCCCTGGAAGTGTCCAAGACCAGGTTGGACAAGGCTTGGAACAGCCTGGGACAGTGAGAGGTGTCCCTGCCATGGCAGGGTGGCACAGGATGGATTTAAAGGTCCTTTCCAACCCAATCCATCCTGCAGCTTTTGAATCCTGCCTGGAAAAAAAATGTGACATTTCAGATATCTTCTCTAACTCCGCCTTTAGATTTCTCTTTCTTAGCCAGACGTAATTTCCCCAGAAACTCCCAGATGTCCCTTCAGCTGGGATTTGTAATTCCCGTGGCAGTCTTGCAGCACAGGGACATCACTTGCCGGCTGATCCGTTGTTTTCACTCCTCTTTTCCCTCTGATTGCTTTTCCAAAGGAACCTGCAAATCCCCTTCCCGATTCCAGCCACCGTCCTCCCACTCTGCTGCCATGGGGACGGTGACATCATGGGGGTGTGGGGCAGATGTGACATTCCAGGTGGTGACACAGTCGGAGATCTTTGCAGCACAGATCCTGTTTGATTTTCCATCCTTGCCCTGAACAGGAATTGTGCATTGTGGAAGAAATATCCCTCTTTGGATAGAGAATATTCCTGTCGAATTTCCAGCAGTTGCCTCCACCCACAGGAATATTCCTGAGGAAACCACCTGAGAGGTTTCAGAGATGATAATCCCATAATTCCATGATAATCCAAGTGCAGCATCAAATACAGAAATCTCCACTCAGGGGTTTTTTATGGAATTTTAATCCCTAATAAAAAGGCTCCAAACTTTTTCCAAAGTGATGAATCCATCCATCCATCAATCATCCATCCATCCATCATCATCCATCATCCATCCATCATCCATCCATCATCATCCATCATCCATCCATCATCCATCCATCATCCATCCATCCATCCATCCATCATCCATCATCCATCCATCATCATCATCCATCATTCATCCATCCATCATCCATCCATCCATCCATCCATCCATCCATCCATCATCCATCCATCCATCCATCCATCATCCATCATCCATCCATCATCCATCCATCATCCATCCATCCATCCATCCACCCATCCATCCATCATCCATCCATCATCCATCATCCATCCATCATCCATCCATCATCCATCATCCATCATTCATCCATCATCCATCCATCCATCCATCATCCATCCATCCATCATCCATCCATCATCATCCATCCATCCATCATCCATCCATCCATCCATCATCCATCATCATCATCCATCCATCCATCCATCCATCCATCCATCCATCATCCATCCATCATCCATCCATCATCCATCCATCCATCCATCCATCCATCCATCCATCATCCATCCATCATCCATCATCATCCATCATCCATCCATCCATCCATCATCCATCATCCATCCATCATCCATCCATCCATCATCCATCCCATCCATCCATCATCCATCCATCATCCATCCATCCATCCATCCATCATCATCCATCATCCATCATCCATCCATCCATCCATCATCATCCATCATCCATCCATCCATCCATCCATCCATCCATCCATCCATCCATCCATCCATCCATCCATCATCCATCCATCATCCATCATCCATCCATCCATCATCCATCATCCATCATCCATCCATCCATCCATCCATCCATCCATCCATCCATCATCCATCCATCCATCATCCATCCATCATCCATCATCCATCCATCCATCATTCATCCATCCGTCCATCCATCATCCATCATTCATCCATCCATCCATCCATCATCCATCCATCCATCCATCCATCCATTGTGTTACAGGTGCCGCTGCAAAGTTCTCCCAAAGATAATATTCTTGTCTGATGTCTGGGAATTTCTCTTTAAACCCCTGAGCTTGTTCACCCTGGGCTCCCTTTGCAGGTCATCAAGGGATTTCAAAAGTCAGATTCCCTGGATTCATCCCAAATTTCTGTGTCTGGATAATTTGCTCCTTCCTTGACTCCATTTCTGTATCTTCAGCAGCACAAAGAAATCCTGCCCCAGTTATTTTGGCATTTCCTTGGAAGAAATATTCCATGTCCACCTGATCTTTGCAAAAATCTCTCACATATTTAAGACATTTCTTTAATTTTCCTTCCATATTTTTGCTTTGAGAACAATTTTTCTTTCCTTCTATCCATGATCCTGTCATTTTTTTGTATCTCAGAGCAGTTTTGCTACACCCCATTCCTAACTGAGCCCAAAAGAAGGAAAGAATGATAAAAAGAAAGTAAAATAGAAATAGAAGAAAAAATAATGATAAAAAATGTGGGGCAGAGTGACAATAAAGGGACATAAAATATAAAGAAAAGGCAAAAAAATTGTGAATTTTGTAGAATATTTCCTGCTACGCTCTTCATAGGAGCCACCTTGTGCTAGGAAAGATTTTCCTTTCCTCAGAAACCCCTTTTAACCCTTGGCTCTTCCACAGTGGTTGCCAAGGAGCAGCTCCAAAAGAGCAGGAATGGTTTGGACATCCAAGAATCCACCTGGGAAGTGCCACCAGCTCATCCTTCAATCCCAGACCCCGTCGAATCCAAATTTCCAGTGCTGTTGGATCATTCCCACCTGGGAATTGCTGACCCAGGAGAGTGGATGGGACTTAAATCCCATTTTCTGAATTTTGGGTTTGGGTTGTTTGGGCCCGATCCTCCCCGTTGGGATCCCTAATTGAATTACTGCTCCGTGGGGAGCAGTAATTAGGGAAGAGCTCCCATTCCCTGGATTTTGGCTGAGCTGGAGCAAACAGGATTAGAATTCCTCCCCCCAGCTCGGCAGTGCAAATTAAATGTTTATTCTTTCATGGAGGGGAAATGTCAGCTGCTTCAAATTTACCTGGGAAAGATCCCAAAGGACTGGGGAGTTTGGGAGACACAAGCCTGAATTCTGGAGGAAAATGTTCTGTAGGTTTGGAATTTTTTTCCACTTTTTTTTTTTTTAATCTCATTGGATTGAGCTCAACCTGTGAACTGATACTGAATTTATGTCTTTTTTTTTTTCCTTTTCCTTAATTTTTAAAATTGTTTGTTGAAGTCAGGAAGGTGCTCGAGTCAGAACTGATCGCTTTGCTTTTATATCCTGTAAAATTCCAGGCTTACAAGGATCCTGTCAAGTCAAATTTGACTCCAAATTAAATTTTGGGCTGGGAATCAAGAGATGTGGATTCTAATCCCAGTGACCTGCTGTGTGACCTCTCTGGACCTCAGAATTCCTCTGGATAAAACAGAGATACAAAGCTCCTTTCTCCCTGACCTTTATCACCCAGGATGATCCCACAATTCCAGGCACCACAGAACAATTTTCCTCCTTAAAGAATGGGGAAAAACAGGGAAAAAAAGAAAATTTAGTAGTGAAAGAAACAGGTTTTGGAGTCACTTGAGGATTTCCAGGGTCCAAGATGTCCCTTTTGCAGCTCTGCTGACGCCGAGTGCTGCTGGACGGGATCCAGTGTGTACAAAAAAACTCATCCCAAAGAAAACCAATCCCAGAGCTCCACCTGCTCCGAAAAATCCTCTCACATCCTTATCAGTGCTCGACCCAGCTCTGACCTCACATAGTTCTGGAATTGGAGTGGCTGAGAGGAGAAAGGAGCTTCCTGAACATTGCAAAATCCAACCTATTTTTCCAAATCGTCCCACGCCCTGGCTTGCTCTCAGTTCCAGAAGGGGCACATGGATAATATTTGATTTTGTTTTGGGAATTCAGCTGTGCCTCTGTGAATCTGCATCCTCCTGGAAGTGCAGATTGGAAGGATTTAAAAGCCACTCAGGGATGTGGCTTAGTGGTGGATTTGGGCAGTCGGACCCCAGGGACTTAAAGGATTTTCCAACCTAAAAGATTCTGGGATGTGATGCTCCCATGATGGTGCTGCCATCAAAAGCAATTTGATTTTTTAGGGCTCTGCCAAAGTAAAACTTTTTCCCATTGCCTTCCATAAATATAACTTTTTCTCCTGCTCTGCAGATCCCACCTGGTGCCTGCCTGACATGAAGGAAATTTGTCACAAACTGGTGATTTCCTCACGTTGGAATTTGGCTTTCCAAGACCCCCTGGGCTGGCCAGGAATGGGGAGTGGTGCCTTTGGTAGAAGGATGGGAAAAGAACAAGGGTTGGAATGGCCACAACTCCAGGAATTTCTGCTTCCTCAAGGATAAAAATACCCACATGGTGCCTGCCTGAAATGAAGGAAATTTGGCACAAACCAGTGATTCCCTCACATTGGAATTTGGCTTTCCAAAACCCCAGGCATGGTTGGTGGTGGCTCTGGTGGAAAAGGGAGAAAAGGATCTGTGCCCCTCTCGAGTTCTGGTAGCTCAGGGATCATGGAATCATGGAATGCTGGAATGGTTTGGGTTGGAAGGGACCTTTGAGGATCACTGAGCTCCATCCCATGGGCAGGGACACCTCCCTCTGTCCCAGGCTGCTCCAACCTGGCCTTGGACACTCCCAGGAATCCAGGGGCAGCCACAGCTGCTCTTGGGAATTCCATCCCAGCCAGGAATTCCATCCCAATATCCCATGTAACCAGTGGGAAGCCATTCCCTGTGTCCTGTCCCTCCATCCCTTGTCCCTCTCCAACTCTCCTGGAGCCCCTTTAGGCCCTTAAGGGGTTCTGAGATTTCCCTGGAATTTTCTCTTCTCCAGGCTGGGCACCCCCAGCTCCTTCCCAACGCAGCTCAAGTTGTTTAACCTCCACAATTCCTCAATTCAAAGAATCCTGTGGGATTTCCCATCCAAAGGGTAAATCCACACCAAATCTCTGCTCCTGCTGAGCCAAGCTCAGCATCCCAAAGTTCTGAACCCCCTGGCAGCCGTGGCTCAGAGCCAAGGCAAGGCTGGCTTGGGGGTTATTTTACAAGCCCTTCCATGTGGGGCTCTTTTCCTGCCCCCTTTCCCGGGAATTATGGGGGGACAGCCATAAATTTGTGCCACATCATCGCTCCCATTCCGGGCTGAATCCAATATTCCCTGGGCGAGGCTTCATTAGGAGGAAATTCATGCCTTAAACACCTTGCAGGCTGCACTTTTGACAAGTCATCACATTTTTGTGTGCCCTGCTTTATTTTAAAGCCCCTCTCTAATGACATTCCTGAGCAGGGGCTGCTTGGCTGCCTCTGGAGGGGGAGAAGGAAAAATGGGATGTGGAATATTTATTACAATGCAGGGGGGACAACCTGTTGGGAAATTCCAGCTCCTCAGACTGTCCCTGTTTGGCTCAGGACAGAAAGAAATTCTGTATGTTAAATCAGAAAATAATCAGGAAAATAGGGAAATATTCAGACATGAGCAGGAGCTGTTAAAATGTGGATTAAAGCACATGGAAAAATGGGAAAATTGTCTTCAAACTTCCCATTCCACCCCGATTTTTCATTGGAATGCTGTCCCCACCCACCCAACTTTCCTCATAGGTACCCCAGGTGAATGCCTCTGGTCTGGAAGCCTTCAGGATAACCTGGGAGAGTTTCCCATGACTTATTTTATTCTATTTTTTTTCCTTTCCTTTCCTTTCCTTTCCTTTCCTTTCCTTTCCTTTCCTTTCCTTTCCTTTCCTTTCCTTTCCTTTCCTTTCCTTTCCTTTCCTTTCCTTTCCTTTCCTTTCCTTTCCTTTCCTTTCCTTTCCTTTCCTTTCCTTTCCTTTCCTTTCCTTTCCTTTCCTTTCCCTTTCCTTTCCTTTCCTTTCCTTTCCTTTCCTTTCCCTTTCCTTTCCTTTCCTTTCCTTTCCTTTCCTTTCCTTTCCTTTCCTTTCCTTTCCTTTCCTTTCCTTTCCTTTCCTTCTTTTGCTTTTTCCTTTTTTTCTTTTTATTTTATTTTATTTTATTTTATTTTATTTTATTTTATTTTATTTTATTTTATTTTATTTTATTTTATTTTATTTTATTTTATTTTATTTTATTTTATTTTATTTTATTCTCCCAGCTTGGATGACTAAGGAAAGCTGCCCAATTCCATGTGTGGGTATCAGAAGGAATGATCCTTCTGGAAATCCTGAGGCTTTTCCCTGACCACTGGTTTGATAGGAGAAAAAAGTTATTTTAATTTGAGTTTTACCTCTATTAAAATCTCAAACTAATAAAAATGAAATTAAGACAAGTCCTAACTTCCAAATATCCATTATCCCCTAAAAATGCCTTTATCCAAGATTCCAGGGAGAAAAATCTCCTTTAACAACTTGAATTTTCCTGCATTTCTCTAAGTAGAGGAATCTTCTGTGTCCTAAAGGTTTAGAGGAGCTGTGGAGCCACCTTTAATGATTTAATTGACCCTTTCCCTCCCATTAATTTTGGCCAAAATCTCTTACAGTGAGAACCTGATGAGTTTTGTGAGTGTAAATTACAAGAAATTTTATTAAACTGGTTTTACTTGGAATTTCAACTAAATCCTATGAATTTTGGAAAAAAAAAAAAAAAAAAAAAAAAAGGTCCAGAAAAAAAAACAAAAAAACAAACCCAGATGTGCTAATATGCCAATAAAAATATAAAATTATGTGGCTGTGCAATGAACTGGGTTGTTGAGTTGGGATTGGGAAATTCTGGGCTGATCCAACTCCCTCTTCCTTTCCGTGAATTGCATGGAACAGGTCTCTGCAGGTGGCTGGGCAGGAGCACAAGGTGACAAAAGCCACCTCTGCACCTTTTGTCACCTCCAGCTGTGCCCACACTGCAAAACCACCTCTCCTCCAATCTTCCTTCACTTTTCCCTGTCTGGGGGTAAATCTTTAAGGTTGCCTGGAATGTTTTATTTTCCCTTTGAAGCCATTTTCCTGCTTGCTTTCCTTCCAATCCCTGGGTTTCTCTCCTGCCCGTCCCCTCACTCCAGAGGATGGAATAAATTAACGAGCAGCATGTGAAGCCCTGCTCTGCTTTAGTTACACCTAAATTCTACTAAGCCTATTAACTTTATTCCTGGAACTGTCCTGGGCTCCCACCCCCAATAATTTTCCGTTCAGGAGATTTCATTCCCTTTGTTCTGATTTAATTTCCCTGCAGCCAGGGGCTCCAGAAGACAGTCACAAGCTGGCTGCTAATTAGCTGGCTGCTAATTAGCTGGCACTAACAGCCTCTGGTTGGTTTGGGGAATGTTTGCTGGGAGTCACATGGTGACTCAGCCATCCTGAGATTCCTGCTTTTCCCTTGCATCCTCCTCGGGGTGTCCAGGCTGGATCCAGGGGGGTGTTTTTAGAACAGGTGGAAAAAGAGGAGAAGTTCTTTAGCGTTGCTTTTTTCCCCTGGATGTTGTTCTTCCTTGGATGTGTCTGGGATCAGGTGAGATGTGGATGTCCCCACAGATGAGGTGTCCCCCTCATCCTGTTCCCTGCCACCACATGTCCCTCGAGGAGATCCTTAATTTAGAGATCACCACCGAGCTCCCCTTTTCTCCTCTGACAGGTTCACCGTGATTTCTTCAGGGTTGGGGATGGAAATTCCATTATCCACCTCTGCCTCACGGTTTTCCCAATCACCTCCCCACTCTGGGCTGGGGAGGAGGGTCCAGGATGCCCTCCCACCCCGAGGTGTATCTGTAGGATGGATTTTGGGTGCCCAGCTTCCTGAAACCAGAGATTAGGACACAACCAGGAGGTTGGAAAGAGCTACAAATACTCCAGCTCCTGCCCTGCTTTCCAGCAGATCAGGTGGTGTTTTTCCTGGCAAATGGAGAGGTCTGGTGATCCAGGGAGCCCAGCAACCATCCCCACACCCTCCCCAAACCCCAAAGATGCAACTTTTGGCACTTGCCGGGCACCAGGTGCCTCTTTTCCATCTGGGCAAAACAGGAAATGAGTCAGGCAGGGGAACAGGCTCCCATGAGGAATTGCCTGCAGAGGGTTTGGGGAGAGACCGCCCTGGAGGGGTTTGTTATTCCTGGGAAAGGAGGAGACATCTGGACCCCATTCCTGGAGGTGCCCTGGCTGGGGGCTGGCAGGAAAGGGGCAGGACAGGTGGGGAAAGCTGATGTCTTCTAGCACCTGATTGACTCCAACCCTTCTGGCTTGTGAGGATTCCTCCAAATCTCTTTTCCTGGAGGTGATTTGCACTTCCTACAGGTCTGATGGAATCCTGGAATGGTTTGGGTTGGAAGAGACCTTAAAGGTCATTCAGTTCCAACCCCTGCCGTGGGCAGGGACGCCTTCCTCTATCCCAGGGTGTTCCAAGCCTCATCCTAAATCCAGAACCTGGATTTCCATGCAATTTCCCAATCCCAGTGCTGGCACCATCCCTGAGAGGTGCCAGGATCCTTCTGGGAGACTCCAATCTCTCTGAGGAGGAGCAGAGGAGAGGTTTTGGAGGTCAGCTCTTCACACAGAGGGAGGCAGCAGCCCTGGGCTCTGCCTGCCACCACCCCAGGTGTCCCTGGCACCCCAGCCTGCTCCTTTCCCTCTGTTTCTGTCCCCTGGCTGGGGGCAGAGGGAGGAATCCCATCTGCTCCAACCCCAATTCCCATTCCTGCAGCCTGGGGGACTTCATCCTCAGGAGAAGCAGCACACACTCTGCTCTGCTCTGTGCAGGTGAGTTGGACCAGATGGCTTTTAAAGGCTCCTTACAACCCAAAATACTCCAGGATTTTGTGTTTGGTGCCTTATCAGGATCCTGATCCAGGTGTTTTCAGGTTGCTGATGTGAACAGAGACCTGGTTGTGTGTGGTTTTGGACATTCCCTTTCCCTCCCACCTTCTCCCCCCTCTTCTCTCGGGTGGATGAAGCATTTCCCGTGTTCCTGGCTATTCCAGGATCCCAGTGGGAAGCTGCTGCTTGTGCCTGTTTATCATTTCCCTTGGGGCAGCTCCCAGCCAGGGAGGAAAAGGAAAAGTGTGTCCGTGTTTCCTGGGGCACAGCTGCTGTCAAATCCCTGGAACCTCCATGGGGAGGGGAGAGGGAAGGAGGGGAAGCAGAGCTGCAGAAAAGCCACGGGAGCAGATCCCATGCTGGGGAATTCACTGCAGGAATAAGGGGGGAGACATCCCAATGGACATCACGGAATCTGCTGGTGGGAATAACATCCACCTTGCTGCTAATTTTTCCTGTATAAATATTGGGAATATAAACAGGCTGGAAGGAGCTCGTGGAGCCAGATGGGACTTGTGAAGAGTTTAGGAGTTGGGACAACATGAAATTTCCATCCCATTTTTGTTAATCAGGAAAAGTAGTTGGGTGGGGGATCTGTTTTCTTTCCCTGGTCAGCACCAAGCTGGAAAATTAATGCAAACAATATTCTCTCTTTTTTTTTTTTTTTTTTTTTTTCCCTTCATCCAAGGGATTTACTAAGAAAAAAGACATCCCCTGTATTCCAGGAAGAACTTGAGATTTTGGAACATTTGTAATATTTTGGAAGTTGAGAGAATATTTTGGGAATTATCACAGTGTCCTTTATCTATCCAAAGCCTTCCAGGGCATCCGGATTTGGGAGGGAAATTGGGAATTTATGGAAATAAATTGTGTGAACAGAATGCTACGGCCTCATATCCCTGGAATTTGTGGAAAGGAAGGACAGGCTACTGGTTTGAATAAATCATTGATAAATTCAGATCCCATAAAGGGAGGGAGTTTAACATTAGGGAAGTTCAAAGGAGCAGAGGTTAGCACGAGGCAAAACTGAGAAATTGTGGAATTTTGTTTGGGATTTTTTCCTATTCTCCAGGTAACAGGTTTGTATGTGAATATTCCTTCCAAAGGTGGGAAATTTCCCAAAGCAAGAGGACCACACCTCTGGGTGGGTGAGGAATGTAAGGGAATACCTTGAATAATCCCAGAATAATTGAAAATGATGGAGGAAAGGTTGGGATATTTTCTGCCACTGAAAGAAAGGCTCCAGAGTGAGGCTGATTCCAGTGGGATGTGTCCCTGTCCATGGCAGGAGTGGGAACTGGATTATCCTTAATGTCCATCCATCCATCCATCCATCCATCCATCCATCATCCATCCATCATCCATCCATCATCCATCCATCCATCCATCATCCATCCATCATCCATCCATCCATCCATCCATCATCCATCCATCCATCCATCCATCCATCATCCATCCATCCATCCATCATCCATCCATCCATCCATCCATCATCCATCCATCCATCCATCCATCCATCCATCCATCCATCCATCCATCCATCCATCCATCATCCATCCATCCATCCATCCATCCATCCATCCATCATCCATCCATCCATCCATCCATCCATCCATCCATCCATCCATCCATCCATCATCCATCCATCCATCCATCCATCCATCCATCCATCATCCATCATCCATCCATCCATCCATCATCCATCCATCCATCCATCCATCATCCATCATCCATCATCCATCCATCCATCCATCCATCCATCCATCCATCCATCCATCCATCCATCATCATCCATCCATCATCCATCCATCCATCCATCCATCCATCCATCCATCCATCATCCATCCATCATCCATCCATCCATCCATCCATCCATCCATCCATCCATCCATCCATCCATCCATCCATCCATCATCCATCCATCCATCATCCATCCATCCATCATCCATCCATCCATCATCATCATCCATCATCCATCATCCATCCATCCATCCATCCATCCATCCATCATCCATCCATCATCCATCCATCATCCATCATCCATCATCATCCATCCATCCATCCATCATCCATCATCCATCCATCCATCCATCATCCATCATCCATCCATCCATCCATCCATCCATCCATCCATCCATCATCCATCCATCATCCATCCATCATCCATCCATCCATCCATCCATCCATCCATCCATCATCCATCCATCCATCCATCCATCCATCATCCATCCATCCATCCATCCATCCATCATCCATCCATCCATCATCCATCCATCATCCATCATCCATCCATCCATCCATCCATCCATCCATCATCCATCCATCATCATCCATCCATCCATCCATCCATCCATCCATCCATCATCCATCCATCCATCATCCATCCATCATCCATCCATCCATCCATCATCCATCCATCATCCATCCATCCATCATCCATCCATCATCCATCCATCCATCATCCATCCATCCATCCATCATCCATCCATCATCCATCCATCTCAGGCCATTTCATGATTCCAGGTTTAGGAGCAGAGACCCCACACACCATTTCCCTAAGGCTTCAAAAACTCCCCTCCCAAAATCCCTTCTCATCCCTGCTGGGTGCTTTCCCTTATTTTTAATCGTAAAAGCCATATCTAGGGGTGTGATATTTGGGACCTGAAGGATCCCTGGATGTGTTTATAGGGACAGATGTTCACCAGGGGCAAATTGCCCCTGTTATCTCTCAGGGCCTCCCTGGTGCTTTGGAAATTTGCTGCTGATTTTTCCTGTCATTGGGATTTCAAACCCAGACCAGGAAGCTCCTGCCCCTCCCTGCACAATCCAGCGATTATTAATTATCAAATTTATTATTATTAATTAGCCAATAAATTAATATTAGTGGCTTTACTGACTGAATATATGCAGAGGTGGGATGGAAATACAATTTATCCACAGCTCCTAAAACTCATTTTTCACATTTATCCCTGAATGCTTTTTCATGTTTAACCCCAAACAAGGCAGATTTCCCTTGAAATGTTGGCTGGGATTCAGCAGCTGCTTCTGTTTGGAAGGAACTCCTTTACATCCTGGGAACAGCTGGTCTTGCTCTGTCCATGTGTCCCAGATTCCCAGTTCAGATCTTCTGTTGGATTCTCCTGGGGAATGGCTTCACTCTGAAGGAGAGCAGGGATGGATGGGATATTGGGAAGGAATTCCTGACTGGGAGGGTGGGGAGGGGCTGGGATGGAATTCCCAGAGCAGCTGTGGCTGCCCCTGGATCCCTGGGAGTGTCCAAGGCCAGGTTGGATCCCCCTGGGACAGTGGGAGGTGTCCCTGCCCATGGGATGGAACTCGGTGATCCTCAGAGGATCCAACCCAAACCATTCCAGCATTCCATGATTCCACGATCCCCTGAGCTACCAGAACTCGACAGGGGCACAGATCCTTTTCTCCCTTTTCCCATCCCTCCACCAGAGCCACCACCAACCATCCCTGGCCAACCCTTGGGGTCTTGGGAAGCCAAATTCCAATGTGAGGGAATCACTGGTTTGTGCCAAATTTCCTTCATTTCAGGCAGGCACCATGTGGGTATTTTTATCCTTGAGGAAGCAGAAATTCCTGGAGTTGTGGCCATTCCAGCCTAGAGGGTCAGAGCCTGGCAGTGGTCAGGCTTAGATGGGAAGTGCTGGATCTAACCTGAATGTGCTTAGATGTGATAGAATCATCCCACGGACATGGTGAATCCATGATTATCTGTGAATGGAATTTATCCCAGATCTAATTGGCTTCCAAAAGAAACCATTAATTCCTGGAAAAATGGCAAATACAGGGAGAGAAGCGAAACTAGAGACATTCTCCAGTCAGTGGGAATGAGAAAGTTTTTATATCCCTAAATTTTTGGGGTGTCTGCATTGGGTGTGCACATCTTTACCAACTCACATGGACAGATCTAGACCACATTTCCATGGCTTCTCCAAGCTGGATTTAAGTTATATTTTGTTAGACTCTTGTGACAAGTTTTGACCTTTCCAAGGATTTCTTGGATGTCAGGATATGGCTCAGAACTTCCAGGTGGCAGCAGGAAAAAACCCATATTGTTACACAGTCATCTCCTGCCAAAGAATGGTAAAAAAAATCAGCAATGGACTTTAGAGGTTGTATTTTCTGTCAATTTCTGACAATTTCTGCTATGTTTGTTCAATATACTGGAGGTAGAACCCATCCTCAAAATTTTTGGTCCATGATGGAACATTTAACCAGGATTTCATTCCAGATTGCAGCAAATTAAAGGAAAAGCTCTGACCTCAACGGACTCAAATCCCAGGATTACTTCCACTGAGGAGTCATGTTCAGCTCTGCTGAGAATTCCAATATTTGCCTTATGTTCCACCAAAATTCCACCTTGGATGGACCTGAAGATGGGGACATTTGAGCAAGGGAAGATGTTTGGCTTCCCAAACTGAGTGAGGACATCAGTGACACCCGTGTCACCTCCTTTGGAAAGGACATCCCACTTGGATTGACACTGAATTCGTAGGAAATCATATCCAAGGGAAGACAGGAGGCAACCTTGAGCTTTCTTTGGAAAACCATTTGTGTCCATCCACAACATTTGGAGGGAAGTGGGCTCGGTGAACGTGTGTAGGCCTGGAATAGGAAATTAACAGGAATTAATTTCCTTAGGTAAGGAGATACCCGAGCTCCTGGGATTATCTCTGAGGCATTTCCTCCCATTGTCGAGCCCTCTCAGCATCCTCCTGTCCCTCCTGCCCAGCGGTTTTTTGGGATCCATCCAAAGGCTGGAGCGTCATGGAAGTGGCACCCAGATGGAATCCTTCCACTGAGGAGTCATGCTCAGCTCTGCTGAGAATTCCAATATTTGCCTTGTGCTGCACCAAAATTTGAGCAAGGGAAGACGTTTGGCTCCTCAGCTTGAGTGAGTGAGGAGATCAGTGACACCCGTGTCACCTCCTTTGGAAAGGACATCCCACTTGGATTCACACTGAATTCGTAGGAAATCATATCCAAGGGAAGACAGGAGGCAGCCTTGAGCTTTCTTTGGAAAACCATTTGTGTCCATCCAAAACATTTGAATGCTTTTCCCGAGGCGTGGATGGAAGTGGGCTCGGTGAACGTGTGTAGGCCTGGAATAGGAAATTAACAGGAATTAATTTCCTTAGGTAAGGAGATACCCGAGCTCCTGGGATTATCTCTGAGGCATTTCCTCCCATTGTCGAGCCCTCTCAGCATCCTCCTGTCCCTCCTACCCAGCGGTTTTTTGGGATCCATCCAAAGGCTGGAGCGTCATGGAAGTGGCACCCAGATGGAATCATGTCACACTCTCCACTGCCTGTCACCAGATCTCTCCTCCAAACACTTCACAAACAGCCTTGGCTACGGCTTCTAGGTCAGGGAATTTTTTGTTGCTTTTCCAGGAATTTGGTATCTTGTCCCTTTCCTTTTCCGTGCTCCTGAGGCCTCGCAGCACTTTGACATTTCTTAGCTGTGGCAAGCACGTTTTGGAGGAATCATTTCATAATTTCTGACCCTTTTCTCTTCCTCCCTGGGGGAATATCTTGCACATCTCCTGGTTTTTGTTGTTTGGAGTTGCACTATGCTCCTGCCCACATTCCACTCGTGGCTCAGCTTGGCTCTGATTCGAACAGGACTCACCCCTGGTTTGTAAAATCATCCCAGCTGACAGTCAGGGCAATATAAAACAATAAAGAGAGTCCATGAGCTGAAAAATTCCGTATTTGACCAGCCTAAAGGTGGATTTTCACAATTTACAAATCTATTGAGGAAAAAATAATCGTATTAAAAAAAAAAAAAATCTCTATTTGTCTGAACTGTTTTAAATGTCCACTTAACAGCAAAAATATTTGTCCCTGTTGATTATGCAGAGCTTGAGACGAGCCTCTCATGGAATCCTGGAATGGTTTGGGGTTGGAAGGAACCTTAAAGCTCATCCCATTCCACCTCCTGCCGTGAGCAGGGATCTCCCACTGTCCCAGGCTGCTCCAAGCTCCCGTGTCCACCCTGGCCTTGGATACTTCCAGGGATCCAGGGGCAGCCACAGCTGCTCTGGGAATTCCAGCCCACCCCAAATCTTGACCCTCAGCCTGTCCCCATCCAGGACCCTAAGGAAGGGTCACAACACTGGGCTGTGGGAATTACAGGCAGGAAGAGTTTTGGGGGAACCTCCTGCCCAGGAAAACCTGACAACTTCACACTCACCCCAGAAGTGGGAAAAAAGCCCAACTCAAATCAATTTTTTTCCCCTTTTTAAGCCCCTGGGAATGCTGGCTGTCAGTCCTGGGTGTTTCCAACCATCTAAACACACAAATCCAGCCAGGACTGGTCACAGCCCTTGATGCAAAAACAAATCCTCGGTGGCTGTGACTTGGGACCATTTGTAGGAAGTAGGTGCCAGTGTCCACCATATTTTGGGAGCCAGAAAGTGTTTTCTGGGCCACAAAGTGACCACAGGAATTTGCCTCAACCAGTGGGAGAGGGAAGTTCTTGGAGTTCTTATTTAATGTAAATATGGAGTAAGAGAATCCCAAGGACACAGAATCCACAATCCAGAAAAAGCTGAGCTGGGACTCGCAGATATCATCGAGTCTCCAGGAATGCCAAGGACACCTCTTGTCCCCAAGTGCCACATCCACACAGCTTTTCAATCCATTTGTACAGGCACAAGGGGCAAACAGGACCCAGATAAATGTAGGATGCAGGAGCAGGGATAAAATTGGATTTGGAGGCAGCTCCCAAGGGTTTGCTGTCCAAAAGGAAGGATGAATCCAGCTGGGATTGTCCTCTGTGCTGGTATTCACACCTCCATCCAGGACAGGGGAGGTGGAAAAGGGAAGGATCTGTACTGGACTTCAAGGTATGTCCCAAACCAGGATTAAAATTCAAATGACCTTGGTACAATGGAGAAGAAAACAAAACAAAACAAAAAACAAAACAAAACAAAAAACCCACAAAAAACCAAAAACAAAACAACAACAACAAACCTCCCCCCCCAAAAAAAACCCAACCAACCAACCAAACAAACAAAAAAAACCAAAAAATCAAAAAAAAACAAAAACAAAACCAAAAAAAACCCAAAAAAACCAACCAAGTGAAAAAACACTCTGGATTCAGGATAAACTTTCCCTTCAAATTCCATCTAGAGCAAAGGGAAACATTCCACTGCAAAACTCAAAAATTTAAGGTTTAAAACTCACAAAACAAGGGGGTTTCTTATGAATCTGGGGTCACTCTGGGTAGTGAGGGTGTGGAACTCCCTCACCCTGGGGGTTTTAGACACTGAAATTTTTCCTGAGTTCGCAGAGAGGCTTAAAAAAAAAAAAATCAAATCAGTGTCAGAGAGAACCATTAAAATGTGCAGAAATTGTGTCCAATTCAGGAAATCCCAAAAGCAGGAATTGTTATAGACTGTGAGAGGATTTGATGGAAGCTTTTCCATACATTCCTTGCACTCATTTGGGATTTGCAGCTTTAGGAAATGGGATATTGTGCGAGGCAGAGGCTTGGGCTGACCCATTCCACTGGTTTTAGGTCCTAAATCCTCCAAAATTCCAGACTTTGGAGCAAGATCTTCCCCCTGTCAGTGAATTGAGTCTGGCTCACCTGCAGCTCACATTTTTAACCTGACAAGTGTCAAACAGGAATTTTCTAACTCCAGTGGGAGGGATGCTCAGGTAGGGAGCAACAAAAAGACAAATTTTATTCAGAATCTAAATCTGTTTCTCCCTCTTTTTTTCTCTCTCAGTGCTTTGGCTCCAACCCAGGGTATTTGATTGGTAGGCTAGGTACCAGGTTTATCAGGGATTTAGTATCAGGTTTATCAGAGATCTGTGTGTTCATCCACAACCAAATTTGGGGAAACTCCAGATAATTCCCCACCATGGATTCTTGCCACCCCACACCTCCAATTCTTTTCCAGACCATGATCAAATATTGAGGAATCTCAATATTGAGAGCAAATTCTGTGACCATTTTCCAGAGATTTTTTTTTAGAAGGAGGAAAAACCACTAAAAAAAGGATCACAGCCCCTTTTGCCCCAAATCCTGGAATTTAATGCACTAAATCTAGGATTGGACATTCCTTTCTCTCTTGTCTGCTGCAGGAATGGGAAGGACTCATAAACCAGCATGGAAAAATAATTCTGATACTGGGTCTCCTCCTCTCCATGGCCACAGCATCCATGGTGGGCTCTCCTTCCAAAGACAAAATAAAATTATTTTCCCAAAGTTCTTATGGCCTGAAGATGAAGGAGGAAAGGTTGAGATGGGATATTGGGAAGGAATTCCTGGCTGTGAGGGTGGTGAGGCCCTTGATATTCTTGATATTCCATTGATATCTATTCAAGGAGTTCGAAAATTTTAAAAGAGAGAAAAAATTAAAAAGAGAAAAAAAAGTCAAAGCTGTTTTCTGAGCACTTCTGGGCCACATAGAAATAAATCAATAGGTCCCCACTAATCCATGTGGGATGGGGACTGTGCTCAACAGATCCTGCCTGTTAAGCCTGGTTTAAAGCCCAGATGAAGACCTTGGTTTGGGAGGGGAGGAATTGGGGCCCTCTTGTGCTAGGCTGAGCTTGTTGGTGCTGTTAGTCCCGGCTGGCCATGAGCCTGACTTACTCAAGGTGTAAAAGAAACCAGAGAGCCAAGATGGGTGAGAGGAGCTGGGCTCAGCCCCTCTGGGGTTGTTTTCCTCTCTCTCCTCCATTTTTAGGAATTTTGGGAACGAGGTGTTCATGTGTCTTAGCTCAGCTAAGCTCAGCTTAGTGGGTAACGAGGGCTGGAAGAAATAACGATGCCAGCTCGTGGCAAGTCTTTAAGGAAAGGATTCTCTGGGGTGAGCCACGGATGCACTGAGCTTTCAGCACGTTAAAAAAAGGGATTTTCCTCACCATGGGAGCTGATGTTGTGCATCTTGTAAGGAAAATTAACCCACAAACACCAGAGGTTCATGTCCAAGAAGGAGACAGAGGAGTCCTTTTTGCTTTATTCGAATAAAGGGAGAGGCCATGGGGCATTCCCCTGGGATCTCTCAGATTTTTGGAGGAAGCAGCCTCATTTTATCCCAATTTCCCAGCCACATTTCCCTCTCTCTTTCCCCATAGGCTGAGGTACTTGAGAGGCACAGACTTCCCGCAACGCCCAAGATTCCCCTCTAATGTACAACCCTTCCTTTTAATTTTTAATTCTTACAGAATTCATAGTTTCCCCCCCCCCATTGCTTCTCTCATCTTCTGTTACCCAATTTCATTTACTAGCAAACTTACAGTTTGTTTGTAAAGGCAAATCTCTTTTCCCATTCATTAATCAGTGTAATCCCTCCCATTGATTCTTTTATTTCTAGCTGCTAATTGTTTTTACCAGCAATCTACAGCTTGTTTGTAAAGACAAATTCTACATTCCTCTCAATCTCCTCCCTCTTTTTGTCTGTTTAACAGCTGCTCGTGGCTCCCTGGACTTGGCCATGCATTTCAAGCTGCATCTCACTCCTAAACACCCCGAGGATGAGAGACTGTGATGAAATTCCATCAATTCAAGCAATAAATATGACTTGCTGTGACATTCTGTTGAATTTTATCCCATAGGAGAGGAGGAGAGAGACCAGTGGTGCTTTTTGCCCAGCAGAAGGAGCTGCAGACTGTCCAAAGGTCATTTCCTGCTCCAGCAGTGCTCAAGGAGCTACTCCAGGAGCTGGAATTTCCCATTCCTGCCCCATCAGCTCATTCAGTAGCACTGGATGAGCTACTCCAGGTGCAGGAATTTCCCATTCCTGCCCCATCAGCTCATTCAGTAGCCCTGGATGAGCTACTCCAGGAGCTGGAATTTCCCATTCCTGCCCCATCAGCTCGTTCAGTAGCCCTGGATGAGCTACTCCAGGAGCTGGAATTTCCCATTCCTGCCCCCTCAGCTCATTCAGTAGCCCTGGATGAGCTACTCCAGGAGCTGGAATTTCCCATTCCTGCCCCATCAGCTCATTCAGTAGCCCTGGATGAGCTACTCCAGGAGCTGGAATTTCCCATTCCTGCCCCCTCAGCTCATTCAGTAGCCCTGGATGAGCTACTCCAGGAGCTGGAATTTCCCATTCCTGCTCCCTGTTCAGCCCTGGAACCCCTCTGAGATCCATTGGGTTGTTGCTGTCAAGGAGGGATGTTCACTTTTGGGAAAAATGTGTCACTTGCTCTGTGCTCAGATCCCCAGGTCCTGGCAGAGGGGGGTGGAAAGAGAGAAAATAAAAGAGGAAAAGCAGATTGAGACCAGCAGCTTCCAAGGATGTGAAAAGGTTGGGAATTATAGAATCATGGAATGATTTGGGTTGGAAGGGACCTTAAAGTTCATCCAGTGCCACTCTTCTGGCAGGGACAACTTCCACAATCCCAGGGTGCTCCTAATCCCATCCAACCTGGCCTCTGTGAAGAAAAATGAAGAATTTTGGGATTCCATCTTCAAATTCCTGATTAAAGTGCTATTTCTGGTGTGTGACCAGATTTTTTTTGTTCCTGCTATTCATCCTGCCAACGCACAGCCTTATTCCTGCAGATAATTTCTCCTCATCGTTTAAAAACATTGTTTTCCCAAATTAAAATAATAAAACAACTAAAAAAAAAAAAAAAAAAAAAAAAAAAAAAATTCCGTCTTCCTAATACCCCACAGGCACAAAATCCCTTAATTTGCTGCTGCTGGGATCCTATTCCAGCATCCTTTAAACAAATATTTTGCCTTGGGGTGGGGGTGAGTTGCAAATCTGCCTTTACAAGGCTTCAGCTGCTCCAGCTTCAGTTTTATGGTGCTGAAGTAAAATCTGAAGCCCCAAAAGTGTGGATTGGCCATTCCAATGGTGCAGGAATTACCATTCCCCAAAGAACAAATACTTCAGCTGGGATTTCTGCCAGAGAGAAATTTCAGGAGCCCTCTGGGACTTGAACTCGAGTAAATTCAATTATTGGGTACCTGTGACTTCAGGAGACACAAGTTGCTTTTCCAGGCTTAGTGTGGAAATAAAGATTTTTTTGGGACAACTCTTGGAGAAATGTGGCCACCTAAATCTTTGGGTGTTCCTATTGTACCTTTCATAAATTTTGTGTCGGCTTTGCCAAAATCTGGAGAGAAAAATCAGATTTTTTCCCAATCACTCCAATTCAGAATGTGAATGAAAAATCTGAACGGAAAAAAATCTCAAATCTGGGAATGGTTTGGGCTGAAGATAAAAATAATCTGATTTATTTCATTCTCCCTGACTTCTCTGGAATATTATTAATGCCAGCTCCAAATTTCAGGATTTGGAGCATGATCTCTCCAGCCTGAGAGCATTTAGTGATTTTCCAAGGATTTTTCTAAGAAGTCTGGGGATGTAGGAATGAAAAATCTTGTAAGGAGACAGATATGTGGGAAAAAAGCAAATTTGGGATGATTTTTGCTTATCTGGACTGGATATTGCTGGGAAAATAGGCTGATTTAAAGATGATGCCCAGAATATAAAACATGGAATATGTTTTCCTACTTTTTTTTTTCTTCCTGTTTTAGGAAGAATCGTTTGTTACATTGATTTGCACCATAGTTCCTTTTATAATTTTAGAAAATAAGCCATTTTCATGTGTTTTATTTCAGATGGACTTTGACAAAATAATTCAATTCTATGCTTATAAAATCGGATGGAATGAAGAATTAAAAAAAAAAAAATTTAAATAAATAAAAATTAAATAAAATAAATAATAATTAATTAATTAAATTAATAATAATTAAATAAAATTTAAAAATAAAAATTAAAAGGAATAATGAAAATTTAATATCCAGGGAAATAATGTTCAGGTCGGGGGGGTGCAGCTGCTTTTCCTAAATCCACAGAAAATGCTCCATTTTTAATTTGGGAATGGTGGAACTCAAACCAAAGCCTGACAGAGCAGAACAGAAGGGAGAATCTCTCATGGCAGAAGTGGATCCAGAGGGATTTTCAGAGCTCTAATTTGGGAGGAAATGGAAGCAAAACCAATCCTTGACTTTGGAGACCCGAATTTGTGCTGGAAAGAAGGAAGGAGCCTTGGAAAAAAGTGAGGATGTGGGATAGTCCAAGGTGAAAGATATTCCAGCTCTGCCATTCCTAAGGAGGCAGGGCAGGAATCAGCACACATAATCCATGGGAAATTCCCATCCCACCACAAAGATAACACAATTCCCACATGTGGGAAACAAAGCCACTCGTTATCCCACGCGTATCCTGATTTTTCTCTGTGTTCTGAGCCCTCACGCCCTCGTCTGTTATTCCAACAGGAGCACAGAGAACAATTCCCGGGTCATTTTGGGAAGTTAAAATTCCTCAGCTGCATGGCAGTGCCCTTCTCCAAACAGGGATGTGGCACCTGGCTCCCATGGAATTATAAGGAGGATATAAAAATATATTCTCCTTATAAAATATATAAAAATATAAAATACATAAAATATAAAAATATGAAAATATAAAAATATAAATATATTTATATATAAATATATCCATATATAAATATATCCATATATAAATATATCTATATGCTTATATATAAATATATAAATGTATAAATATATAAATATATAAATATACAAATATATAAAAATATAAAAATATCCATATATAAATATATTTATATATTATATATAAATATATAAATATATAAATATATAAATATATAAATATATATATAAATATATAAATATATAAATATAGAAATATAGAAATATAGAAATATAGAAATATAGAAATATAGAAATATAGAAATATATAAAATACTCCACGAGGACACCACACTAATCTGGAGTGTTTTCCCCCCTGTTTGCACAGAACAACTTCCAAGGAAAACAAAAGTTCATTTTGCCGTGATTTACAATAAAATTTAAATTTTACAATAAATTAAATAAATTTTAAAATTTACAATAAAAAGAAAATTCTTCAGATCCACTTCCTTGAGGAACTTCTTGGGCTCCATTTCCTTGGGAAAAGAGCCCAGGAAGGGGTGGGGGTGTAACAGCCTTAAAACACAGGGAATGCTCAGCTTGGAGAAAGGAGAAGAAATCCATTGAAACATGGGAAAAGCAAATTATTGCCAACACAACATTCCCAAGACTATCTCTAGAATTTAATTCTAATTAAAGCTGGAGAATGGGAAGAAAGGTAAAAAAAAAAAAATCAAAAAAACCCGAAAAAAGGAATGTTGTTGATATTAACTTTCCAGCTTGGTGCTGAGTAGGGGAAGAAAAAAACAAACCAACCCTCAATTTCTTTTCCTGATTAATAAAAATGGGATGGAAATTTCATGTTGTCCCAACTCCTAAACTCTTCCCAAGCCACATCTGGCTCCACGAGCTCCTTCCAGCCTGTTTATATTCCCAAGGAGAACATTTTTTTCCAGCTCTGTCAACAATTATTGTTCCCCCTCTGAGGAGGGCAGGAGCTGTCCCTCACTTTTGGGTGATTAAAACAAGCTTTGGCTTTGAAGTTCCTCTGCTGTTTGTTGGTGTGTGGAATGAGGATAAACAGGGAGAAAAGGCAGCATCCAGAAATTGAGATTAAATTTATTCCTTCCTTATCTTTGGGAGTGGCTCCAAGAAATTCTGATTTTCTGCAATTCTCTCCTCCTTTCTCCCCGAATTATCTTTGCACACCACAGTTATTCCTCACGACATACCTAAAACCAGTTGCAGGTTTTTCAAAAGGTTTCTCTGTCCTGCCTTTTGTGCATTTACATCGAGATTAAATTTATTCCTTTTTTTAGTAGTGGCTAAAAAAAAAATCTGATTTTCCACAATTCTCTCCTCCTTTCTTCCCAGTTTGTCTGTGCACACCACAGTTATTCCTCACAACAAACCTAAAACTAGTTGTAGGTTGTGAAAAGTTTCTCTCTCCTGCCTTTTGTGCATTTTAATCAACAGCAAGGCAAGGTCTCATCCAGAAATCAAGATTAAATTTATTCCTTTCTTATCTTTGGTAGTGGTTAAGAAAAATCTGATTTTCTGCAATTTTCTCTTTCTTTCTCCCCAAATTATCTGTGCACACTACAGTTATTCCTCACAACAAACCTAAAATCAGTTGCAGGTTATTCTGATTTTTAAATGAACACAGAGATCAGCCCAGGGCACTGCAAAGACGATGGGCAGTGTTTGTTCAGGTGAAATATCCTGGTTTTCACACCAGTCCTGGATGGAATGAGCTGGGAGCTCTCAGGGTTTGAAATATCCTTAAATCTTAAACCCTGGGGTAGGAAGACATTGTTTTTTTCCTTTTTCTTTTTCTTTTCTTTTCTTTTCTTTTCTTTTCTTTTCTTTTCTTTTCTTTTCTTTTCTTTTCTTTTCTTTTCTTTTCTTTTCTCTTTTCTCTTTTCTCTTTTCTCTTTTCTCTTTTCTTTTCTCTTTTCTTTTAATTTTTCTTCTTTTCATTTTCTTTTTCTTTTTCTTTTTCTTTTTCTTTTTCTTTTTCTTTTTCTTTTTCTTTTTCTTTTTCTTTTCATTTTCTTCTTTTTTTCTTTTTCTTTTCTTTTCCTTTTTCTTTTTATTTTCATTTATTCCTTTCCTTTCCTTTCCTTTCCTTTCCTTTCCTTTCTTTCCTTTCCTTTCTTTCTTTCCTTTCCTTTCCTTTTCCTTTCCTTTCCTTTCCTTTCCTTTCCTTTCCTTTCCTTTCCTTTCCTTTCCTTTCCTTTCCTTTCCTTTCCTTTCCTTTCCTTTCCTTTTTTTTTTTTTTTTAATTTTTTTTTCTTTCTTCAAAGAAGAAAAGACACCTGTGCCCAGCAGGATATTAACGACGAGTTTCTATTTTTTCCAGGACATCCAGGCAAGGAGAAGTTCATTAATGCCATCTCCATCCTGTCCCCACCTCGGGGTAGCCAGGCAACTTTCCCTGGCTCTATTTAGGGCAGGCAGGAGCACGGATGTTCTGGATCCGGGAATGAGGTGCTGCTGATAACTCTGTGTTTACTTACCTGCCTCCTGCTCCATCCACCCACCTCCTCTCCCTCCCCTGCATGTCCCACGGTGATTAATGACTTTCCAGGGCTCTGCTCATTAAACAGGAGCAAATTTTGGCCTGCAGGCTCAAACTGGTGATGTTTGCATCTCACAGATCTTGGTTTTGGGGCTCCTTCGGGTCGTTTTTGCTTCTGAATTTAAATTGGTTTTCTCCTGCAAGTGTTTGGTTTGTTCCAAATGTCTGATGGAGAATGAAAGGTTTGATACACAGGCTGGGAAAGCTGGGAGAGTTCAGTCTGGAGAGGAGAAGGCTCCAGGGAGAGCTCAGAGCCTCTTTCAGTGCCCAAAGGGGCTCCAGGAGAGCTGGAGAGGGACTGGGGACAAGGGATGGAGGGACAGGACACAGGGAATGGCTCCCACTGGTTAGATGGGATATTGGGATGGAATTCCTGGCTGGGATGGAATTCCCAGAGAAGCTGTGGCTGCCCTGGATCCCTGGAAGTGTCCAAGGTTGGATCACCCTGGGACAGTGGGAGGTGTCCTGGGACTAGGATGGGCTTTAATCCCTTTCCAGCCCAAACCATTCCATGATTCTGTGATTTGAAGTCAGTATTCCTTAAAACCTTCTCCCTTTGGAAACCCCTTTTAGGCTCCAAACAGAGGAGACTCCTTCTCCCCTGAGCCCCTGGCTGGACCTGTCATAATCCATAAGTGTTAGAACCAAAATTCCCTCAAAACCTCTTTTATTTTTGCAGCACAAAACCCTCTTCATTCAGCAGCCACGGGAAATAAATCAGATTTTTTTTTAGTCAGCACTGAAGATGTTGAGCTTTGACAGCTCTTGAATTTAAGTGGTTTTAGTGTCTCTAAGCCCCTCTCTCCTCCCTGTGATCTTCTGATCCCTCACAACCCTCTGGGAGCAAACGGTCTCAGGCAAATCCTGGAGCTTTTCCAGGTTTCTTTGCTCCCAGTTTGAGCAGCAGCCAGGACAGCTGGATCCTGCTTCTCCCCTCGGAGCAGGAGTTCATTCTGCACTTTTAAAGCTGATTCCCAGCTCTGGATAAAGAGGAGTTTGTTTATTTGTTTTAGAAACTCATCCTTTTATCCTGGGATTGATCTTATTTAACTTTGGAGTTGGTGCAAGAAGTGCTTGAAGAGATCAGTGTTTAATCCAAGGTGGAATTGGCTCAGGATACAGGGAATTCCACATATCTGTCTGTGTCAGGTTTGTACACCATCTTCATTTAACACAGAGCAAAAATATCCTTGGAAAATCCTTTTTTTAATTTTTTTTTAATTTTTTTTTTTTTTTACCCAGAGTGTGTTCCCAGTAGGTGAAATAAAGAAGGAAAATCCTCCTTTACAAACTGAGCATCTGGAGGAGTTTCCAGCCCTTTCTATCCCACATGTGGGGAAGGGAGGGAAAAAAGGCCTTGGAGAAGAGGATGGATCCCTTTAAAATGTTACTTTTACCCTTACCCACCTCATTCCTGAAAATCCTTGGCTGCAGCCAGATGAGAAATCAGGAGACAGGGAAGGAACTGATGGAATTTGCCTTCCTGGGATTCCACATAACACATCTCTCTAAGTAGCAGAGATAGGAATTAAGGCATCATTGAACGGGGTCAAACAGGCTCGGGTGGATTTTCTGCCTTATCTGCCATGGAATCTTATCCAGGCTGATTTTAGCAAGGATCAGGAATTAGGGAACATTATGGGATTATCTTGTCTAGACTAAACATAGGGAGGATGCACAGGAGGGGAGGAGGGGCTGGGATAAAAAATGTTCAATATTCCATTATCCAAAGTGACTGCTGGGATTTGGGGGTTTGGGTCAAAATATCCCCTGGGACAACTCAGAGCCTGTCCCTGACTTTGCCATTGAGGAAAAATAATTCTCATTTTATGCCTTATCCTTTGCTTGTGATTTTTATGGGAATTGATTCCCTGTTTTTATTCCTGTGCTGTCCCAGAGTTGTTCTCCTGGTTTTTAAAACAGGGGCTGGTTGTTGTGTTTTTCTTCCTATCCCTGCTCACCTATCCTACACCTTGGAGTAACATTCCCTTGGAGTAACATTCCCTTGGAGTAATTCCAGCGATGTCACAGCTCTGGGATAATCAAAGACCAGATGAGCTTTTTCCCATGGATTAGATAAGAATAAGATGGGAATCAAGTTCCCCTCAGGAGTTCCACACATGATCCCATCCCCAAAGTTGGAATGCTCTTGTCTATTTACCAAAATCCTTGGATTTTCCATCCTGTTCCTCTTATCAGCACCTCTTCCTCCTTTCCAACTATTAGATTTTTCCAGAATTAGATTTTTCCAGAATTAGGAATTGGTGTAGGACTTTGGTAATTCCTCTTGTTCCTTTGGGGCTCAGCCACAACATTTTTCCCTGCTGCTTTTCCTTGGCCAGGCTCAATAAACCAAAACTCCACGATGATTTTTTTTTGGGGGGAGGGAAGAGAAAAATCTCGAAACCTTTTACTACAGCAGGAGATGTTGTCTCCCTGTAACTCATCATTCCTGACTCCAATCTTGTCCATTCTTAAATAATTTTTTTTTTTTTTTTTTTTTTTCCAGTTCCAAACCCATGATCAGCCATTGATCTGGACAGGAAAGGATTTTCCTGGAAACCACAGGGCTCCGAAAAAATAATGGTTTTTTCCTGGGCCAAGACAGTGAAAGGACTCATTCCCAATGGATTCTCCTGGATTACAGATCAGATGAGCAGGCCAAGATCATCCTAGGACTCACTGACAAGGTGATGTTGGTTTTTTGGGACTTTTGAGGGAGTGGTTTGGGGTTTTTGGGTTTGGTTTTGTTTGGGGTTTTTTTCTCTTTCAGTGCTTTATTTATTTTTATGGCTCATCAACACCGTGCTTGGAGCTTTCCAGAATTTCCAGAAGAAATCAAATTAACCCAACCCAGGATATTTTCCCTGAGAACTAAAATTTTGTAGGAAAGAGGGAATATTCAGAACCCACTTGCCCTTCCTTAAGTCTGCAAACCTGGTCCTAAAATTCCATAGGGAAGAGGGAATTCTCAGACTCTCAGCTGCTTTTCCTTGAAGCTCTCAGCAAACCAGTCACTGGATATAAAAGAAAAAAAAAGGGATTTCTTTTTTTTTTTTTCCCATAACAGATTAAACTTGAGCCTGCCCTCAGAGCAAGGAGTCAAACACTGGTTCCTGTTTCCTTAATCTGACCCTTTAATACGGAGAAAATTCCCCTTTTCCAGCTGATCCCGAGTTCCCAGCTGATCAGACCTCTCCCTCCTGTACATCTGCACGGAGGGAAATGACAAAATATTCCAAATTTCTCCCAAATGTCAACTTAAAAAAACACCCAAATAGGAAACAGCTGCCCTGGGGCAGCCTGGGAGATGTAAATTTAATTCTTGGAGCTGTCTCCACATCCCTCACTGCCACTTCCATGGTGCTGCTTTCACTGGAGAACACCTGGGAGCTGCTGGCAAGAGGCTGCTGGGGTGGGTGGGTGGGTGACTCCCAGTTGAAAACAAGCCATGAAAAAGCCTCTCATATCCCAGGAAGAAAAGGTCAACATGGAAGGAGACACTCCCTGGAGTTGAATCAGATCCTGCCAACTTTATTCCGCTTCGTGCTGGCCCATGGAAGGTCTGAGGCGTTATCTTTGGAAAGAGGAGGAGCTACAAAACATCTCCTGGTGGCTCTGCTGTTCCACCTTCCCACTCCAAAACAGGAAGAGCAGATTAGGTTTGGATAAATCCACGTGTTCTCCTAAAAGAGACTCCCACTTTCCTTCCTGTTGTATTCCATCCTCAATTTATTTTCTTTCCATTCCTTCCCTTTCCCATTACACATTTCCTCATGGATCACAGGCAAAACTTGCTGGTGGAAAGAAACTTGAGTTCAGCTCAGCTTCTCTGGGGTTTTCATTCCCAAGAATTCAGAGCTGGGCACATTTTTCAATGATTAATGCCTCATATCAAAATTGAAGACCCTGATAAAGTGTCCAAGGCCAGGTTGGATGGGAATTGGAACAGTCTGGGATAGTGGGAGGTGTCCCTACCCATGGCAGGGGTGGGAATGAGATGAGCTTTAAGCTCCTTTCTAACCCAAACCATTCTGAGATTCTGGAATTCTAGGATATAAAACCTGCCCTAAAATTTCTTAAGTCATGGAATTGTTTTGTTTCAATCCTACTGACGAATTTCAAAGAAGGAAGTGGCACAGAATGATATTAAAGTCATAAACAAAAAATCAAGGTAAACAAAAGTAGGGATGGAAATGAAATATCAATAGGATTTGAGATACATAAACAGAGGAAGGGTGCCCAAATCATGGAACCCCAGAATGGTTTGGGTTGGAAGGGACTTGACAGTTCATTGATTCCATCCCACCCCATGGGCAGGGACACCTGCCACTGTCCCAGGCTGCTCCAAGCCCCAGTGTCCAGCCTGGCCTTGGGCACTTCCAGGGATCCAGGGGCAGCCACAGCTGCTCTGGGAATTCCATCCCAGCCAGGAATTCCTTCCCAATATCCCATCCCTCCCTGCCCTCTGTCAGGGGAAGCCATTCCCTGTATCCTGTCCCTCCATCCCTTGTCCCAAGTCCCTTTCCAGCTTTTTGAGGGCACTGGAGACAGACCCCATATGCCCAGAATCCCTACAATTCCATAAATCCTTATCTCTCCATCTCCTTCCCTCCCTAACACACATCAAACCAGAAAAGCTCCAGGACTTGGTCACCAATAATTCCCTCAGAAATCCCACCAGGAACCAGGAATCCTGTGAGGGATAACCCTGGAAATTTATTCCCCCAACCTACACTCCTTTCTGGAGAAGCATCTGAAAACCAGGACACCCCACAGTGTCAAAAATAAATCAAGACACCTTCATTTATTTTCTTAAATTACCAGAAACTGAGGGATAGGAAGGGTTTAAAAAAAGAACTCTGAAAAACCTCACCTGAGAGCAGCACTCTTACTAAGGTTTTGTAGAAAAAACCCAAGAAAATATTAATGTATCAAGAAATTCCAAGTGAGACAATAAATTCCTGGGATGTGAGGAAGCTGGAACTATTTACACCTGTAGGTTGTCTTAAATTCCAGCCCCCAAGGTGGAATTGGATCCCTCAGCCTCTCTCAGGTCTTCAGGTTTCACCTGGTCACCCTTTAACAAGCCCAGGGAGTTTTGCTGGAATACAGGATTTCAGTCCACAGCAAACAAAGCCACATTTAAAGGGAGGGATGGAAAGCTTAAGGCTTTGCAGGGAACCTGCAAGTGAAATATTTCATAATTCTATTAATTATTATAATTATTTCAGCAGGTAAAATAGGGCTCCTGCATCAGGAGAAGCTGAAATCGCTCTGAAAATTAATTCTTGGAATTAATTAATTCCAAGACATGGACCAGAGTGTGGTTGTGAGCACCAAAGCTGTGTCTGCTTCCAGGCCTTGGGAATTGTGATGCTTTGTCAAAAGGAAGAGATGGAAACTCAAACACCTTCCTTTGATTTCATAGAAACCTGGAATGGTTTGAGATTGAAGGGACCTTATAAAATTATTTAATTCCCACCTTCCACTACCCCATGTTGCTCCCAGCCCCATCCAGCCTGGCCTTGAACACTTCCAGGGATGAGGCAGCCACAGCTTCTCTGGGAATTCCATCCCAGTCCCTCCCAGCCAGGAATTTGTTCCCAATATTCCATCTATCCCTGCCATCCTTCAGCTTAAAAACATTCCAGAAGTTTGTGCCATGTTATAACCACACAGTGCAGAACATTTTCTCTGCCTTCTGGAGGTAAAAAAGGAGGAAAAATTTTAATTTATAGAGAAAAAAAGTTGAAATGTAACTTCAAGCTGATGAGGTTCACCAAATGTTGTAAGAGATGGAGTCAGGTGCCAGAATTGGGAGGTGATTCTCGTGCCCAGGTTCTGTGGGAATGCAGAAAAGGACAATCCAATCCCCTTCTCACCTCCTCTTTGGTTCCAGCTGCACTTTCTCCATATTCCTGGAATATTTCTGTCCTTTTTCCAAAGTCTGAGCACACTCTTGGATTTTCTGGAGTGAAGTGTTTCTTCCTGTGCCATGTGACCCGTGAGGCTTTTCCCAGGATCCTCCAGAAATCCTTTTAAAATAAATATTATTTAATGACTTGGAATATTAATGGTTCTCATTGTTCTCCCCATCATTACATATTATTTATTAATTATCCACCAGGGGAGGTTAAGATTGGATATTAGGAAAAATTCCTGAGGGAAAGGGCTGCCAAGCATTGGAATGGGCTGCCTGGGGAAGTGGTGGTGTCACCATCCTTGGAAATGTGGGAAAAACAGGTGGATGTGGCATTTGAGGACATGGTGGTGGTTGAGGGTTGGACTTGATGATCTTAAATCTAGAAATCAACATGGAATTGAGGAATTATTACAGTTGGAAAAGATCTTCAAGATCATCAATCCAACCCTCAACCAGCACCTCCATGTTCACCAACTCTGGCCTCAAGAGCCACATCCACACATTTTTTAACACTTCCAGGGATGGGGAATCCAATCCTTCCCTGTACAAACTCTTCCAAGGCTTGGCCACCTTTTCCATGAGGAATTTTTTGCTGATAATCTGAGCTTCTCCTGGATGATGATGTAATTTGAGGCCTATGAGATGCTTGAGGCCTACATGAAAGCAAGGCACTAAATGTAACAAATATGTGTGAAAATCTCAGATCAGGCCTAAAATCTTACAGCTCCAAGAAGGAATAAAACTTCCATACATTCCCCCAGCTCAATGCAAACTGAATTTGCATAATACTCCACCTGAAGACAATTTCTTCTTCCACCCACTAGATGGGAGCAAACATTAATTTATGGGATGGTGCCAGCTCTGGATATTGGATGACTGATGCCAACGTGTGTGGTCTTGTGGCTTGGAGTTCCCTTTTTAGTGCTGTTTAATGAGGGAAATGGAGAACTTGGAGCAAATGGATTCTCGGACATCATAAAAGGTGGGGATTGGCTGAGGGCCAAGGGATCACTTCAAAAATTCCCTACAAAAAAGGGAAAGAGTGGAAACCTGGAGTGTGTTTGCCTCCAGACCAAATCAAATATTCCTGTTTGCTCACGGGGTGGGTTATTTTTAAGCCTTGACTAAGCATCTGCAGGGAAAATATTTGGGATTTGGATCTCTCCATGTTCATTCCCTGCCTTCACCTTCTGACCAGCAGGCCAAGAATAAAATTATGTGTCATGGAAAGCTGAGCCGTGGAGGTTAAACAATTCCTGGAGTTTTATTTGGTGTAGGGATCAGCTTTCCAAGAATTGTCCATTAAGAGAAAGGAATTTTCTGTGGCAGCAAGGGAGAGAGATGGATATTCCTAATCACTGTTTTTAAAGAATTGATGATAAATATAAATATCAGCATAGCAACTCCTGGGTATCCAGAAATTGCAAGAAATTCCAGTGAGCTCCTTGTGGGATGTGTATCCTGTGATGTTTGCACAAAGGTTTCTTCCCAAGCCAAATGCCCAATGTGTGGGGAGGGAATTGAGGGGCAGAGGGAACTCAAATCCTGGGATATTTTCCTGGAATGTGGCATCCCAGCCAGCCCAACCCTTTGAGAGGAGGGGATTCATGGTGAATCTTGAAGGTTTGGCTCTGTAATGAACATTTTTAGGTCTCACACCCTCAGTTTTTTGGGAGTGCTCAATAAGTTATGACTCTTCTGGCCTTGGATTTTCCTTTGGGAGTAATGGGAAAATCCCATTTGTATTCTCCTGCTAGTTATAAGGCAGCCTAAAATGACTAAATTTAAATATAGACATTAAAATATGTAAAATTAGGGGATATTTGTGGCCCAACTCTTCAAGGAAGGAAGGAAGGAAGGAAGGAAGGAAGGAAGGAAGGAAGGAAGGAAGGAAGGAAGGAAGGAAGGAAGAAAAAGGTGTTTTTTGGACAGTATTTTCCAACTCTCAGTACTAGAGATATGGAAGAGTTTTGTGGAGCAAATCATCATTTCATGATCCAAATTTTCCAGGTGGTGGCATCTGGCAGGATGGAAGAACATCAAGGAAGGAAGGAAGAACATCAAGGAATGACACTTCAGACAATTTGATCCCTCTCAAGGACTTTATAAATTAAACCCCACAGTCCTGCTTTGTGCTCTCTGCACTGGAGCTCCTCATGTATTGTTAGCACTCAACATTCCCAGCATCCAGCAGGGAATCCTGCAATGGTTTAGGTTGGAAAAGACCTTAAGGAAAATCCAGTACCAGCCCCCTGCTGTGGGCAGAGACACCTTCCACTATTCCAGCCTGGCCTGAAAACCTTTTCATCTAATACTGATCCAGCCCCATCATTCTCCCCCCTCATTCCCATGTCAGCCCCAAATAAATCCTAAAATTCAGGGAGTGGAAGAGAAATATTATTGACATATAAATAATAGTAAGGAATATTATTTTCTCTTGTTTCCTGATATATAAATCCTCTGTGTTGGTAAAATCTTCTCAGTGACACTGAACTCCAGCTGAGTCATCCTCAAAAAAATTCCCAAAGAGAAACCCCAACCCCAGATTTCTTTCTTGTTTTAATGAGAAGAGCAAAACAGAGGGCACCAAACATAAACCAAGGGAGTGAAACCACTTTGTTTTGATTAAAGCTGCACAAAGCTTTGCCCAGGATATGGAATTGAGTGATCATTATTCCTAAGGGAAGAGCTGCCAGGAGCACAGGGAAAACTGAGAGAGCTTCAATTTGTCATGGACAAAGCCTGTTAATTACAACTAACGAGCTTTGAGCAGGGTCTGTAAAACAGTGGTCCCTGACTGAAGAAGCCTCTTCCAGAATTAACCTTGTCATGAGCCCTGACAGAGGCCAGAGCAGCTCTGGGGACTCTCAGGAGGTTACAGGGCTTCCTTTAATTAGCCCTTGGATAACTCCAGAGAATTTCCTGCTGCAGTTCCTGGGGGGACAGGGCAAAGGCCTCTGGAGCAGCCCTGCAAAGAGGGGGGATGTTTGTGCAAAGAGCTGACCCCCAGAATTGCTGTGCTGGCCTCAGGATGGGGGTCAGGAGCCCAAAAGAGCTGTGTCATTCCTAAACTGGAGTGGGGATGGGAAAAGGGACAGGGAAGCAGTGCCAGGAGCAAGGCAATGGAGCCCAAAGGGAATTTTTCAGGTCTCTCCCAACACAAACCATTCTGTGGTTTGTGAATGTGCATCCACGATGCAGGACCCACATCTTTCCCATTGCCCCTTTCCAGCAATTCTCAGCTGCACCATGGAATATCCCTCAACACTTCCTGCTATTCCTGCCAAAGGGCAACAATCTCTCAGTGGGGTTTGGATTTGGGAGAACCACACAGAGGCTTTGGGTTGTGTCTGTAAAAGCAGAGAAGAACAAATTTAAACCTAAAGTTCTGATTTTTGCTCTCCCCATACAAATGTTAAGGGGAATGAGGAGTGGATCTGTCTAAATTCCAGAATCCTTGAATCCCAGAATGGTTTGGGTTGGAAGGGACATTAAATATTCATCAAATCCAAACCCTGGGGTGTGTTTAGGTTGGATATTGGGAGAAATTTCTTCATCCAAAGCATTGTCTGGCCTGAGGGCAGTGGTGGAGTCCCCATCCCTGGAAAGATTTAAAAGCCATGTGGTGGTTGTGGCATCTGGAGACATGGGATAGTGGTGGCCTTGGGAATGGTTGGTCTCAATGATCTAGGAGATCTCCAACTTAAAAAAAATTCTGTGATTCTATTAATATATTTTTGATAATTTGACAAAGCAGAGAGATATTAATCAATCATCAACTTCCTTATGTCCATGGATCATCTGAAGTGCTCTCCTGCCAGGCCCACAGGATTCCACATCTAAGGAAAAGAGCTGACATTTGGTTTAAATTCACATTTTCCAATGAGGAGCCGTTGGATAAAGAATGTACACACTCCAAATGGATAAAAATACTGATAAAGTCACCTTTTGTGCAGAAAGATGACAAAAGGAGGGAAGATGGCTCTTGAACTCTGCTTTGAGAGGTTGCAGAGCACAGGTGGAGGTGCTCCTTATCCCTGGAAGTGTCCAAGGCCAGGCTGGATGAGGCTTGGAACAACCTGGGATAGTGGAAGTTGTCCCAGCCCTTGGAAACAAGGTCATCAAGGTCACTTCCTGTGAGTGGTATTATTTTATTAGTGGCATTATATATTAGTGGTTATATTTTTTTATTTTTTATTTTTTATTTTTTTTTATTTACAGTTAGGATTGAAAATTGAGAGATTGATTTCTTTGTTTGGATTTGATTGTTTATTAAATCTTATTTATAGTACAGAGAGTTTTGTAGCATTTTTAATTAACAAGCTAAAAGTGAGAAATGGAGATAGATTTAGTTATTAGGTGCTTTAAAGGCAAACTATTTAATTAAAAGCTAACATTTATATTATTTATATTTTTGACTTAATAACTAAACAGCTGTGACCCACACTGCAGTGCTTTTTATTCAACTAAAAACCACTACTTGAAATCATGAAGAAGAAGGAGCAAGAGGGAAGAAAGAGACAGTGCCCAAGAATTTTTATTTGGTCCCATTACCTTTTACTATATTCTAAAACCTTAAATTCCAAACCTTTTACCCTGTGAAATTACAAACTTCTATTCAAACTACACACCAGTGATTTTAACTTTATTACTCAAATTTGGAAGCCTTCTCCAAGGCTTCAGATCACAAGCAGTGACCTGAATCAGTGTCAGAAAGCACAGAGAGTTCAAAACTCCCAGGCTTCAGGGTTCCAACAACTTCCAACCCAACCATTCCAGGATTGCTAGAAAATGAGCTCCTCATCCTCTGGAGAAAGGATTTATATTAATTTGTTTCACATTCCATCTGCACTGTCCTGGGAATTCATCCCTTGTGGCATCCCCTCACACTCTGAGTCTCTTACCTGTTTGTTGTGGATGAATTTTGGTGCTTGTCTCTCTCCATGCCCACTGCCCTACAGAGATTCAGGATTCTCCTTCCCCAGAAGCTGAGAAAAGGGACAAAAGTGTCCTTGTCCTCTTCCAGGACAGGATGCTGGGCTAAAGTGACCTTTTCCCTGATCCAGGCCAGCTGTTCCCACATTCATTAGCAGATCCAGAGGTCTTTAACAGCTGTTTTAGCTCTGGATGATTCCAAGAATTCCTTCTGCACCTTGAGATGACAAGGTGGTTGTGATCCCAGCATTTAAACCCAATGGCACAGACAAATCCATGGCTTTGCAGGAATCATTGCCTCTGCTAAAAATTTAATTGGATAAGACAAGTTTTGATGAAGATTCCCACGCGAACAGGGTCAGTTTTGGGTTTTTTTTGGCAGGTCTTTACCCAAAACACCCCAGCTCTTAGAGCAATTATATTAGATAATCTGTGAAGAAAAATGCATTTAAAAAGTTATTCCTACAAGGATTTGATGATGTTCCTCTGCTGGAATGTGTATGTGCCTGGTCTGACTCCACCGCCCTCATCCACAAAAAAAATCTCCCCAGATCTGCTCGCTGGGATATCATTCCTGGCTTTCCTGAGCAAGGCTGAGCTCTGTGGTCCAACCCCAGCTCAAACCAGGACCTTGAGGGAGCAGAAACGACGCTGCTGACCTTGGAACAGCAGCCCAGGCTGTGCTGGGGTTTCTCCAGCCACATCCCTGTGATGCTCAGGAGAAAATCTGGGATAACACCTTGAGGTGACACCAAATGTGGGGCTGTGACACATTAAAAAAAACCAAAAAATCCACTTCATTCACTCATCCGTTTAAAAGCTCAGCTCCCATTTTCATATCTTTGGGATTCTATGGGCATCCCATTGAGCTGGGAATTCTGAGGAGCCCTTTTAGACCCTTTCCTCTTCCCTTGCCTCCATAAACTTGCAGCTGTTTTGGCTGGAAGTTTCCTGCTCTTGGCATGGGATTCAATTCCCAACTTGCCACCTATGGAGTCTGAACATATCCAGCTTGGAGGTTCTTGCTCTGGAGAGAGAGATTTTTCTCCCAGCTGTTTTTTCATGAAGCAGCCCAGCATTCCCTTAACTCTTTTTCTGTTCCTTCTTCCCACAAAGCCATGACCTCCCCAGGAGCTGATATCCTTGATCTCTTTAGGATTGTGCTGCTGTTGCTGTGTTGACAAATCCAGAATTCCCTCTCCCAGTTTATTCCAGCAGCTCCCATCATTCCCAACTGGTTTCAAGCTCCAAGTGCTGTGTTATGTTGCCAGTAAGGCCCATCAGTCATAAGGGAACAAATTAATTTTCTTATCCAGAGAATGCTGGGGGATCCAGGGACAATCCCTTCCATATTCCACAAGGATTCACAAATTCCAGGTGTTTTCTCTCTGTAATAATCACAGAGGGTGTTTTCCTGTGAGTCTGAAGTTTTCCAGGTTTTTGGGGTGTCCAAGATCAATAAGTGAAGAATGAGGGGGTTTCACTAAAATCCAGGAATGACTCTGAGGAAGGAAGGGCTGGGAGATCTTCAGAATATCTAAAAAAACCCTCCACACTTCAGATTGTCAGGAATCATGGAAAAATTTAGTTTGGAAAAGAGCTCCAAGACCATCGAGCCCAACCATTCCCACCAGAAAACCATGGCCCCAAAAGCCACATCCACACATTTTTTGGAATACTTCCAGGTATGGTGATCCCAACACTTCCCTATTCCAGTGCCTGACCACCCCTTCCATGAAAAGCTTTTCCTGAAAATCCAACCTGAACCTGCCCTGAGGGTGTTGATTTTTGCTTTCTGAATTCCTCCTGCTGTCATTCCAGCAACAAAATTCCTTCTACCAGTGCCTGAGAACATCATTCCCAACATGCATGCCTGATTTTTCTGAACATTTATGTACATGGTGGATTTTATAAACATTTTCAAGTGCCTTAATTTTTGTGGAGCAGATTTTTTTTTTTCCGCATGCTTAAATATTTCCTGATTCCCGACTGATCATTTCATGGAATGTGCCAGTGATAAATTAGGAAAAATTCCCTAGTTCTAAATGAGTTCTAAATTTCTTCGTTCTAAATTTCTTATTTCTGAATCTTAATTCCTGAAAACTTTCTCTGGCTCACCTGAATCCTGATTGGAAAATATTTATGTGGCTAATTCTAGGAGAAATAATCGATGGGCATGTGTCTATAAACTTTGGAATTTTATTTTTTTGGGCACTCACATTCAATAAAAAAGGAAGTATTCTTTGATCCATGAATCTGTGGAGTTGGGGTTTTTGTTTTGGATGAATATAAAACGTTGTCAGCCACAAAATCCCACAGGGAATTCCAAAGTTCACCTCCAGGCTGTGTGGAGCACTTTGGAAACACCCATTCATTTCCTTACTTTAGATATTTTATTGGAATAAACTCTCATCCCTTGCTCTCATTTCCCCCTTTTAACTCCTGATTTTATGTCCTTTGATATAAATAAAAATCCAGCATCAAATATTTCTCCTCCTTTCTGATTTCCTGGTGTGTCCCTTCTTTGGGAAACTATTCCATATGTTCAATCCTCATAGGAAAATTTTTATCCATTTGCTGCCACTAATTCTCACTGAAGAGGGAACCAGGATTGAAGACAACTCAGGAACTGTCTGGAAAGAGCATCTCCATCCCTTAGGAGGCCAAAAATTTCTCTTCTCCTGTGGGAAATGGATTTGTAGAGAGCTCTTGGGGCTTGATAGAAGGTTTACACAGTATGCATTTGTATGTAAACTTGAAGATAAAAAATGTGGACTTAAAAATGTTATGGAATAGGACAGATATTGTTAAGAGAGAAATGGAGATAGAAAAACGTTTTAAAGGATGGCAAAACCCAACATTCTCCCACTTCTGTTCTGTATCAGGCAACATAAACTCCTTGTGGATCCCTTCCAGCTCAGGATGTTCCATGATTCCCATCATAATATTCCCAGACTGCCAGGTATTCACTGATTGGACTATCCCAGAATGCACTAATTAATGGATTTCTCTTCTGATCCTTCTTCCTTCCTCCCTTTGCTGTGTCCTGGAGATCCAGAGCACATGGGCAGGAGAGGATCCTGCTCTGAATTCCCAAGAGATTGAGCCTGGAGAACAACAGGTGGAATTCAGGATGTGGCTTGGAGAGAAGGAGGAATATGGGAGAAATTCCAGGAGGGAAGAAGAGAGATTTATGGTGTTTGGGTGAAGAAAAAAGGGATCACAGCACGGATATCCAGCCTTGGGTGGGCTCAGCACCTCGGGATAAGGGCCCTACTTTGGAAGTGGACGTGGAGAGGTGTGGGAAGATGGGATTTGGGAGACAGGGAATGAGTGCAGCAAGAGTTAACTCAGCCAGCCCCGGGTGCCTCCTCTCACCCAGTGCCTCCCACACTTCCCAAATCCCAGGCTGTGCCTTCCTTATCAGCCCCCGGTGCTGACAGGTTGCCCAGGGATGTTTTCCGAGGGATATCAGTGCTCCTGCTTCCCTTCCCAAGGGCTCCTATCTCTCTCTATTTCTCAGCAGCTCTTCACTAGGGCAAGGCCCAGGCAACGAGGGTTTCTCTTGGTTTGGAAAACAAAACTTCCATTACATGGAAAACAGACTCACCTGTTTTTTCTGAGCCTGGTTTTTGCAGAAATTGAAAAGAAAAATAGAAAATTGCAGGAATATTGTTGTAATTCAAATGGAATAATGAGATAAAATGTTGATGTTTGCATATAAAACAATCAAAACTTGGGCAGGGATGAATGGCACATTCCTAATTTTGCTCACCTTTGAAATAAGTTGTGCTAAAGCAGGGAAAGAAAAGTCTGGGATTGCCAATTCTCCCTGGAATTGGACTGGTTGGAGAGAACCACCTCGCTCCACCTGCCTAGAGGTGACTTCAGGCCTGGCTGTGACATTTAATGACTTTTGTGACACCTCCCTGCCCTGCTCGAGGTGCCAGCGATGCCACGGAGCTGCAGGGAAGGGACAAGTGTGATCCTGACCCTTGGAACAGGAATATCCTTCCTAAAAGGATAAACAACAGCAAAAGCAATGTGGAAAAAATCCCAGACAATCCCACGTTTGTGTTTTCCTGCTCTTTGCAATCCCAGGATTTTGGGAGTTTCAGGGTTTGGATGGTAAATAGAAATGAGTGGTGAATGAGGGCCTGAAAAATTTTCCCCACAGTTTCACCATCTGGAAAAGCTGCATCTTACCTTGGAGGAATTCCCAGGGAGAACCTGAAGCATGGTAGGACACAAGGGAATGGTTGGGGCTGTGCCAGGGGAGGTTCCACCTGGATTTTAGGGAAAGGTTCCACTTGGATTTTAGGGAAAGGTTTCAGTTGGATTTTAAGAAAGGTTCCACTTGGATTTTAGGGAAAGGTTCCACATGGATTTTAAGAAAGGTTCCACTTGGATTTTAGGGAAAGGTTCTGGTTGGAATTTAGGGGAAGGTTCCAGTTGGATTTTAGGGAAAGGTTCCAGTTGGATTTTAGGGGAAGGTTCCACTTGGATTTTAGGGAAAGGTTCCACTTGGATTTTAAGAAAGGTTCCAGTTGGATTTTAGGGAAAGGTTTCAGTTGGATTTTAGGGGAAGGTTCCACTTGGATTTTGGGAAAGGTTCCCCTTGGATTTTAGGGAAAGGTTCCACTTGGATTTTAGGGAAAGGTTCCATCTGGATTTTAGGGAAAGATTCCAGTTGGATTTTAGGGGAAGGTTCCAGTTGGATTTTAGGGGAAGGTTCCAGTTGGATTTTAAGAAAGGTTCCAGTTGGATTTTAGGGGAAGGTTCCAGTTCGATTTTAGGGGAAGGTTCCAGTTGGATTTTAGGGGAAGGTTCCAGTTGGATTTTAGGGAAAGGTTCCAGTTGGATTTTAGGGAAAGGTTCCACTTGGATTTTAGGGGAAGGTTCCAGTTGGATTTTAGGGAAGGCTCCTCATCCAGAGGGAATTTGGACACTGAGCAGAGAATGGTAGCATTCCCAAAGCTGCCAGAGCTCCAGGAGCATGGAAATCCCTGGAAAATTCCCTCAGGGATGCACAGAGCGGGATTGTTGGGAAATCTATGGAGGACCAGGGGTTGGACTGGATGATCCTTGTGGATCTCTTCCAGCTCAAGTTATTCTGTGATTTTCTGACTCCATGGACTGGGAATGGAATAGGATGTTCAGTTGGGATTTAATCCTTAGCACCAAAATCTGTCACAGCTCTTGTGTTATTCCAACATCAATAATTAATTTTAAAAAAGTACTTTAAAATTATTAAACTAAAAGAATATTCAATGTCATGACAGAATTTCAGAACTTTTTGGGGATTTTATATGTTTTTTGCTAGTTTTGTTATCTGCATGAAGTTTTCAGTGAATGAAAGACACTAAACAAAAACTAAACATAATTTTCCATTTAATATGATGGGTCACGGTTGGAAAATGCCTTTCTTAAGTTTCTTGTTCATAACCCGACTTTTTGGGCACAGGAAAATTGAGCAGTTCTCCCTGATTCCAGACACCTGATGTGGAAAATGCCATTTTTTTGAAAAGTCAGGGTAACTTCACAATAAGGGAATTAGGGCAGTTCCAGGATGTCCATCCAGTCCCTGCTCCAGGATCTCAGCTGTAGCTGTTCCCTCAATCCCAGCTTTTTGACATAACAGAGGATTTGCTCAGGTGAGGATTTGGGGGATTCTGGGAATCACAGGATTATTAAGGTTGGAAAAGCCCTCTGAGCTCATGGAGTCCAAACAGGAACCCAGCACTGCCAAATCCACCCAGTCCACATCCCCAAGTGCCACTTAAATCCAATTTTAAACCCTTCCACAGTGGAGACTGAAGAGACTGATCCCAGCTGGTTCCATCTCTTTCATGGGATTGCAGAGATCCTAAATGGAAAACACTCCCAGAAATTCCAGACTGTCTTGTCTGCAGATGTATTTTCAGGAATCCTAAGCAGTAACACAAGTGATCAGCTGAGATCAAAGCTGTCCAGGATTAACTGAGCCAGAAACCATAAAAGATTTGCCTCAGTCTGGGTTTCAGGAATTTGAGCAGGACCCAGCAATTCCAGGTAGGAATTCTTTGGGCTAAGCCACCCTAGCAGCCAGAAGTGTGTTCACAGCTGCCCCTTCCAATCCTAATAAAATAAACAATAATCAGGGATTTAAGGAAATCATAAGAAAAGGAAATTGAATCAAAGGATTTTTTTTTTTCTCTTGTTTTTACTTTTTAAAAAATTTTCCTTATCAATAAATTGGCAATGAGAGAGTGGCAACCCAGGAACTTCCAAAGAATTCAGTGCAAGCAGAAGCTGGAAAAGGCTCCAATCAATTCCAGAGAGGAAGGAGCCACTCCAGAGGCTCCTTCAGACAGCAAATCCAGGGAGCTGCTCTGCTTCTCATTGCAGCTTTGACACTTTCAGGGATTTATTCTGAAGGTTCTTCCAAAAGCTTTTATCCCTCTTTACTCTGCCTCTGCAACTTCTGGAGGAGTTGGATGTGGGGGGATGAATAAATTTGGTTTTCAGTGCCCCAGTCTTGCCCTGGTTAAAATCAGTAACCTAAATCCCAGTGATTCCAACAAACAGAACTGGAGCCTGTGGTGAAGAATTTTGCAGATTCTTGAAGAATCAAAGCTCAGAACTTTTCAGCAAGTGATGGGAAGGGTGAGATGGAAACACAAAGCCACATTTTTGACAAACCCAGTAATTCCCAGAGCTCAAAGCCACCAGTCCTGAAGAATTAATGATTTTAAAGCAGTAATAACCCAACTGCTGGGTATGGCACATAAAGCTCTGGTAAAATACTCACTGAGTGTGGAGAGAGTTCACTGAGCACAGCACCCAAGGCTGAGCCTCTGGTCTTAAAATAAGTGCAAGAGTCAATGGAAATGGAACAAATTTCCTTGATAAATTCCAGAGTCACTGACCTGCTTTTCGTGATAATTTGAGTGTCACTCACCCATTTGTTATCAGAATAAAAATCCAGTTGGTCAAGTCAAGGCCCCCAGTACTGGAAATGAAAGCGTGAAATTCTGAGGTCAGAAACCTCACCAGAGACAGCCCAACAAAAATGTGGGGAATGGTTTGACAGCACCAGCTGCTAATGGAGATTTTAGGAGAAACTGGGACTTGATCCTGAAGAATTTGCTCAGCTGAGCTTGGCTGTGGGGTATGGGTGAAATAATGGCCTTGTTTTTTAACCCCTGCCTCCAAAAACAAGTAAAAAAAATAAAATAGAAAAATAATTTAATTTTCCATTTCTAACTTGATCAAGTAAAAGAGTCCCTGCTTATGGCAAGAGGGGTTGGAATTTCACCTTTAAGGTCCCTTCCAACCCAAACCATTCCATGATTCCATGAGTTTAAATCACTGACAACAACAGCATCCCTTTGATGTGAATTTTGATTTTAGGGGCTTTAGGGCATCATGTTTTCAAGTGTTTATTTAACCCTGTAAGGGAAAGAAATATGATTTTTAATTAAAACAACTGTCTGAGAGTCAGGTGATTCTTGTAGATGGGAGTTCAGCAAATAAAGGACAAACTAAGGCACCATGTACAAAACAAAGCCCCAAGAGTGACCACAACCTTCATGTCTCTTGTGACAGCAGAATATTTTACAGGTCCTAACCAGAAAAAAATAAATCAAAATAATCAAGAAAATTTTGCTGTCTGAGCAGCTCTGGTTCACCAAAAGGTAGCACTTCAGTCACCCTCTTTTATTCAAAAATCACCTTTATTTCCCTCCTTTGCCTATGAAAAATCCTTTCACTCATAACCGGAGGGATAAAATATCATTTGCACGTGGCCTTTGCTGAACAATTTGCAGCAAAACCCTTGGTTGGCTGCCAGGCTCATAATCCCAGCCCCTGCAGAATGAAATGAAGACATTAATATCAGTTTTTATTAAGCTGGTAATAAGGCAGAATTTAAAGCAAATGCAGGTGGAGGAGATTTGATGCCAAGGTTTTGAGCACATGGCTTGAACGTGGCCAATCCCAGCTCCAGGCTGGACATTTGGGAAGGGCAAGTGGAATTCCTTCTTTTTAGGTGTTAGTCTGGAGGCTGCAGCCACACAGAGCCCCAGGATGGGTCAGGCTGGATGGAACCATGACACAGTCTGAGGGTCTCTTTATGCCTGAGACCCCTCAGATGGCCACAGGTGGGTGGTTCAGGGTGCAGGGACTTCTTTGAAGCCGCCGAAGAGAGATTGCAGGAGACAATCGTCCAGGCCCAAGGTCTGTTTATTAATTGTTATCGATAAAGTTCTTTTGCTGCGCGCAGAATTCTGTCACCACCAAGTGCAGGACAAAAGTCTGTCCCAGAAAGGGCAGGACTTATCTTTTATACACTAAGTTACATATTCTATGTTTACAATTACTTCCCAATACTACAGGATCTTATTACTATGTCTAGTTTTGTCCCCAACCAATCTGTGATTCCCAGTGTCCCCTCCAAGATGGAGAATGTGAACAAGAAGAAGAAAAAAGTGCACCACACCCCCTTTCCTCCATCTTGGCCTCGTGGCTGATAATATAAACAATCTCAAAAACTACTTTTTCTACATGCTAACTACCTAATTCACACCCCAGTTTCTCTAAAAGTTTGCATCTCTTCTCTGAGTGGAGGTAGATGCTGCCACGGAGCAGGATCCAGCCTCGAGGCCCCCTGGCTTCACTTGGGGGTCCCAAACGGGTTGGACAGGGGGTTCTTGCACCCCCAAAGGGTCCAGAGGGACACCCTGGACCCCCACAGAACCACACTGGGATCATCTGGAAGCAGCTCCCACAAAAAAGTGAAACCATCAAACACATCCATTTCTGCCCTAGCAGAGGGAATTAAGGTATTTCCCAGGGGGTTCCTAAACCCCTCTCTGTCCCCAGGAAGAGCCCAAAGCTTCGATTCCCATCTGAGAGCCTCCCTCTGTTTTTGGGAGGTGAGGATGGCACAGTTCCCCCTGGCTGCCCCCTCCTTCTGGGTTATCTGCAGGTCCTGGGAACCACCAGGGACATTTCAAACCCTCCAGGGCTGCTCCAAACCTCCAGGGAAGGGTTTAGCCAAGGGGGAATGTCACAGCCCCCTAATCTCCACTTACAAGGGCGATTGGAGCTCCTGTTTCCACTGCTCCCAAGTGCCACTGTCACTGTGGGACCAGGTCATGGGATTTCCATCACACCCCACACCCTTCATGTGTCATGGAAATGGGCTCCAACATCTCCTCCCCACCCCTCCTTCCTTGGGTTTTATTTTTTCTCTTCTTTCCTCCCCCTCCTCCTTCTCCTCCTGCTTTCCCTTGGCTCCTTTTAGCTCAGGTTTTAAATAGAAACACCCTCAGCACATGCCCTGGACAGGAGAAATTGTTTCAGGGGTTGGAGATGGAGCTTCACAGATCAAGGGCCACTTTTGGCATGGAATGACTTTTTCTTTTTTTTTTTTTTTTTTTTTTTTTTTTTTTTTTTTTTTTTTTCCCAGGGAATGGCTGTTTTTTCCAGGTTTAGGTTGGATATTAGGGAATATCCTTCCTAGGAAGGGTTTTCCAGGCATCCACAGGCTGCTCAGGGCAGTGGTGGAGCCCTCATCCCTGAAGGAATTTTAAAAATGTGTGGACATGCTTTAGTGGTGGAGAAATGGTCAGACTTGATGATCCCAACCTAAACAATTCCATGAGGAGCTCCATACATTTAATGACAGCCAAAGAGCAAGGAAGAGGGAGGAGTGAGCTGTGCACTGGTGTCCCCCTCAGGAGAGCTGGAAATAAATGACAAAACAAGGAAAACATCAATAAAAATGTTCCCCTTTGAGAGTGGGGTTTTTGAACCCAGACTTTGACCCCAAAATCACAAAGCTCTGGGTGCAGGTGTAGCACTAAAGCTGCCCCAAACACTGGGCTTGGACAATTTAGGGTTTGGATATTCTGGATAACATCCAAGCAATGCGGATGGAAATTAAATGAGGCAGAGAGAGTGTCCTGGCACTGATGTCCTTAAGGTCCTGGAATGGTTGGGAAAACCACCATGGAAAACCATCATGGAAAACAACACACACCCAGAGCAGTTTTGTCTTTCATTCCATCACAGAATCCCAGAATTGGAAGGGACTTCAGGGATCATCCAGTCCCAACCCTGTTCCATGGGCAGGGACACCTTCCAGCAGCCCAGGTTGCTCAGAGCTCCACCCTTTATCCCTTAAATTTGGGAGCCAAACCCAGAGCAAACCCTCATTTCACATCACCCTGGGCCAGACCAGGGTGCAAGTCTGGGGCAACACTAATTTTTGGGGTTTTGTTTCATCTTCTTCCCTCATTTCACCTCATGGATGCATAAATGGGAGCTGGGAATGGGGCTGGCAGTCAGGAATGGGAGCAGCCATTGGAATCAGTTCTTCCAAAAAATTCCCAACTTCCAGCAGGTTCTGGAGCGTGGAAAGCTTCATCCTCCATTCACCAAAGCCAAGCTGGGGTGTCTCTGCAGCCAGGGAATGGTTTATGCACCAGAAAACCAGAAAAAAAAATGTGGAGGTTTTTGTGTGTGCTTAAAACCTTTCTCCAAACATCCGGCGTTGGAAAAGCGTCCAAGTCCTGCCCACAGCAAAGCAGATTTTCCACGAATCCGTTTGATCCCAAAGATGAGAAACGTATGGAGAGCTGATACTTCTCTTTTCCTGGGAGGGGGAGAAAACCAGCCCAGAATTCATCTATCAAATAATCAGCGTAATTACAAAATAAATACCAAGCAGCCAGTTGGCAAACACGGCCATTCAAGGGATATTTCCCACTGATAATTCCAGTACCACTGGGATAATGGTGTGGATTAACAAGGAATCAAACCACCACAGAGCTCATGTGACCCTTTGTGGTTGTCTCATTGCAGAGAAAGGCTCCACATTTGCTTTAAATTATTCTGTGTATGGTCTGGAGAAAAAAAAAAAAAAAAAAAAGTGGTTTCTTTTTTCCCCCCGCTTTTTTATGCATTGTTTTCTATGTGTTTCATATTCTTTTATGTTTCTTTCTGGGAATGCTTAATCCGTCTCCATGTCCTCCAGTCCTGTTCCAGCAGGACAGGAATGGGCTGCTGAATTTACCTTTTTAAATTCAATTTATAGCCAGGTAACAAATATTCCTCTCTCCACCTCTCATGGTAAAGCAGCATTCTTGTAGTAGGGAATTATGGATAAAATCCAGGGTTATTTTATTTGCCTTGCCCTGGCTGCAGAGACTTTTCCTCCTTGACAGCTCTCACATCTTCTTATTTAAATTTAATCTCAGAGAATGCAGCAACTTTTGTCTTGTATTTTATAGACATCAATAAAATGTGGGCATTTTGCAGCCTGAATTTAAATATTCACATAAAAGATGCCATTAGTGCTGAATTTCATCTCTTTGCATAATTGATTCCTGCACCTATGGAATGCTCCTGCTGCTCCAGAGCATTTAAAGGTGATGCAGTTTGGGGAATTAATGGATCTGACTTTGTTTGTGCCACTCAGGGCAGTTTGAGGCACAAACCTGATTTTTTTTATTTTTTCAGCCCTTTCCTCTATCCACTTCTAATTCCTTTCCAGTTGGTCCAAGTGTTAAGAACATAAGGATGGAAATAATTATCCTTTAATTATCTTTTGTCTAACCACAATAAACTATTCCAGGAAAAGTGTCTGGAGAATAAGGAAATCAGAAATCTCATTTTTTCCAGAGATCCACTCAGAACACGATCCCACAGGATTCATTCTCCAGTCAATGTTCCCTTTGCTATTGGAAGTATTTTTAAAAATCGTGCAACACCTCAAAACTAAGACAGAGCAAATAATTTGGGATAAAACTCCAAGATTTCCTTCCACCAGTATGCCATAGGTTTATATAAAAACGTGGATGTTGCTTGTACCTGTATTTGTCCCCTGTCCTGGCTTCTCACAGGAAACATTTTCCAACCAGGGATAAAAATTTGAAGTGAAAAGGAAGAAACAAACAAGCAGAAAGGATCTATTAATTTATTAATAAATTCAGATTTATATTAATTCACAATTATATTAAAATTGTTCCAGGGAAGGTTCAGGTAAAATACTACAGAAAAATTCCTGACTGAAGGGTTAAATATTGGAAATGGTGGAGTCTCCATCCCTGGAAACGTTCAACAAACAGAGATGTGGAATTTTGTGACCCCTTTTAATGGCCGTGGGGGTGCTGGGTTGAAGCTTGGACTTGATGATCTTGGAGATCTTTTCCATCTTTATAATTCCAAGATTTTGGATGGCAGCTCCGGGAGGACACAGGACCTCAGGATCTTGGTCTTATCCAAACACCCTGTAGAGGATTCCAATGGCACCAGGCACCCAATCCATGGAGGAAATCCTGATTTTAGTGATGCCAGCAAACTCAGGCATCATGGGATCCAGACAATCCATGCTGGGAATTTCCTTGTTCAATCAGGGTGTGATTTCACCTGGAAAAGCTCATCTTGGGAGAAGAGGTCAGCTGTGCAAGCCAGTTCCAAGGACCTCAGGATAAAATTTCAGCTGTTTTGAGGATATTCTGTATTTTGTATCCATGTTTGAATAAAGGAACTATTTCTGCTCACAATTTCTGATCTCCACCCTCCTTTTGAGACACAAAAGAACTCACTCAGAGAGGTTTGGCTGACCCAGCAATTAAAATAATTTGTTATCAATCCAGGGGCACAACCTCCAACCTCTCACATGACATGTTTCAAAGATTTTCCTCAGCTACAAATTAATGCTCAGCCCTTGGAATTGGGTGGCCAATAATGGTGGCCAGAAACTTTGGAAACCTTGGCGAGCATTGGGATCACTTTGTATCCCTTCTCCTTGCTAATGCATCCTGGGAATCAGGCATGGCTCATGGGATTTCACCTCTCTGCACGTGCTGAAATCCAAATCTCCAGTTCTGTGGTGAAAAACCATGGAATGAACTGGAGAAAGAAACAAACTCTCCAATTTCTTCTACCGTGTTCCCCATTTCTGAGGACCTTAGGAGGATTAAAAATGTGGTTTTAGGAAGGGCAGTTTCAGAACCATCTGATATTATCAGAATCAACAAATCATGGAAATATTATCTGGAAGAGACAAGCAAAGGTCTCAAAATCCCAGGTGGGACAGAACTAGAGCCAGCTGTAGGTCAGGTCAGGCTCGGTTGTGCCTTGCACACCTGGAAGGATGAGAATTCCAGAGCTTCTCCTGAGTAACAGGGACACTGCTTGAGCAGGACCTGCAGTGGTCCCTTCCAACTTTATCCACGGGATTGTGTGATTCCCTGGAATTTGCCACATTATGGTGTGGTTTGCCTGATTTACCTCAGGTTTATTCCCATCCTGTGTTCCCCTTGGCACTCGTGATCCCCAGCTCCTTCTCCATTCTATTCCCACCACATCCAAAATCCAAAATATTTCTGAGTGGATACAAAGTTAAAAGATTGCATTTATTCCTCTCTCTGTTTTACAAAACCACTGGAGTTCAGGTGTCTTTTGTCCCAGCAAATCCCCAAGGATTTCACTTGGAAAAAAACCAGAGTCTTCTTCATTCCCAAATCCCTCGGTCTTTTATGACCAAAGACTCGCTTAAGTGCTTTGGAAAATTTGATCCCAGCTTCACATAAACTTGAGATCAGCCCTGATATCATTCCAAGGCAGAGGCAATGAGGAAATAACAGTTTGGAAGGAGAAGGGGGGGATGGGAGAAGAGGACAATTAAATGGGAATTATTTGGCTCTGCGTTCATCCCAAGGGACTGCTCTGATTCCATAATCTAACTCAAATGTTGACCTTTATGTTGTCAGTGTAAAACCCAAACATATTAAACATGGCCTGGGGTTCCTGTACAAGATACTACAAATTGAGGAAGAGAGGGAGAGGGGTGGAATATCCTGGAGCCAAAGGAAAGACCTGATTGAGAGATGAGTCCCTGGGGAGGGCAGCGTTAACATTTCCTGTCTTTTCTGAAAACCTTAAAAAAAATAAAGAAATAAGGAGATTTCTCATTTATTTGTGGTTGATGCATTCAGGTTTCTCTTTTCCTGATTCTTTTTGTTTGGAAAGAGAAGGGGGGCGGGGGGAAAGGATCCCCCTCCAGTTTTGATTTTGGGAATCTTGCCAGGTTTCTGTCATCACCAGGAAAATGGTTCCTTCAGCAGACACATCTGGGCAACTTCACGCCCGTTCCTGATGGGAGCTGTCAAATCCTGCCCCGGAGAGCAACGGGAATGGCTCCCCATTCCCACAGGGAAAAAGATGATTTGCTTTTTTTTCATTGGAAAATGGGTGGACTGGGAGGAGAACAGATAATTTCTTAGAGACACCACCTTTACTGCACATCTCTTTGTAGCACTGGGGTGTTTTCCTTATTTTCCCATCTTCTACCACAATTGCCTTTTCCTGTTTTCTTCATTCTAAATCTAGAATCACATTTAAAAAATTTTAAAGATTAAAGATTTCTTGACCTCTCAACATAATTATGGGTTCTAAACCAAGGTGCAATAAATATAAATTAATAAATAAATAAAAATAAATATATAAATTATATAAATTATATTATATTATATTATATTATATTATATTATATTATATTATATTATATTATATTATATTATATTATATTATATTATATTATATTATATTATATTATATTAATTTATACAATTATATAAATATTATTAATATAAATTTATATATTTATTATATGCTATTATTATATTAATATATATTATTATATATTATTATATTATTATATATTATTATATATGATTATATATATTGTTATATATTAATAATAATGTTATTATTGTTATTATTATTATTATTAATAATATATTTATGTATTAATAAATCAATAAAAACTGTGAAATATGTATGGGTGTGGATATAAATATGCAAATACATTGCAGTGTAAAATTTCATAATTTGTGTGTAAATTGTCAGAGAAAAAAGTAAATAAAAGTAAAGAAAAAGTGTAAAAAGTCAGAGAGCAGCCCCTGGCAGTTCTTGGAAGGACCTGTGGAGATCAGCTGAGGTTGCTCCAGGCAGGAATGGGAAAAATCTTCCAAATCCTTCTGAAGCAGATGGAAAAGGCCATGCCCATCTCTTTATGGGCACAAATATGGAAACGGAGGTGAACCAAACATTCCCAAATTTTCGGCAGGTTTGGAGAAATAACTTTGTGTTTCCTGGCTGCAAACAAGGGACAAACAGAGGTGCCAGGTCCTTGTTCCCTCCTCTTCCCTCTCTTGAAAAATCCCTGGATGAAGCCTAGGGAAGGAAATGAGCCTGGATCTGATGAGTTGAAAGCTTTTATTGATCCCTCAAATCCAGAGCAAGAAAAGAAACCTTGGAAAGATCACAAGTGAGGACCAGGATTATCCACTGTTCCCGAGCCCCACGGATTCATGGAGCCCGGGATAATTTAGAAGAAGCTTCTGGCAAAATCCGCTGGGAAAATTCCTCCTCTCCTCATTTTTGTCACTGCTGCCTCCTTAAATATTAAATTGAGATGAGTTATTGGGGAAAGTTCGAAAGCCCAGGGGAGCCTGTGGGAATCTTTGCCTGGGATTTTTGGGATTGAACCATAATCCTTTCCAGGACAGAGCTTTGCCATGAAGCACCAGCCTGGGAATTAAGCTGCATTTTTGAAGTGTTTCAGAATATCCCCAATAAAAAGGACAAATTCCAGCAGCCTTGCAGATAAACTAAATTTTGTCCCAGGCTGCTGGAGCTCCTAAAAGTCCTTCTTGGATTTTCCAGAGCAGCTATAACTGGGATTATTGCCCTTGTAAGTTATTTTTCCCATCATTTATTACAGTGCACTTGGGGTCCATAAAGCCATATTGCAAAAAACTATGGTAAAATAAAATAATAAAAATATCCCTCAAAAAAAAATCCTAGGACATAAAAATTGGGGGAAAAAAGGGCTCTGCCATTGGGGAAAAAATGAAATAAGAGATGAATTTTAAAAAGAGAACATTATTAGAAAAGGTTTCCTTAAACTGGAATATTAGTTATTGTATTATTAATTAATATTGATGGAAAAATTGTATGGAAAATTATCAAAATTGTACAGATAATAGTAATATCTATTATTACTATTGTTATTATTATTATTATTATTATTATTATTATTATTATTATTATTATTATTTAGAATTATATATACTATGAATAATTTGCTGTTATAATAGATAATAATTTATTAATATAATATTAATAGTATCTCTTCTTCTAAGGTACAAGAACAGTGTAAGAATTTGAATATTTCCACTCTCAGATTTCAAAAAATAACTTTATGCAAAATAACTTGGTTAAGAATTAATAATCCTGCCCTGTATTTTTCAGCTATTGAGGGGCCTCCTAGGAAGTTTTAATTCACTCAATTTCTGAGTGTTAATTTTTATTTAATTCTATTTTTTCCAATATTTATTGTCTTGGTGTATCACAGTGCTGGTGGCAGATGAGAAAGCTTCCAAACAAGTCCCAGTTATCTCCATGTCTGATGTGGAATCTAAACCAAGGATTTATTTTTGCTAATCCATAATAAGTAGAAGAGGTAAGGAATTATTTCCTGGAAAATAGTGGATTGTCCTTCCACACTAAGGAAAGAAACCCTCAATCAATCAACCCCCAAAAAACAAACCCCTATTATTGGTATTATTCCAATTTTTCCGTGCAATATTCCATCAAAATGAGGAGATCCTGGATTAAGTGACAACCTTGGGGAGGCCAGTGGTGGCCACAGAGGCTTTAGAGCTGAATCTGTCTCAAAGTTCAGGAAAATAATCAGCTTTGGTTGCTCCCTCTCAGATTTCCTGGGAAGAAATCAAGAAACCTCTGGCAGGCTTCGAGCATTGTCTCCGCATTAAAAAATAAAGAGCATTTTTTATATCCTCATAAAGAGCATTTTTGTATCCTCACAAGTTTCTCTGGGAATGAGATAAATGTTCCCAACCTGAGTGTGCAAAAATTGGATCTGGAGTCAGTCAAAGGAAAATTCCTGATACTGAGTGGGAAGGACTGGGATGTTCAACTCTGCATGAAGATTTTGAGTGGGCAGCAAAGAAGATGATTTTATTATTGTTTTATTATTTCTTTACCAATACAGACATGGATTTTATCATTGAAAGCTTGATGATTATTTAATTAATATTGCAATGACTTCCTCCAAGTAGAAATGACCTTTAGGGGAGATCTCTCTAATGCCTTGCTGTAGGATTTTTATCCCACCACTCATCTCGTGTGATCCAGCTGAATTTATGGAGAACCCCAAACTTTAACTGGAATAAATCCATTTTGTACAGCCAAGGCTGGTAGGAAAACCTGTGTGTACCAGAGAAATCTCTTTACACAATCTTTGTCCAAAATGTTTGTGAGATGAAATTCAAATCAAACTCCTTTTGTTTTTTGGGATGGACCAGAAGATTTTTAAGGAGCCTGTATTTGTTTTTTGTTTTTTAACTCCAGGCTGATCATCTGAAATTTTTGGAAGTTCTCAAGTGGGGTGCAACCTTGAAGGGGTGAAACTTCACATGGAACTTTCTACTCTTAGGAGCCAATATTCAAAATATTTCTCTTGTTGAATTTAAACTCAGATAAAATCAGATAAAATCCTTGATTTAGCTTTCAATGGCAAAAGCAGATAATTTTATCATAATTCAGATTAAAACTTCTGAATTCATTTGAACTTGCTGTATCATACCGTTGTAGTTATAAAGCCTGGTCCTGACTTACATTGAGACATTTTTGTGAAAGGAAAGGGAATCTTTGAGCAGCACAATTACGGGATTAAGCCTCCAAATCCCTAAATTGAAAAACTGGAGGGTCATGGTTGCCTTCAGCCATCCCTTGGGCTCATCAGTGCCGCTGTGACATGGATAATTTTGCCTTTTTTCAACACCGTACAAATTTCCTTTTAAAAATGTCATTTTGGAGAACGTCCAAATTTAAATACCTGTCTAAATGTTTAAATTATTTTTTTTTTTCCAGGCACGGAGATGTCTGAGCTGAGCTTTGAAGCCTCTGAGCAAAGCAGGAGCCCCCAGCTCATCCCAGCACCTGCAAATTCCAAAACTGCGAAATTTTTCCATCGTTCCCAAACGAACTCCAACCCTGCCAATGGAAAGCTTTGGATTGAGGTCAGTGGATTTTTGACCAAGCCTCAGCTGAGAGCTGCTCTGACCCCCAGGTGAACTTCATGCTCTGGTGGAAACCTCTCCCCTTGCCATGAGCGTCTGCCCATCCTGGCTCTGCTCAGCCTCCGGCGCGGAATTCCTGCGGAATTCCAACGGCTCGGGAAGAGAAGTTGTGTGGTTTTCCAGCTGCTGCCCAGTGCTGGGTTGAACCTTTGAGGGCCCCGTGCTGGAAATTCATCGCCGCTGAATCACACCCATGAGCTCAGCTCCTGCAAGATTTAACAGCTGTGGAATTTCTCCAGGAAATTCTGGAGAATTCTCCATCATTTTTTGTCACTTTTGACTGGAGGGGCATTAAGGCTGTCATTCCACTGGGGTCTGCTCTTCTCCCAAATTCCATGTTCTGCATTTAGGGGCAACTTGGCATTTGCTGCTCTCAAAGAGCTATTAAAATACTAATTAATTAAATAAATTTATACTTCCATATGCATTAACCTTTGTTTCCATAGATGATTATAATGATTTTCTAAGCAATCACTGTCAATCCAACTAATTAGTCAAAAATATCAACAATAATTGCTAGAAACTGGAACTTTCTTTCCAATGGACGTTGAATCTCTAATGGGGACATGGAGATTAAACCCTGCAATTTGTTAATTTTTTTTTTTTACTTCACTTTTTCTTCTCTTTTTAGCCTTTTCTCCTGTCAAGCTCCATTGCTGGTGACCACTGACATTCCTGCAAAACCTAGAATGGAGCTGATCTTAAACATTCTCTATCCAGGTGAATGGCAGTGGGAAGAAATCAAAAGGAAGATTCTCTGGAATGCTTCAGGTGAAGGAAAATTCTCAGGATCCCTTTCTTAAAATTTTATCCTGAGAATTCTTGCAGGTTTGTCCTTCAGTCAGGAGAAAAAACACTTCCACTTCTCCTGTGGTCCCAGACTGTGATCCAAGCTGAGCTCCACACCTCTCTGTGACCAATTATCCTCTAATTATCTCCTTCACTCCCAGTCCTTGGAATTCTGAGGCTCTTTGAACACTAAGCTTTGAATATTAAAATATTTTGGTGAAACCTGTGGATCCTCCAGCTCCACTTTGGAAAGATCCTGGTTTTCCAGAGGTCCCGTGCTGTGAGTGGGATCCCTGTGCTGATGCCTCCATCAATCCAGATCTCCACCTATCCTTAAGTTTATTTGGAGAACCACAACTTGCCTGACATGAGTTTAATTTCTGCAGAGGCCAAAATTCAGGTCACAGCTCATAGATCACTTTTTTGGGCTCACCTGTGCTGTTCCTCAGGGTCCACCTGGCTACACTGAGTAGTTTCCCAAGGATTATAATGGGAATTTGCATGTCCAGCTCAGAAAAGCTCACCAGCACTGAAAACTGGTCTTAGGGCTCCGAACAAGCATCTAAATTCCACCCCAAACATTCCCAATTCATTTCTCCCTCTCTGCTCTGCTTCCCACTTGACATCTATATCTCACCAATAAATCCTGAACCAGATCAAACTGTCCTCTGGATGGACCTGCCTCTTTTTATTGGCTATCAAGAAACCCAGAAAACTAGTCCAGGCTTAAAATTCGACTTCTAGTGGGCTGAGATGACTGAAATTCAATTCCACCTTAAACACACAGGGATGTTGTGAGCATTAGTTCATATTTTATCAATAACCATCTGCAGCTGAACTCGGGGGAAAATTCACATGGAAGAGGCTGGAGATTTATAGATATGTGGGTGAAGGGTTATAAAACACACGTGGGTGTGCGTATTTTAAAATCCGTGTCTGTGCACATATTTATCTCTACCTGTATATTTATCCAGGCCAGGAGGGGTGAATACTTTCCCTATGGTGCATTCCCTGGAATGAGAATATTTCAGAGCCAGTGGGATTTGTCTGGCCTGGTGTTAAATGCAAGATCAGATGGAGATACAGGGCGACACGAGTGAAAATATTGCCGGTTTCACCATTTCTGTCTGCTGCCGGAGCCGCAGCGATGACGCCGGTGCAGACAGCCAGGAGGGAGGGATGTGATAAATGAGGGATGCAGAGGTGGGGAGGTTTGGCTCCTCACCCTCCCAGTGACTCACCCAGTGTGCAAAACCCATCCCAGGAAGCCTTCCATAAAAACACGAGCAGCAGAGGCTGGGATCAGCCCAGCACTTTGGGCTGCTGGTTTTTTTTTTTTTTTTTTTTTTTTTGGTGCTTCTCGTGGTCTGTTGTTGCTGGATGGTTGGGAATTGGTGCCAGATGTGCTGCATCTGCTCCTCCTTGCAGCAAGGGGAGCCTTTTCCAGTGGGTGTTTCTTGTTATCCCAACATTAATTTTCCCTGTCCTACCCGTGGACAGTCACACAACTTCACTGAAGTCTGTGGAAGGTCAGTCCAGGCTGGAAAACTTCTCCAAAGGTCAAACAAGTTCTGCCACACCGGCCTTGTTTGGGAATCCAGGGGTTCAAAGGGAAGGATTATGAAAGGATGGGGACTTCATTCACCCATGGTGTGAGACACTTCCCCAAACTCAGCCCTTAATCCTGGGCTCATCCCAGCTCTGAGACACTTCCTAAACTCACAGTTTATCTCAGCTGTGAGGCACTTCCTAAACTCAGCCCTAAATCCCTGATCCTGGATTCAATTTTAGCTGTGAGACACTTCCCAAACTCTCTAATCTCTGATTTCTCTTCTCTTCTCTTCTCTTCTCTTCTCTTCTCTTCTCTTCTCTTCTCTTCTCTTCTCTTCTCTTCTCTTCTCTTCTCTTCTCTTCTCTTCTCTTCTCTTTCTTCTCTTCTCTTCTCTTCTCTTTTTCTTCTCTTCTCTTCTCTCCTTCTCCTCTTCTCTTCTCCTCTCTCTCCTCTCCTCTCCCTCTCCTCTCCTCTCCTCTCCTCTCCTCTCTCCTCCTCTCCTCTCCTCTCCTCCTCTCCTCTCCTCTCCCCTCTCCCTCTCCCTCTCCTCCTCCTCCTCTCCCTCTCCCTCTCCTCTCCTCTCCTCTCCTCTCCCTCTCTCCTCTCCTCTCCTCTCCTCTCCCTCTCCTCTCCTCTCCTCTCCCTCTCCTCCCTCAGTCCCTGATTCTCAGCTCATCTCGTTTGTGAGACACTTCTTAAACTCACCCTTAAATCCCTGATCCTGGGCTCATCCCATCAGTAAAACAGGATTAAACAAACGCTGCCTTTCCCTGTTTAAAATGAAAGATGAACAAAGCAGGAGCTTTCTCTTAAATGTCTGTGTGGAGTCACATGGGGGCAGGTGTGTCCATAACGTGCTCTTTTTCTATTTTTTTTCTTTTTTTTTTTTTCTTTTTCTTTTCTTTTTCTTTTTTTTTTTTTTTTTCTTTTTCTTTTTCTTTTTCTTTTCTTTTTCTTTTTTTTTTTTCTTTTTCTTTTCTTTTTCTTTTTTTTCTTTTTCTTTTACTCTTTTTCTTTTTCTTTTCATTCTCTATCTATATCTAATCTATATCTATATCTATACCTATACCTATACCTATACCTATACCTATACCTATACCTATACCTATACCTATACCTATACCTATACCTATACCTATACCTATACCTTTACCTATATCTAATCTATCTATATCTATATCTATATCTATATCTATATCTATATCTATATCTATATCTATATCTATATCTATATCTATATCTATATCTATATCTATATCTATATCTATATATATCTATATCTATATCTATATCTATATCTATATCTATATCTATATCTATATCTATATCTATATCTATATCTATATCTATATCTATATCTATATATATCTATATCTATATCTATATCTATATCTATATCTATATCTATATCTATATCTATATCTATATCTATCTATATCTATATCTATATCTATATCTATATCTATATCTATATCTATATCTATATCTATATCTATATCTATATCTATATATATCTATATCTATATCTATATCTATATCTATATCTATATCTATATCTATCTATATCTATATCTATATCTATATCTATATCTATATCTATATCTATATCTATATCTATATCTATATCTATATCTACCTATATCTATCTCTATTTTTATTTTATATTATTTATTTATTATTTATATATATATTTTTATAAAGCCACATGTGGGAGGCCTCTTAGGCAGCAACCTCCCCTCTAAACAAGCACGACTTAGTGACTTTTTAAATCATGCTGATTTCACTGGGACATCTTCCAACACCTTCAAAAAAATCAAAAGATATATTTTTGATGATTTCTAGACAGAAAAAAAAAGATGAGTTAAATGCATACATGTTCCTAAAGAGCAGGGGAGATAATTTAGGAGCTGCCCCAGGGAGGCTGTTTCTCCTCAGGATATTTGGGATGTGGAGGGACAAGCTGAGGACACCCCAGGTCACCGTTATCTCCTGCAGTGGCTCCACGCTGAATCCATGGGCTCCGGAGGAAGCAGCTTGATCCTGCTGTCAAGAGCAGGTGTAGGAAACAAAAAAGGCACAGAACTGTCAGAAAGTAAAGAGTAAAAAAAAAAAAAAAAAAAGTGAAAGCAAATCTCAGCATGGAGAAATGCAAGAATGGTGAAGATGCAAAGACAAGAAAGAGCAGAGCTGTGAGCTGTGTAGAGATATGCCTCTATCATATTTTTATATATTTATTTTTATATATTTATTTTTATATATATTTATTTTTATATATATATATTTATTTATATATATATATTTATTTTTATATATATATTTATATATATATTTATTATATTTATTATATTTATTATATTTATTATATTTATTATATTTATTATATTTATTATATTTTATATATTTTATATATTTTATATATTTTATATATTTTATATATTTTATATATTTTATATATTTAAATATTATATATATCCTCCAGGAAAATATGTTAAGCAAGACAATAGAATTATGTAAGCTTAATAATGAAGCTTTATCCATTGTTTTAAGCTTTGTTACAAGCAAACGTTTAAAGCAAGATTTATGTGCGGCTTTATTAATTGCCCTGAGCAAATGCTTGTCAGTTTTTATTAATTAATATTCTGCTATTGGCTAAAAAGTTGCTAAAAATCTTTGTAACCAAGAGAACTTGGTCTGCTGTGCCAGCAGCTGAAGCTGTTCCACCTCCCTTGCTTGGTTCTGTAAAAGAAAACTGATTTTTGTGATGGAATAAAGCTTTGAGACAGCTGCTCCAGCATTCCCACCCTGCTGTTTATATAACAAAAATATAAATAAATATTTATATTTAAATATAAATACATATAAATACAAATACAAATATAAATACAAGCATAAATATAAGTATAAAGATAAATATACTAAAATATAAGTATATATATAATATATATAAAATATGAGTATAAATGTAAACACAAATATATTACTATATATAAACATAAATAAATATAAATAAATAAATATTACATATAAATAAATACATTATATAAATATAAATATATGAAAAGACATATAAATATAGAAAATGCATATTTAAAATAAATAAATAAGAATAAATTAATATATTATATAAATATAAATATATGAAAAAATATGAATATATGAAAAAATATAGATAAAATAAATATATAAAAATACATATAAATATATATGTATTTTTATATATAAAAAAATATATAAATATATATAAATATATATATATAAATATATTTATAAATATATAAAAATAAATATAATATATATTAATATATATTAATATGTATATATAAAATAAATATAAATATATATTTTTAATATATAAAAATAAATATTATATATATATTAATATATATTAATATGTATATATAAAATAAATATAAATATATATATTTTTAATATATACAAAAAAATATATATTTATATCTATTTTATATATACATATAAATATATATTAATATATATATATGATATCTATTTATCTATATTTATAAATGTATAAATATATAAATATATAAATATATATATATATATATATATAAATATATATATATATAAATAAATAAATAAATAAATGTAATACATATATAAATATATATTTATATGTATATATAAAATATATATATATATATTTTATATATATGTATAAAATATATATATATTTTTTTTTTCTTTCTTTCTTTCTTTCTTTCTTTCTTTCTTTCTTTCTTTCTTTCTTTCTTTCTTTCTTTCTTTCTTTCTTTCTTTCTTTCTTTCTTTCTTTCTTTCTTTCTTTCTTTCTTTCTTTCTTTCTTTCTACACACATATGTGAATATCTAAGGATAAGAGAAAGAAAAAAATACCCAAAAACCCCCCTCCAACCAGCAGGGAGTGAAATCCCGGAATATTGCGGGCTGTCCCTGCCCATCCCTGCCCGCTGACAGCGCCCTCGAGGCTGGGCTGGCCCCTCCTGCTGGAGCCTCTGCCGCTGCCGGGGGACGGGCGGGAGCCTCGGGCTCTGCACCATCACTCTGCCCGGGAAGGTGCCTGGGACGGGCTGTTCCAGCCGCCAGCAGCTCCCGGGAATCCTCCCTGAGAGCGCCCAAGGTGCTGAGCATCAACCAGCTTCAGCTTCAATCTGAATTTTCAACCTGAATCAAAATTTCCATCCTAATCTCAGAGCCTGACCTGCCTTGAAAACATAGATTTTGGGCTAAACTTAGATTTTGGGCTAAAAGAAGATTAGAATTAAATACAATTAAATTTATTAGAATTTATTAGAAATTAATTAATTAAATTTATTATTTTGCTATAGTAAAAAAATTGTACAAGAAACTTTCTCTTCTTCTCTTCTCTTCTCTTCTCTTCTCTTCTCTTCTTCTCTTCTCTTCTCTTTCTCTTCTCTTCTCTTCTCTTTCTCTTCTCTTCTCTTCTTTCTTTCTCTTCTCTCTCTCTTCTTCTCTTCTCTTCTCTTCTCTTCTCTTCTCTTCTCTTCTCTTCTTCTTTCTCTTCTCTTCTCTTCTCTTCTCTTCTCTTCTCTCTTTCTCTCTTCTCTTCTCTTCTCTCTTCTTCTCTTCTCTTCTCTTCTCTTCTCTTCTCTTCTCTTCTCTTCTCTTCTCTTTCTTCTCTCTCTTCTCTTCTCCTCTTTCCTCTTCTCTTCTCTTCTCTTTCTTCTTTCTTCTCTTCTCTTCTCTTCTCTCCTCTTCTCTCTTCTTCTCTTCTTCTCTTCTCTTCTCTTCTCTTCTCTTTCTTTCTTCTCTTTCTTTCTTTCTTCTTTCTCTTTCTTTTTTCTTTTTTCTTTCTTTTCTTTTTCTTTTTTCTTTTCTTTTCTCTTTTCTTTTCTTTTCTTTTCTTTTCTTTTCTTTCTTTCTTTTTCTTTTCTTTTCTTTTTCTTTTTTCTTTTCTTTTCTTTTCTTTTCTTTTCTTTTTTTTTTCTTTCTTTTCTTTTTTTTCTTTTTCTTTCTTCTTCTTTTACTTTTTTCTTTTCTTTTCTCGTTACATCAGTAGGAAAATGTCTCAGTGAATGCCAAGGAGTAGCAGAGACTGAGGACAGGGGGAGGAAGGTGCCAGCAAGGACAGGGTGACAAGTGGGGACGTGATTGCTCAGTGAAGGAATTGTTTTGGAGCTTCGTGGAGCTGCAGGTCAGAGGTGGCGATTCCCTGCTCAAGTGGCTCTCCTTGGATAAAATCACCTCTCACATTTCATCAAATTCCCTGTCCTAACCCCAAAATATTCCAGTTATCAGGGCTGGGATTCCTGGGCCCTGCACAAACAACAGGATCAGCCTCTGGAGGTGTCTCCTTTTCCCTCCTGGATGTTGGAAAAGCTGAAAAGCTGCAGGTGGCTGGAATTTTTATTTGAATAATTTAAATGAATCCCAGACTGGTATGGGTTGGAAAGGACCTTAAAGATCATCCAGGCCCATGGGCAGGAGACATCTTGTGGGCTCAGAAAATTGAATTATGGATGGGACTAAGGAACAGAAAAATAAAGGAAATAAGGTGGGAGCAGCACCTCTTTGTCAGAGGGATTTGGCTCAGCAGGATTGTCCAGGAGTCCTTTGTAAAGGCACCACCACACCCTTCCCAGAGGAAAGAAATCCCTTTTCCCATTTGGGATTATCTCCTTCCCAGGGGCCAGTTGGATGTTTGGAAAAGTTTCCTGGTCCAAATTCAAAGACATCCAAAGCTGGTGGAGAGTTTGGGTTGGAAAGGGACCTCAAAACTCACCAAGTGCCACCCCTGCCATGCCAGGGACACCTTCCACCAACCCAGGGTGCCCCAAACCCATCCAGCCTGGCCTGGGACATTCCAGGGATCCAGGGGCAGCCACAGCTGCTCTGGGAATTCCATCCCAGCCTCTCCCCACCCTTCCAGCCAAGAATTCCACCCCAATATCCCATCTAAATCTATCATCCTTTATCTTAGTCCTCATTTTTTCCCCTCAGGAAACAAAACAGGAAGAAGAAAAAGGCAATATTTATAGTTCTGGTTTAATCCAGACCAGAGTTCGTGTGCTCAATGGTTTTAATAAAACTCAGCATTTCAGCTAAGGTTTTATTCCTGCTGGCTGGTGATGGCTGAAGAAAGCTGCTGGTGATCCATCCTAATCCAAACCAAAAGGGTTTGAGGCTGGAAAAAGGAGAAAATAATGAAGTTAATCAGAAAACAGAGACAAATTGTGAAGGGAAAGACAACTTAGAGCAAAGTGTGGTTAAACACAGCTCAATTCTCTGTCAGACTGAGAAACTCGATGTTAATGAGCCCTGGGCTTTGTTGGGTTCTAGGGCACACGCTCCTGTCCGTGAGCAATCCAAATAAAGTCATAATCCTTGGCTCATTTGCATGGAAAAAACCTTTCCTGACCCTCCAGCTGTTCTCGCCCTGGTGTTTGCAGTTTTATTACTCAAATATCAGCTTTTGTTCGCTGGCCAAGCCCAATGAAAACATAATATTTAAATATAAGCCCCATTTACCTTTCAAGGATTTTTCCTGTCCAAAAAATTCCTGGTAATTTGTGTCGAACCCAGGCCCTGAACTCATTATTCATCCCTTCCCTGTGCCTGTTCCTGTTAATAGGTGCTAATTCCACCCCTGTGACATCATCACTGTTGCCGTGGTGATGGCCTGTGATGTCACAAACACAAGACAATAGCCCCTGGTTAGGAATAAACCAGTGGGAAAAATGAGTCAGGATTGGAGGGAAAGGGACTGGAGAAAAACATCCTGGGATCCAAACTTCCCACCAGTGTTTTCACACTTGTTGCCACCTCGATTTTCCCGGGATTAGGGGCTGGCTGGGAGCTCTGGGTGTGTGTGTGTGTGATGGATTCCTGGGGGATAATGTTGTGTTAGGTGAGCTGGATTGAGTCATGTTGGGATCTCAGGGCTGACTTCTCCCAAAATTTTAGTGGTGTTGGATCTTGGAGCTGGAGAAAAAAATTCCCTGGAGGTGAAGATTTCAGCCTGGACCTAATTAAATAGGAAAAAAAAAATAAAAGGGAAAAGGCAAGAATGTCTAATTGGTTGTTTAATCTGCTGTCTTTGGTAATGTAAATAATGTATTACTATTTATATAAATGAAATATTCAGATGGATTAATTTTAGGTGAATATTTAGATTGATGTAGGGTAGGTTTTAGGAAGGAATTCTTGCCTGTAAGGGTGGGTAGCCCTGGCACAGGGTGCCCAGAGAAGCTGTGGCTGCCCCTGGATCCCTGGAAGTGTCCAAGGTCAGGTTGGACTCTCGGGGCAGCCTGGGATGGTGGAAGGTGTCCCTGCTCTTCCTGGGATCCTTAAAGTCCCTCCAGCCCCAAACATCCTGGGATTCTGTGATTCCATGAATATATTTCCTTTCTTTGACAGGAAATTCCAGCAAGAAGCAGCTAAGAGGGAAGAACTTTTCTTGTCCCATGTAGACCAATAGCTAAATTTTCCTTCTTCTTCCTTTCTTTTCCTTAACTTTAATTATCCCCATCCCTTGCTCACTTCCCCAGAATCTTAATTTCTTTTTTTCCTAAACCCTGCTCCGGAAAAGCCCAAGTGTCTTCAGGACTTTGGCTGAAATTTTCGGATTGGAAGTTTAAAATGTAAATGTAAGTTTTAAGTCCCTCCTCCCTGGCTTTTATTACTTAACTCACATCTCCCCTTGCATCCATTCCCAGGTCTTTATCTGTAGATTTTAGATGAAGGGCTCCCAGCCCCTGTTTTCAAGTGAGATCTTTGCCATCTGAAACTATTCCCAAAGAATTGCAAAGCAAAGATGTCCCAATCTCCAGGGCTTCTTTGCTGTGCATCCCTGGAAAACTGCCTGTGGAATCAACCCCTGGATTCTCCCTCTCTCCCTCCCTCTCCTGTTTCCCACAGAAGAACCATCTTCACCTCACTGAGGACTTTGCAAGGTCTGGAAATGAGCAGAGGAGCCCTGGGAAGGCAGGCAAGCAGCAGCTCATGGTTCCTGTGTGTCAGTGTTTATCTTCTTTTTTCCTCTGCTTTCACTCAGAGTCAGGATTGAAGCACGAGAGACGGATTTTCCTGTTCAGACTCGGTTGTTTATTAATTTTTATCTACAGCACAGTGAATGCTACAGCACTTGTTGCTAACAACCTAAAAGCAAGAAAATGGAGATGTATCCCATTCATTACAAGGCCTTGTAAGGCCTAACTATCCAATTAAAAACTAACATCTGTAGTATTTATGCTTTTGACCCAATGACCAAACACCTGTGACCTGCACTGAGGGATTTTCTATCCAACCAAAAGCTGCTACCTAAAATCAAGAAGGAACAAGAAGGAAGGAGACTCAATGCCCCAGAACCTCCATCTTGTCCCATACCTATTACTGTATTCTAAACTCCAAATTCCAAATCCTTCACCATGTTGAAATGACACATTTCTATTCAAATTACACACCCGTGATCCCAACTCCATCATTCAATTTTGGAAGCATTCTCCAAGGCCTCAAGTCAAAAGCAATGCTGCTTTGAGGGTCAGTGCCAAAAGCACAGGAAGTTCAAAACTCCCAGGATTCAGGGTTCCAACACCTGTGGACAAAAAAATCCCAGAAATTCCCATGGCTGCCAACAAATGGGGTTTTACAACACTCAGACCAGGAAAAGGGCAGAAGGTCAGTCTGGGTCCAGGTGGCCAACTGGGCTAGTGAAGGCTTCTGTGCCAGTTCCTGTAGCCAACAGCTCAGGAGGGAATGATTTGCTGGAATTCCAGCCTGGAACTGCCGAGCCCAAATGACTGGATACCCTTAGCAGCTGAGTCAACAGCTCAAGCACAGGCAAAGCTCAGCTTTACAAGGCTGGGGCTGGACCATGAGACTTCAAAAGTGCTGATTTGGGCTGGGAAGTCAAGGATGGATGGGCCAGATGTTGGAGAGATCCCTGGGATGCTCCAGAGATGGTTGATGTTCCCTGTGTGTCTCCCTCCCATCCTGCTGGGAATAGTTTTTGGTGTTGATATTTGCATTCACATTAAAAAAAAAAAAAAAAAAAAAAAAAAAAAGGAAAAGGGAAAGGGAAAAAAGAACCCCAAAGCAAAATTCAAGATGGGAAAAGTGGGATCTGAGCCCAAACCTGAAAAAAAATTTTAGGATGTTGCAGTGATTTAAGGCAGTGATGGAAGCTGTTTGTTTTTGTGGAATGTTCATGCTTTACTTCAATTTGGTTTGATTTTATTTGGCTATTCTGGAAGACCCATCTATGTAATTAATCCCATTTTTCAGTAAAATGTGGGATACAATCAGATTGGGAGGGATCTGAATGAAGACAGAGATATAAAGTGGAGTTTTATCCCTGTGGAATAACCAATCTTCTTTTCCTCCATGGTTTTTAAAGGCCATGGCATCATTTAGTGGAGGCCAGAGGCCATTAATTATTCCAAAATCAAATTTTTCTGCTTTTATGTTTGAAGACTGTGAAATGACCAAATTTTCCAGGGGCATTTATGCTCCTGAATTTAGAACTAGGAAAAAAATAAACAAGCTATCTAAAAAAAGTTATCACACTTTTGGAAAGTAATTCCTAGAAAGGTGAGATAGATTGTTCAGAAATATTGTGGTTATTCATCAGATTCTTTTTAAATGCCAAATCTGGCCAAAATCATCTTAAATCAATTTATTCCAATAAAAATGAATGGGAAAACACAACAACTCAGACCTAAAAGCTCTTTAGGAGTAAACCCTTGGGAGATCCCTAAAAATAAACACAAAAAATGGGCATTTCCATCCCTATATTCCCCTTGATCTTCCATGGGAATTTCACAAAATCCAGAGCTGCTGATTTTGGCCATCTTTAATTTCAAATGTTCAAATATTTGTTCAGAGCTCCTTTTTCATGTTTTAAGAACCCACTTTCCGTTCTCAAAATTTGTCAGAAGTAAGAGTGGAGAGGTGCTTTTTAGGGATTTCTGCCTTTTAGGAGGAAAAAATATTTGGATGCAGTTTCTGGGTCAGTTCTAGGAATTACTGGGGAAAATCTATTCAGGACGTAGCAAAAATTTTCAGGTTTTTAAATGATATGGGGATGGTTTTAACAGATTTTAAATCCTGGATTAATAACAGGAGTGGTTGCCAGTATATCCCAGGAATTAATCCTGCTTGACAAGTTATTTGCAGGATTGGTCGTCTCCAGTTTTGGGGTTATTTTTCACCAAAAATTGATAAAACGGGGATCGACTCAGGAAGTTACATGGCACTTGGAATTTGGGAGGGCCCCATGGAGCAGAACCTGGCCCATGCTCTGCAGGTGTTTCTAAATTTTGGTAAGATCCTCTCTCAATTTTCTCTTCTTGAGCTCCCTCAGCCCCTCCTCGTGATGTTCCACTCGATATTTGTGTCACTCTTCACTTGACTCCATCCAGGAGCTCCACGTCTTTCTTTAGAGAAATTAAATTTTCAGGTAATTTCCATCTAAAAAAAATCCTTGGATAAAAGTCTCATTGAGCACTTTTGGAATCAGAATGGACAGCCCAGGAACAGGCACGGGGCAAATGAGATTTTGGGATGGAAAATCTCCATTCTGGGAGTGGTGCCAGAAACCAGGACAATGCTGCTTTAAAATGTTATTTTAGGTGAAATTCCTACTCCTAACGAAATTAATTCCTGAAGAATTGTGAGTGAATAGAGTTCATAACTTAGATTATAAAATGAAGGAAGCAAAGAGCTCTTCCAGGCTCTTCCTTGATTTTGTTTCTCAGAGGAAAAATGGAAATAAAAGACATTTTTATAGACTTAATCATTTGCTATGAGGAGATGGCTCCTTGCTGGAGTCACTTGGATTTTCCATCGTAATTCCTGCGGATGTTGGAGATAGGACATGATGAACCCCTCATTATAATAATTTAATTACTCTGGGATAGTGGAAGTGTCCCTGCCCACAGCAGAGATTTGGGATGAGATGATCCTTAAAGACCCTTCCAATCCAAACCATTCTGGAATTCCATGATAATTTCTGCTGGAATCCAAAGGCTGAAGGGAATTGCAGCACTTTATCAATTTTCTCATGTGAGGTCTGCACAGAAAACAAATTAATCAGGGTTGTTCTGGGGGAAATTGGTTTTTCAGTGTCTTTGTTTTTGTGGTTTTCCCTCCAAGCTTTGAGCCTGGAGGGAGCAATCCCTGGCTCTATTTAAATTATCCACTTGTATATTTTATTCCACGAATGCTGATTTGATTTTTCGGAATTCCGTGCTTACATTGCCACAAAATCCCATTAAAAAGGAGGAGTTTGATGATTTTTTTTTTTTCTGTTTTCCTTTTATTTTCTTCAGTGTAAGACTGTGGTGGGTCTTTGAGGTTCAGATTTGGCTCCAAGAGTTCAACCCCAGTCAGCTCCAGTGGACCCAGTTCTTTTGGCCAATGGTTTCTCTTCTGTTAACTAACTTCTGGAAAGAAAAAAAAAAAAAAAAAAAAAGGAAAAACAGCAAAAAAAGAAGGAAAAATGTAGTGTGGAGGTTCTAAAACCCTCCCATCCATTGGATTCACCAAAGACAAACACACTGGGAGTGGAATCCGTCCATCCTTCAGTATCATGAATTTGGTTTAAAGTGCTGCCTGGATGGGAAAGTTTTATAATCACATTCCCTGGCCTGAAGTTCTGTGGGAAATATCAGGTTAACCTGGCTGGGAGTGGCTGCCAGAAAACACAGAAAATTCCTTGGGAAGCCAAACTTTCTACTCCAAAGGGCTTCCAAACATGGAATATGTGTGAGGGTGTCTATTTATGCCCTGAAAAAGAGATACACATAAATAAACCTTTTTTAAATGGAGACACACTCCCCTCCTAAAATCCATTCCCACTGGGAATTTTGTTGGCATCAAGATTGGGACTAATTCAGACTTTTGTCTTAATCAACAGATTAAAAAATCTCATGTTGCATTTAAGGTTTAAAAAATTAAGGTTTTTTACACAAGCGTTTTGTGTTGGACAAAACACGGACCAAAAATTGGAAGAAGAGGATCCTCATCCCAACAAAACTTTGGTTCCTCTCTCGGCTGACTCAGCTGCCCAGATTTCCTGCTGTCAACAAATAAATGGGGATGATTCAGAGCAGGAGCCTGGCTGGGTGCTGGGAATGTCGCTCCTCTCCTTCCCTTCCTTTCCATGGATTGTGGTGGGAGCCCAGGCAGTGAAAAGCTCCTTGGGGAGCATCCAAAGCATGGGAGGTGTCTGATCCCATCCCAAACGGGCAACCAGAGCCAGTGAAAAATGGCCAAGCTGATGTCGTGAACAATTTCAATATTGGCACCTAATTACCACCTCCGAGTGCTGAAAGTCAATTCCCTTTTTCCAATAAACTCTTTCCTATTAAAATTCTCATTCCTATATTTTCTTTTTCTTCAAACTGGTGTAATTTTTTTTTCTCTTCGCTACTGAAACCCATTTTTGTACTACTTATAATGTACATTTTAAATAAACCAAAAAAATTCAATAATTTCAAAATTATTTTGAACAGAAAATACTTTATGACTTGTTTTTTTATTAAAAATAGTAATATTTTTTATGAGTATAAGAACAGAAGGCTCCATTGTGATTACATTTTTTTGGCATTTTTAAAGTTAATTTTTCTGTTGAAAAAATGAAAATATTGAATGAAAAGAACTTCAGAAATATTAAATATATTATAAAGCAGTAACTCCCCACATTAAAGAGCACAGACCACCAATAATTCATACAGACCATTGTGGTGGTCCACAAAATAAACATTTGGGGAAGAAAGCAGCAGGAGATTCTAAGAGTTTTATGGAAAAATGGTCCAGCAGAAGATTTTTCTGCTATTCAGTTCTTCATCAAAAGGAAAAGTGCAGTGAACCACGGCTTTGGGGGAAATGTTCCAGAAATTGGGAAATTTGTGCTTCTGAAAGGATCCCAAAATCTCTGCAGCTGCCTCAGCAATAGGACAACTCTCGGGGAATTTTCTGAGGTTGCCACAGGGGTTTTCAGTCTCTCCTAAGCTGGAAATTTCAACAATTGCCTCAGAATTAATTAATTTTCTATTGAACCGTGAAGTGATCAAGAACTTGAAATGAAATTAGAGTTTGGCCTTAAAGTCTTGGCATCTCCTGAGTTCACCAAAAATTCCCAGTTCAGTTCTGGGCTCTAGTTAATGTCTTTGAAGTGCCAGAGGGCAGGGATGGATGGGATATTGGGAAGGAATTCCTGGCTGGGATGGAATTCCCAGAGCAGCTGTGGCTGCCCCTGGATCCCTGGAAGTGTCCCAGGCCAGGTTGGAGCAACCTGGGATAGTGGAAGGTGTCCCTGCCCATTGCAGGAGGTGGAATGGGATGAACTTGAAGTTCCCTTCCCACCCAAACCATCCTGGAATTCCATGTGGAATTCCAGTATGTGGCCTGTACACTCATCAATGCATTGATCAGAATGCAATCAGAATTGATAATTGACTGTCAGATTAGGCAAGAACCCCCAAAAACCTAAAAGATGTAACACAGACTGACAGCAAATAAATGGAGAGAAACAAAAGAAATTCCAGGAAAAATGTGGAGCATGGAGGAGGGTGAGCAATTCATTAGTGTTACTGTAGGGGGATAATTCCAGTGGATGGATGAGACATGGAAAATTCGGATGGAAAATTGGGAACCTTAGGAGAAATTTCCAACAAGAGCAATGGATCTCCTGAGATCCTGAAAGGAGACTGGATGTTACCACTGGATTCTTACTGGTGAACTGTGAAATCTCCTGGAATCCTTGGAGCAGCCTGGATGTTACAGCTGGATCCTTGATGCTGAATTGGGAAGTCTCCTGAGATCCTGGAAGTAGCTTGGATGCTGCAACTGGATTCTTACTGGTGAACTGGGAAATCTCCTGGAAGCAGCCTGGATGTAACAGCTGGATCCTTGGTGGTGAACTGGGAAATTTGAAATCCTGGGAGCAGCCTGGATGTTACAGCTGGATTCTTACTGGTGAACTGGGAAATCTCCTGAAATCCTGGGAGCAGCCTGGATGTTACAGCTGGATTCTTACTGGTGAACTGGGAAATCACCTGAAATCCTGGAAGCCTGGATGTTACATCTGGGTTCTTATTGGTGAACTGGGAAATCTCCTGGAGTTCTGGAAGCAACCTGGATGTAACAGATGGATCCTTGGTGGTGAACTGGGAAATCACTTGGAATCCTGGAAACAGCCTGGATGTTACAGCTGGGTTCTTACTGGTGAACTGGGAAATCTCCTGGAATCCTGGAAGCAACCTGGATGTTTTAAGTGGATCCTTGGTGGTGAACTGGACAGATCAGAGGCCAAGAGAGGAGTCAGAGCTCCCATCCACAGGGTGGGATTGTCTTCCTCCCTGGATCAGCTTGACACAATCCATCCACAAAACCCTGGGAGCCCAAACTGATTCCTGCACCCCACAGGGGGTGATGCCAAATCCAGGGGCTCAAAGCCAGGAGCCGATTAACCCTTTTTGTGGGGAAGCCACTTCAGCAACGCTCAAAAATAACTGCTGGAGGCCACCTCAATCCCTCTCCTGGCTGCTGGGGCCGTTTTCCAGCTCCTGGATCAGGGAGCTCGCCTGGATTTAAGCCGGGGGCGTTATCACAGAGTCAGTGTGGGACAATTTATCTTGGTGCTGTCACTCAGGGCAGAGCTCCTTATCTGGGGAGAGGCTGATAACGCCTCTTCTCACCCCGGGGGAGGTGACAGCGGGGGCACCTCGGGGCTTTACACCCAGCCCTGGTCTCTGGGGACATCCTCCTGGGTAGGGGACACCAGGAAGGGCCACGCCGGAGCTCAGCCTCTGCAGCTGGGTTTAGATGGGCAGGGATGGAGGGGAAGGTCCGAGGAGGCAGTGGCTGGGTGGTTCTCACAGGAAGAAAAATTTCCTCACTGGTGGGAAAAAAAAAAAAATGGGAATAATAGGGAAGAATGGGAACAAATGGGGGAAAAATGGGGAAATGGGGAAGAAATGGGAAAAATGAGGGTGGAATAGGGAAAAATGAGAAAAATGGAGGAAAATGGGGAAGAAATGGGAAAATGAGGGTAGAATAGAGAAAAAAAAAGAAAGGAAAATGGGGGGAAATGGGGAAGAAATGGGAAAAATGAGGGTGGAATAGAAATAAAAGGAGAAATTGGGGAAATTGGGAAGAAGTGGGAAAAATGAGGGTGGAATAGAAAAAAAGGGGGGAAATGGGGGAAAATGCAGAAGAAATGGGAGAATTAAGGGTAGAATAGAAAAAAAGAAGGGGAAAATGGGGGGAAATGGGGAAGAAATGGGAAAAATGAGGGTAGAATAGAAAAAATGGGAAAAATAGGGAAAACCATGAAAAATGCAGGGGGAAATGGGGAAAAATCTTTATCTATGATGTGTTCAACTCCCAGAGAGAGATATCCTCAACCAGGCTGCTCCAAGTGTCCAACCTGGCCTTGGACACTTCCAGGGATCCAGGGGCAGCCACAGCTTCCCTGGGAATTCCTTCCCAGCCCCTCCCCTCCCTCTCAGCCAGGAATTCCCTCCCAATATCCCATCCATCCCTGCCCTGGCAGTGGGAAACCATTGAGCAGAGCCCAGAACTGACCTGGGAATGTTAATCTGCTCCTGGAAAAGCACAAGGGACTGGGGGAGGAAATGGGGTGCGTGGGATGAAGGATAATGTTAAGGAAGGACAAAGTGTGGACTACCTGATACTGATAAATCTGATAAAGCTGATAAATCTCATAAATCTGACACCTTTTATGGCCCAGCTGTGCTGCTCACATCTGGTTTGCACCTGCACACCCCAGACCAGGCTGTTGGTCGGTGTGTGGCTGATTTAACCCGTGCCAGAATTCCCAGAAAAAGTTTGGAAAGCTCCATCTCCTTCAGTGTGATCCAAACCCATCCCATCCCCTCAGCTCTCCTCAGGCCTTTCCTCCTGGTTGGATCCCAAATGTTTCCAAATGCAAACTGGAATTCCAATCCCGATTTTTTTCCCTATTCCAAATGTTGGGAATGCACAATCCACTGGCTCCACGTCTGCCTCCATTCACCTCCCCTTGCTTCCTGCATTAAATCCAAAAGGGGCAGGAATATTTCAGTTGTAGGATCCTCTTAGTACCCAATGGAAACCAGGATTTTCCCCCAAACCACATTTATAATGTAAGGAAGAGCTGGAAAAGACACATTTTTAAAAAAATTCTTTCCCAAGTTCCACTTTTGGAGGTTAAAAGAACAATAATTTCCTCAATCTTCTGAAAATTCAACAACTTCAAAATGTCTGAAGCTCATTGAAATTACTATTTTTTAAAAGTAATTTCATGTTTCCATTTTCTAAGGAAATATCCTAAATGTTCATGAGTAAGCAGGATATGAGACAGAAGAAAGAGGAATTTTAAAAAGTAAGGAAATTTTGTTGTACTTGATTGAAAACTGTTCCAGAAATGGAATAGAAAATAAAAGAGTGAGATTTTAAAAAACAATATAATGAGATTTTCTTTAGGGTGAATAGAGGTTCTGAAGCAAAAATGAGAAGCAAAAATGAGGAGAATAAAGAGAGAAAGAGTCAGAACCCGAAAAAGAAGCGTTGATTTTGTGTCTGGGTGTGCGTGCAAAACTTTCCCACTAGAGGAGAGCAGGAATTCCAGCCCCAAGGAACACTCCCATAAATTAAGTGGGTTTTGTTTTCTCAGCCATCCCTCAGCCCCACCACAAGGTCTCGGGGCTGTGCCATTTCCAAACCACTCTGGGACTGTCAGCCATAAATCCCGGGCTGTGGGAGCCGCCGAGCTGAGAGTTATGAGCTGGGCACAAGGTGCAAATTGCTCGGAGTTAGCGCCAAAATCCTTTTTTTCCCCTCCTTTTTTTGTCCCCCCGGTGTTTTCACCACAAGGATTTTTTATTGTTATTCCTTTTTCTTGTTCTTTTTGATTCCTTCATTTCTTGCAGTCTCTTCCATGTTTGTTTTTATTTTTTAAATTAATTTTTTACTTTATTTTTAAAAAAATTATTTTATTTTATTTTATTTTATTTTATTTTATTTTATTTTATTTTATTTTATTTTTTTTTATTTTATTTTATTTTATTTTATTTCTTTTTATTTTATTTTATTTCTTTTTATTTTATTTTATTTTTTTTTATTTTATTCCTTTTTATTTTATTCCTTTTTATTCCTTTTTATTTCTTTTTATTTCATTTTATTTTATTTTATTTTATTTTTTTTTATTTTATTTTATTTTATTTTATTTTATTTTATTTTATTTTATTTTTTATTTTATTTTATTTTATTTTATTTCTTTTTATTTTATTTCTTTTTATTTTATTTTATTTTATTTTTTTAAAATTTTATTTCTTTTTATTTTATTTCTTTTTATTTCTTTTTAATTATTCTTCTTTCCCCCACCTCCTTTTAATCATTAACAGGAAGAATAAACAAGAAGAAATTAGGGAATAATTTACTGTAAAAAACCCTTTATTGGGGTGCTGCTTCCAGGGCATTCACAGAAATCTTCCACCTTGCCAAGGGAGTTTTTTCCTTTCTTTTCCTTCTTTCTTCCCTCCCATTCCCATTTTTATGTTCTCTAACAATGAAGGTGGTCAAAGTCACACAAAACTCACAGAAATTGGAAGAATAATTAAAATTTTAATAACAATTACTCCTTCCTGAAACATGGAACTTTGAGAATCTGTGTCACATTGATTCTGATGCTCCCAGTGGATATTTTTGGTGGAAAAAGGAACTGGATTATCAGAGGAGTTCTCTGTATAAGCAAAAATTTGGGCATTGGACAACTCAAATCAAAGGTGACAAAACAAGAGAAACAAGGGTTGAAAAATAAAATCCATGGCTGAGTTTGTGCCTTTTTGTCTCTCCAGGGATGATGCTGGATAATTATGAGGAGTTTTAACCAGATATTTTTGGGTGTTAAAGATGCATTGTTGAAATGAAAGCTCATGAAACTTCCTGCAATCATCAACTGCTGACCTCATCTCTGCTGGATCTCTCCTCTGTGGAAAAGGGGAGAATGTGGGGAAGGAGGAATGAAGACCTGCTTATCCTCTGTCACCTTCAGTGGCAGCACCCCTGCTGTACCCCAAAGTCAGAAGATTTTGGATGCTCGAGAAACCAACCCTGAGGCTGTAACTCCAAAGGGGTTGGAGCTGCCCGTGCTGAAGGCAGCCAAGAGATTGTGTGAGAACCTTCAGTGGATGTGAGAACTTCAGTGGATGTGAGAACTTCAGTGGATGTGAGAACTTCACTGGATAAATGTGAGAACTTCAGTGGATAAATGTGAGAAATTCACTGGATAAGTGTGAGAACTTCCACTGGATAAGTGTGAGAACTTCCACTGGATGAGTGTGAGAACTTCACTGGTTCTATGTGAGAACTTCCACTGGATAAGTGTGAGAACTTCACTGGATAAGTGTGAGAACTTCACTGGTTCTATGTGAGAACTTCCACTGGATGAGTGTGAGAACTTCACTGGATAAATGTGAGAAATTCACTGGATTTGTGTGAGAACTTCACTGGATAAATGTGAGAAATTCACTGGATGAGTCCAGAAATTCACTCCATGGCTGGAGAACCAGGCTGGATAAATGTGAGAAATTCACTGGATGTGTGTGAAAATTTCACTGGATGTGTGTGAGCACTTCAGTGGGCTGGGATGGAATTCCCAGAGCAGCTGTGGCTGCCCCTGGATCCCTGGAAGTGCCCAAGGCCAGGTTGGATGAGCTTGGAGCAGCCTGGGACAGTGGGAGATGTCCCTGCCATGGCAGGGGTGGAAAAAGATAATTTTAAGGTCCCTTCCAAACCAAATCATTCCATGATTCCGTATTCCAGGTGGCAACACGAGCTACAGTGGATAAACTTCATCACAGTGGGAGAGTGAAAATAAAAAAAAAATCTCGAAGTAGGAGCAAATTTTGGCTGTCAAGGACACACAGAGGGTGTGAGGGGAGCTGCTGTAAAAAGAATCATTGTTGATGGTGTGTGGGGGATTTCTCCTCCTAATAAAAGGTGATCCAATAAAACCTGCCAGCCTGTTTGCATTCCCACTCCAGTGTCCCACGTGGAGAAATGGATCAGGTTGGAACTGCATGGAGCAAAGCATAAACAGCATTCTTCAGGAAGAGGCTGGGCTGCTTTAAGAGCATTTGGAGGTCTCTGAAGGAAAATATAAGGAGGGATTTGCATATAGCAGATGGAATGTTGGATTTTTCATGGCTGCACTAAAAGTCACAGCTAGGGGAGGGCTGAGCCACGAAATTCCAATCCAGACTATCCATATCTACAAATTCAGGGGCTTGGAGCTGGGTGTTTGCCTTGGTCCCTTGCAGAGACATTGGATCCCACTTAAAAATCAAGCCCAGTGTTTTCCTTTGGATCTCCTGTCCCCTGGGAAAGCTCTGGGGTTTGGCAGTAGAATTGTGGGAGGTGCTGTCCTGAAAATTCATATTTTGTGTCCCAAGTCAATAGGATGAGGGAATCTTTGGAAGGTGGAGATGATCAGAGGGAATGGAGCATCTCTTCCATGAGGAAAGGCTGGGGGAGATGGGAATGTTCAGCAGGGAGAAAAGAATCTGAGGGAGATTCTACTGTGGCCTTTCAGTGCCTGAGAACTGGGAAGGGATGGAGGGACAAGGGATGGAGGGGCAGGACACAGGGAATGGCTCCCACGGCCAGAGGGCAGGGATGGGTGGGATACTGGGATGGAATTCCTGGCTGGGATGGAATTCCCAGAGAAGCTGTGGCTGTCCCTGGATCCCTGGCAGTGTCCAAGGCCAGGTTGGATGGGTTTGGAGCAGCCTGGGATGGTGGGAGTTGTCCCTGCCCATGGCTGGATGATCCTTAAATTCCCTTCCCAACGAAACCACTCTGGGATTTCTAAAAGGAAAAAAAGAACAGGACCTGCTATTCCTGGGTCGTTCCTGAGGGATATTGGCCCACACACTCCCAGGTGTTCTTTTCCTTTGGCCACAGGCAAAGGAAGTTGGTTCTCACTCAGTTGTGACTCAGTGGGGGAACTGATCTCTGAGCATTTCTTATTTTGTAGAGATGTTTGGCCCCATCTCCCCACTCCCCTTTCTATTGGTCTGTGATCCTATTTTTATTTATTTTTTTTTTTCTGGATAAACAACCAGATCATGAAAATTTTGTGTTGATCCATCCTTGTTTACTACTATCAAAAATCTGAACCATTTTTCTTTCTCTTCTACTCTGAATCCTCAACGATGATGACGATGATGATGATGGTTCATCACCTCCCCTTATTCATCATCAGACAATTCCCTTGCAGAAACTCACTCACTATAAATTTCCATTTGTACCTATTTTCCCACCAGGTCTTCCAGCAATTTTTTGCCTCCAACCCGTGGTGTTGAATCCATTCTATGTTTATTTCTGAGAATGTCATGTGAGACAGTGTTAAAAGCTCCAATAAAATCAGTGTGTGCATTGGCAGCTCCGGCTGTGGCTACAAACTCGCTACTGTCTGTAGTGAGACATTTAATTGGTTTTATGTCAGCTTTTATTTATTTTTTATCTTCTTTTTTTCTTGGTGCTTCTGACTGTCTGGGCTCCTTGCTTCTGTTTGAAACAAAACTGATTTCACTATTTACTTTTCTCCCTCTTTAAATATATTAATTTTCTTCTTTCATATAATAATTTTTTAAATCTTGTCTCTTTAAGGAATGGTTTTCTTTTATGCCTTTTGTTCACAGATCACCTCAAAGATGATTTTATCACCAAATTCTCTGAGTGTCTTCCCAGGTATTTATAAAAATCATCTTACACCACTCTGGAAGAACTCAGGGATAGCTGAAACAATGGAGGAAAACTCCAGGAACATTGTTTTCATCTGATCTTTGGGAAACCTGGCCATTTATTAATAATCTCTACTGGGTGGTGGGAAAAGGAATTGACAGGTTGAGAATTCTTTTTCCTGCCAGCTGGGAAAAAAAAATGAGGGATTTCAAGAAATTAAAATATAACAGAAATGATGAGGGAAAAAGAGAAAAGAGAAAAGAATGACTCCTAAAGAGTCAGGGGAGTTGGACACTCATACAAATTTCAGCTCAGGTTCAAATCCTTGATTTTCCTGCATGAATCCAGAGAAGATTCAAGATTTTTCTCCAGGAATTACCATCTTCTCAAATAATTGAAAATTATTCTCAAAATATATTTGAGAATAGCTTTAATCTGTCAGGATTTTAATTCCAGATCTGTTAAGAGTGATAAAGTTTTATTTTTTGTATCTTCTGTCTGGTCCTGAAAACTCTCCTGGGCAAAAAAAAATCTTTCCTACATCTTTCCTGAATTTCCAGCCTCTGTGATTCTTCTCAGAGCTTAAATTTTTAGTAAAGAAAAGCTTGTAAAGAAATCATGCAGAGTACAAACAAATAATGTTTTGATCATTAATTTCAAATACCAAAATAATTTCAATAATAAAAAAAAATTCTTTTATTTATCAATTCATTCTGACAAATCCCTTCCCTTCCTGAAAATGAAAATCAGTTCAACCACTGGGTTTTCTCATTATTCTGTTTCTTAAATTCAATTTTTAATGTTGAAGGCTCTGAATTTAACACCAGAATGGCTCCTGGAGCCCAAATTTGCTTTTCTGTCTGAAGAGTTCTGATAAATCAGCTGATTTTTATCTCACTGATGTATTTTTATTTCTCCAAACGCTGCAGATGGAATTCTCCCATGGAGTCCACACACCTGGAGTTCTCCTCAAACCCCATTTTCCAGGAGCTCACAGTCCTGGATTTTTTGGAACTTAAAGAAACCGCATTATCCTGAAAAATTTGCTTTCTTTTCCATGCCAATAATTTGTAAGTGGTTGATTGACAGGAGACTATAAATATATATGAATTATGTGGCCATGGATGTCACCTGGGGGTTTTGAAGGAAATGGAATAAAAAGTTGACATTGGATATAGGTGGGGTTCAGCCTCGTGCTTTTCTAGGATTAATGGAAAATCTCTCCATAATTCCACAGGTTCAGTGGGTGGGATTTTCACAAGAACCTATAGGAGTTACAAAACCAAAGAGAGGAGTCAAAGTATTCTCTGTTAAAAAAAATTTTGAGTAATTTCTTCAGGACCCTTTGCAAAATTAATTGTCTTTCCTTGTGCCTCCCCAATTTTGGAATTGCAGAAATATTTGTTGGAAACAACAAAACAAAAAAATAGAGCTGTTCTTTATTGTAAACTTCAATTCCTCAGAGCATCCAAGTGATGAGTGGTGCTGGACCAGGTCAGGCTTTATGATTTTGGTAAAAACAATCATTAAAATAATAATAAACAAGGAAACACACAAATCCAACATTTTTCACTGAAATATGATATTGAACTAAGAAAAAAACAATAAATTTAGGGTTGAGCATCAATTTTTCACCAGAAAATGTTTTCAGAAAGGGAAAGAAACACTGCAAAGTTTTTTATTTTTATATTTTCCCTAAGAGATCTGTTCTCCTTTTTCCAGCAGCTCTTCCCAGCTGGTTTAATGACAACAAATGCCAGGGGTTTCCAGTTAGGTCACCACCAGGATTTTCCATGAATAGGAGATAAGAAGGGAGAAGCATGGAATAAATCCCAGAGGAGTGATTGTATCAGCTAAACCACCTGAAATAGTGTATTTTTCCTTGTTCTGGAGAGATTCCACTCCCAGGCTGTGGGAGTCCAGGGTGTTCCCCTGGCTTCCCTGGATGCCTCCAGACCCCCCTGGCGAGGGTCTCAAAGACCCTGGAATGGTACCCAGGAGTGCTGGGGGCTGGATTTAAACCCCCTGGAAAAATCTACCAACATTGAAGGAAGAAATAAAAGCTGCAAAAATAAGTAGAGTATAAGCTAGACTGTTAGAATGTAGGAAAGGTGGATTTCTATGAATGTTTATGTTAGAAGGTTTTCAGCTAACATGGAGGATTTGGGGCGTGGTGTGTCTCTTCCTCCTTCTTCTCCTTGTTCTCCATGTTGGGTGACATGCTGGGATTCTCAGATTGGATGGGGACAAAGCTGGACAGTGTAATAAGATTGTAGTGTATTGGAAAATAATTGTAAATATTAAATACATAGTCTAGAGTATAAAAGATAAGTCCTGCCCCAAAGGCAGGCATTCCACCCTGGATGTCAGGCTGAACAGGTCTCTGTTAGCTGGACAAAGAGTTTCTGAGATAAGAAATAATAAACAACCTTGAAACCTCAGAGAACAGCCTCCTCCAGTCTCGGCCACTGGGAAAAACCTGAATTCCAGACCACCTTTATGTCCTCCTGAGGTGATCTCAAGCCTAAAGATGTGACACCAGGCCAGAAGGGAATATTTGGATAACTGGCTCTTGTCTCCTGGAGCAACTCCTTCCTTTCCGCTCCTCCTCTGGCGCTCCCGTTCCCGCTGCGTCTCTCCTTCCATGACATTCCCTGGAAAGACACACCTGAGATTAGTTAATCTTCACCTTGCTCTGTGAAAACTCCAAAAATGAAAACTCCAAAAATGAAAACTCCACCCTTCAGGAAAACCACACACACACATCCCGTGTCAGGATCCATGGCAAGTCTGACCGAGGTGGCCGTGACCACCCATGGGCCTCGAGGTCTTGGTCAAAAACACCTCCCGGCTTATTTCCGTTGTTATCTTGGAAACAAACCCCAAAGTTCTTTCTTTTCACCTTTTGTTGTGTTTTCCCACCTGGAGGAGCCTGGGATTGGTGCTGAGGAGGGATTTATCCCATGTTTTTCCTTCCCAGGAAAAATCCAACGGCATTGTTCCGTCACTCCTTGTTTGGGTTGCAGTTGGACCTGAGGGCTTAAGCAGGAGAGTGGCTCCTTTTGGATAGGTGTGAAATAAAATACTGGAAAAAAAAAAAGATTCCTGCAGAGAATAATTTAAAATTTAATAATAAATGCTGGAAATAAAGTTTAAAATCACAAAACTCTTCAAGTTCTTAAATCGAAATTATTTATTGCAGAGCTGACTGATGTTTAGGAACTGCTTCCCTCATTTTTAGCTGGTTCATGGCAGCAAATCCCAAATTTTCCCTTTCCTAAAGGAATGAAGTTGTGTTGAGCATTTTTCACATACGTTTGATTGTGAAAGAATTCAATATGCAACCATTGTGCCAAATGTGCCTTGTGAGGTATTTTATTTCATGGAATTGGTGGGATAACCAGGACAAAATTCTGGGAAAAATATTGCAGGTAATGCTTTAAATTATTCCCAGGAATATGGATTTTTTAATCTAAAATAAAATATTTTAGGGATAAATGAGGCATCAGACAGATTAAGAAAAGCTCAAGTGCCTGATTCAAGCTCACACTACCTGTGGCAATGGGTAGAATGTTAATTTGTCTAAGATCCAGTCAGAAGTTTGGGATAATGACAGATTTTAAAATCTGTTTTGCCTATTTACATCGATGGTTTTCTGAAAATATTTAAGTGAATGTGTTCAATCATAGGGTCTTATTTTTATCAAGGTGAAAATTTGAAAATATTCAGCTGGTCACTGAAAAAATTAAATTTATAAATTTTGTGTCTATATAATTTGAGAATATATAAATAAAAATATTCAAATAAATTTAGGGATTAATCCCATGAATATTCTGTCTGTTTGGGATTTTTTCAGTGCCACCCCATGAACCTGCTGGGATGAAAACCATGGGAAAGGCAGCAAAAAGAACAGAGTTATTTATGATGGATTATAAATCCTGCTGGTTTCTACCCTTCAGTCAGGGGAAGTTCTGTGGATGGAGCAGCTCCATGAGTTTCATGGAAAAGTGGATGATTGGATAGAGGAACTTCATTTTAATACACAATTCCGTGTGGTGAGGAAGAAAAAGAAATCCCAGAATCCCAAAATAGTTTGGGACTTTCAAGATTGCTTTCAAGACAAGAGGAGTCATTCCAACCCCTCTCAGGGACAGGGATGTCATTCCCTGGATCAGGTTGCTCCAAGCCCCATCCAACCTGGTCCTGAAAACTTCCAGGTGTGGGGCATCCCTGCCAGAGCCTCTCTGGAACCTCCCAGGGCTTCACAGCAGCTTTGGGACAAGAGCTTCCCAAAATTTTGGCACAGAGGTGGGATATTCACAGGTATTGAATGCTGGATAATCACAGTAACTCCATCTCCATAAATCCCTAATTTTCCACAGCAATCCCTACACTTGCCCTGCTGTCCAAAGCACAAATGCTTCTCTCAGCTCTGCTTTGCCAGGATTCCAGGAGTTTTCCATCCATTCCAGTGAGGTGAGAGCTGAGCCATCCATTTCCTTGGACAAGTAGGGACAGGTTGGAACCCTGAATCCTGGGAGTTTTGAACTTTCTTTGCTTTTGGCACTGACCCTCAAAGCAGCATTGCTTTTGACTGGAGGCCTTGGAGAAGGCTTCCAAAATTGAATGATGGAGTTGGGATCACGGGTGTGTAATTTGAATAGAAATGTGTCATTTCACATGGTGAAGGATTTGGAATTTGGAGTTTAGAATACAGTAATAGGTATGGGACAAGATGGAGGTTCTGGGTCATTGACTCTTCTTCCTTCTTGTTCCTTCTTCTTGATTTTAGGTAGCAGCTTTTGGTTGGATAGAAAATCCCTCAGTGCAGGTCACAGGTGTTTGGTCATTGGGTCAAAAGCATAAATACTACAGATGTTAGTTTTTAATTGGAGAGTTAGGCCTTAAAAGGCCTTATAATGAATGGGATACATCTCCATTTTCTTGCTTTTAGGTTGTTAGCTACAAGTGCTGTAGCATTCACTGTGCTGTAGATAAAAATTAATGAACAACCGAGTCTGAACAGGAAAATCCGTCTCTCGTGCTTCAATCCTGACTCTGAGTGAAAGCAGAGGAAAAAAGAAGATAAACACTGACACACAGGAACCATGAGCTGCTGCTTGCCTGCCTTCCCAGGGCTCCTCTGCTCATTTCCAGACCTTGCAAAGTCCTCAGTGAGGTGAAGATGGTTCTTCTGTGGGAAACAGGAGAGGGAGGGAGGGAGAGAGGGAGAATCCAGGGGTTGAATCCACAGGCAGTTTTCCAGGGATGCACAGCAAAGAAGCCCTGGAGATTGGGACATCTTTGCAATTCTTTGGGAATAGTTTCAGATGGCAAAGATCTCACTTGAAAACAGGGGCTGGGAGCCCTTCATCTAAAATCTACAGATAAAGACCTGGGAATGGATGCAAGGGGAGAAGACGTGAGTTAAGGAATAAAAGCCAGGGAGGAAGGATCCCATATTTAAAACTTACATTTACATTTTGAACTTCCAATTGTCTCTTCCTTCTTGTTCCTTCTTCTTGATTTCAGGCAGTAGTTTTTGGATTGGAGAGTCAGTGCTGCACTGCGGGTCACAGTTGTTTGGTCATTGGGTCAAAAATATAAATATTTTAACTATTAGTTTTTAATTTGATTATTAGGCTTTAAAATTCCTTGTAACTAGCTAGATTCACCTCCAGTTTGCTCACTTTTGGTTGGTAGCTGGAAATGTTGCAGAACTCTCTGTACTCTAGATAAGATTTAATAAAAAACCAAATCCGAACAAGAAATCCATCTCTGAGCATTCAATCCTGACTCTGAGTGAAGGCAGAAGAAAAAACCAAACCACTTTTAAAAGGGACATAAGGAGGTGACAAGGAGGGCTGGAATTACCTAATCCCAAATTCATGGACACTGGTCCATGGTGTGTGGTCCAGGTCAGCTGAAAGGCTGCAGCTGTAGGGTTCTGTCCCTAAAATCCATGGAATTGCTGGATCCGGACAGTGCAGTGATGTAATATAACATCATCCCACTAAAAATTCATGGGAATAAGGCTCCAGTCTTTGACTCCTCAGCTGAAAAAGCAATGGCTCCTCACCAAGTATTTATGGTGGGAAATTTGAAAATTTCCCTTTCCAGGCAACATCCTGAAATTGAACAGAACTTTTTACTCTAATTACAAACATTTGCCTCTTTTAAAACTTTCTTCATAAAAGGAAAATATTCCTTAAAATTATATTTTGCTGTTAATTACTATTTCCCACCCAACTTTTTAAGTCAAAGTCAAAGTCTATTCTTTAGCTTCAAAATCCACTTTTAGGGGTAATTTTAGCTCGGATTTTGGAAAATACCTCTAAAGCTCCAACACTCTTCCAGGCCATGGTGAGTGGTCAGAAGCTGTTTTTTCATTTTTCCTTCCTCACTGGTGTTTTTCCCAACTAAATGTTGATTATGAGGATGCCTGGGAATCAAACAGGAATTCTGAACACTGCCAGCAGCAGAAAAACTTTGGGATTTGTTGGATGGATGGTGATGTAACATTTGGCGTGTGGATAAATTCATTTTATGCATAAAAAACCACAAATAAACAAAACCCACTAATTCTATCAATGAGTTTTATTCTGAAAAAGCCCAATATTACTCTGACTTGGAGAAAAGGATTGCCTTGCCTTATTCTCATTCAGGGAGTTATTTCCATAATTTATTCCCTAACTCTCCAAAATGTGCAATGAATTTTATACAGTGGTAGAGCCATCCCAGGTCCCATCTTTAAGCTAAAAAAACACTTTAAAAACATTTTTCTCATTAAAAAATGTTGCCATCAGTTTATTTTAAAAAGGCTTTAATGATCACTATGGAAATAATGAAATTATGAAATCCTTGGGAAGAGGGGGAATTCATGGAATGGCAAATATTTAATACTCAGAGTTTTATTTTTAAAAAATTTGTGAGCATCTACATCAAAATTTCAGCTGGAAGCTGCAAATCCCCTCCTTAAGATCTGCAGAGTGGCTGCAACAATCCTTGGAATGACAAAAAAAATTGAGGTGAGCTCGTCCTAAATTTGTTTTGACTTCATCCATATTCAACATTCTGTGTGCCTGACTTGCAAAAAAGGATTGCCTTGCCTTATTCTCATTCTGGGTGTTATTCCCATAATTTATCCCCCAACTCCCCAAATTGTGCAATGAGTTTTATACAAAGGTAGGGCCATCCCAGGTCCCATCTTTAAGTAAAAAACACTTTAAAAACGTTTTTTTAAATGAGAATATGTTGCTGTAGGTTTGTTTTAAAAAGGCTTTAATGGTCACTAAGAAAATCATGAAATCCTTGGGAAGAGGGGGAATTCATGGAATGGCAAATATTTAATACTTGGAGTTTTATTTTTATAAAATTGTGAGTGACTAAATAAAAAATTTTAGCTGGAAGCTGCAAATCCCTTCCTTAAGATCTGCAGAGTGGCTGCAACAAACCTTGAAAATAACAAAAAAATTGAGGTGAGCTCGTCCTAAACTTGCTTTGACTTCATCCCTATGAAATATTTTGTGTCCTGAAGCTCCAGCCAGACAAACACAGATACAATTCCAGCTCTTCCCTGTCTGGGCTGTGGGGTTGATCTCCACCAGGAGCTGTGTCAGAGTTACCCAGGTTCTTTTGCACTGTGTGTCACAGCCATGGAGAACTCTCCCTTCCAAAATTTATTCCCATCCCATGTGGGAGATCCAAATTCCTACAATCCCGTGGGATTCCTGAGACACAAGAAGGAAGCTTCCTGCTCTGGTCTGGGCTGCATCCATCACACACAAAGCATAAAAAATGATGGAAGAACAAGAGGGGATTTTGCAAGGAGCAGAGAACTCACACGAAATAATTATGGGTGATGTTTAAGGAAAACACTGCTCCTATTTAACGCCGTGGGAGGAATATTCCAACATGGGTGGGATAATGGAAAACCCTGCCTAGGATTAGATACTTTAAACCAGAGTGAATTAATCAAGCAATTTGTCTGAAAGAGGCTTAAAATGTCCTCCTGTGACTGGGACCATCTGGATTGAGGCATCCAGGAGCAAAGTGGAGTTAAAAACACAGAAAGCAGCTCCTAAATTTTGCAAAAACATGGGGGAACAAACAATGTAGAATCCCAGAATGAGCTGGGTTGGAAGGGACCTTAAAAATAATCTTATTCCAAGCCCCTGCCATAGCAGGGATATCTCCCTGGAGGAGGTGTAAAAAATACCCTGGAAATCACAGATCCATTAAAAAAATCTCCAGATCCAGGTGCTCGTGGAGATCTAAATCTGGGAATCTGCTCTTTGTGGGGTCAGCTCCAAGGCTTTAGTCATTAGGATGACTAAATAAAATGTGGTCTTAGTTTGAGAGGCTTCAAAGGAGCTGGAGATGAGGATTTATCATTGTTAATTGCAAGAACTTAAAATTAAGACTTTCAAGCCTAACTTGGGCACTGATTTGTTCTTCTCTCTAGTGATCACCTCAGTTAAAATAGTGAAAACACACCAGGTTAGGATGAGAATTATCCCACCTTAAAAGCCCTAAATCTGGAATTTTGGCCCAGTTCTAAACCTTATTCTTTGAATAATCCACCTTTAAAGCTTTGATGACCTTGGGGCTCATTGCAGGGAAATGTTTGCACTTTGTGTTGGGGATGAGAATTTCTCATCAGTGATTTGGGGTTCTGTAATCTCTGCCCCAGAGAAAGCTCATCCCCAACAGGACATTTAAATCCCTGGCTGAATTGAAACACTTGGGAAGTCCAAAAAATCCCATTGGAAAATTGAAATATTTCATTGTTAATGCAATTTTCCTTGCCAGTTTAGACAAAAGCCACATTTCCTGTAAGGAAAAGGTTTCACCAGGGATGGTTTTTGGCCACCTGTATGAAAAGGAGCCTTCAAAGGGAGCAGAAGCTCAAAAGATAAAAGCAAATTATTGCAACCTGATTTTATGTGCTATTCACTGAAATCTGCAAATTTCCTTCTCAGTAGGTCAGAACTGAGTTTAACTGATCTGGAGCTTTAAAACAGCAAAACATGAGGGGGGTTTTGTTCAGGTTTTGGTTTCATTTTGATTTTTAATCTCCACTAGTCTAATTAGCACCTCAAGACATGATGTGATGGTGACTTGCATCTCCTGACATGATCCTGTCTCCAGCTCTAAATCCTTGTGGCTGCATGAAACCCACTGGGAATGGTCCCTGGATCTTGATCCCTCTTGAACCATGGCCAGGAGTTGGTTTGTGAAGTGAAAGTTGGGCTAAAATCACACCAAGATATTTTCTAAAAGTTCAAATTGTTGTGTTCCGGGGCACAAAAACTTTTCTTTCAGTTTTAACTTTCATGCTCACATCAGCTCAGACTTCATCAGGCTCTGAATAAAGCCCTGATTAACCTTGACCTGATTTCATTGATGATGTCTCTGCTCATTTCATTGTGTTTAGACTAAAACACCTTTACAGGTCCCTTCCACCCAAACCATTCTACGAATCTGTTTCCAAAGGATTCCATAATTCAGTGATTCCTTGCACCAGCAGTGATTGCCAGGCTGAGATAATTAATTTAGGATAATTAAATGAGGAAAAACCAGTTTGCATCAGCACAGAGGTGGCAAAGCAGGGCCATTGAAACATCCACAAATTCCCCTCTTGTCCCTCTGAAAAAGGTTTGTTTCTCCCCGGATTTTTGCCCTGGCATTATCTCTTGGCTGTTTCTGTGAAGAAAATGTCTCTGTTAAAGGCACTTTGTTTCTGTGGAGCTGAAAGAAGGTGATGGTTCTCAGCCTGGAAAAAATTCCATGAAGCCAATGATTCTATTCCCAAAATAGCCCCCAGGAGCTGCTGTGCAATGGATTACTCAGCGTTTTAAACAGAATCCTTTTCACAGCAAAGAAAATCCAGTAAATCCAGCAGCCCCCTCTTCCCTGTCAGTTTCTGCTAAACCAAACTCCCTGCTGCACACAGCAGAATTCCTGGATTGCCTCTTGCAGGGCATCAGACATTTTGGGAGGTAAAGTTCCCAGAGCTGCAGTCTCTGATACAATCAAGCCTTTTTCCATGAGTTTGCTGGTGCAGAAGAGCCGAGCCTTGGCTGTGCTGACCCATCCAAGAATAGCTTCCAGAGGATGGGAGGAGTGAAAACCTGGCAAAAACGGCTTTTATGTCACTCATCCCCCGTGGCTGTGGCAGCAAGGGACATGTCAGGACAAGTGCCAAGCACCACAAACCTGCTCACGGCTCTGTCTGGGTGAAAATCTATTTTTTACTGCAGATGAGAGATGTTAGGGCAGGCCTGGGATCCAGGGATGTGTTAGCACAGAGTCAGGGGTAAATAAAACCAATCTTTTATTTTTTGCCACATCATCATTACAGGCTGAGGGGAAAGGGACTGGAATGTGCTCAGTGGGAAAGGAGTTGGGGATTTTGGTCGACAGAGGCTGAACGTGAGCCCAGGTGTGCCCAGGTGGCCAAAAATGCCAAGGGCATCCTGGTTTGTGTGAGAAGCAGGAAAAGGGAAGTGATTTTCACTGTGCTGGGCAGTGCTGAGGCCACATCTCCAATCCTGGGGTCAGTTTGGGGTTGTCATGACCAGAAGGACATTGAGGGGCTGGAGCGTGTCCAGGGAAGGGAACAGAGCTGGGAAGGGTCTGGAGAATTCCTGAGGGAGCTCAGGTGGAGGAAAGGAGGCTCAGAGGGAAATTCTGACTCTGCACAACTCCCTGACAAAGGGTGGAGCTGCAGGTTGGGCTCTTTTCCCAGGGAACAGGGACAGGAGGAGAGGGAATGGCCTTAAGCTGCACCAGGTGACTTTGAGGTTGGACATTAAGGAAAATTCCTCCATGGAAAGCGTTGTCCAGCCCTGGCACAGCTTCCCAGTGGAATGGTGGAGTCTCCATCCCTGGAAATGCTGAAAAACGTGTTGATGTGGCACTTGAGGAAATGGATTAGTGGTGACCACGGTGGTGGTGGCTGATGGTTGGATTTGATGATCCTAAAAGTCTTTTCCAACCCCAAAAGTTCCACAGTTCCATGTGCTGGGTATGGATGAGATGAACTTTCACCCCAGCTGCTGCCAGAGAGTTTTTGAGGATAAACACCAACCTCATAAACATGAGACCAAACAATATCCATAATTCTCTTCACATGCAACACATTTTCCATGTTTTTTTTCACAGTGCAAATCTGCTCTGGTCACATTTGCAGATATTTTAATATAATATCCCATTTATCCAAACATTTTTAGACAATATTTTTATGGTATTTGTGGCAAACAAGGACACAATTATATAATGGGGAATAGAGGCAAAAGGAAACAGGACACTTAAGTTTCCATGGAGTTTGGATTGGAGCCCCAGGACCTGAATTAACCTACCAAATTTCATGATTTTGCCTAAATTAGGAATTTGGTGCCTTCTCCAGAGATGGATTGGAGGATACATGTTCTGATTCATCCAGAGATCAGTGTCTCTTTATTTTGACTTCAGAGAAATTCTGATACAATGTGAGGAATTTGAATTTAGGTGAGACTGATCTGATTCTTGGGGGGCAATTTTTCATAAGTTTTGTCATTTTTCAGCACTGTTCCAAGCAAATCTCTACCCAGCTTCAACATATCTAAGAGTTCTTGGAGTGAATCCAAGATCTTCTGCAAGAGTTCAGCTTTGGGGGAAAAATAAAGGTTTGAAGTCATAAATCAACACAGAATTCTGGGCATAAATGGGGGTAAAACCCAGCTTCTCCACAGCTGCAATATTAAATTATTTTCTCATTTCTTGCCATGTTTTTGACTCTGTCTGATTTTTAATTCTGGTAAAAAAAGACACCCAAATTAATGGTTTCAATAAGAGAAACCTTCATTAACCAACTCTGTGTGTGATTCAGTCTTGCTGCCTGACTGAGCCAGAAATCCTGTGAGCAAGGAGGGAATGATCATATAATAAACAAATTACTAATAATACATAAACATAACCCCCAAATCGACCCCAAGGAACATATTTATTAACCTTTGAAATGTAAACAACCAGCCTTTCTCTGGAATTTACCGAGGAATTTGCAAAAATGTGAGATTGGCCCAGCCCAAGGTGTGAGCTGTGCTCCATGAGCTGGGTGTTCTCATCTCCCTCGGATAAAAACGAGGGAAGGAACATTCCAGAGCCCCATCCCACCCCAGCAGGGATGGAATCAGCACAGATCTCAGTGCTGGGGCTCTGTGGGACCATTGCAGATCCCTCTATCAGGAGATGGAATCGAGGGCTTTGCCTTTCCAGCCCTGCCTGACTCACTGCATCTGGAAAATGCAGTTCTTGTTCCCCTTGCTGTGTTTACAGCCTTTATTTTGGAGCTCCAGCTTCCCCCCTGCTTTTTTCACAGTCCTGTCCCACCAAATGAAGCTGGAATTCACTCTGGTGGAGTGGCTTTGGCTTCACCTCCAGCCTGGGAGGGAGAAATATCAGCCCTCACTTTTTGGGTGGGCTTAGGCTGACACATTTTGGGGTTTTCTTGCATAACTCAGAGACTCAGACAGTCTGATGAGTGTCACTGGAGGACGGGGAAAAGGAAAACATTCTATAGATCCTTACAAAACCTTCATTTCAAGAGGAATATTGGCCTGCACGGGCGGTGTAATGCGAGGTGGGTGTGACACGGAGGGAGGGAGGGAGGAATAAAAACGAGCTCAGATGGGTGTGGGAGTCCCAAACCTTAAACAAACACCAGGAGCTCGTGGAATGCAGTCACTCTCCCAGGATCCTTGGGATCCCCAAGCCAAGCAGGCACACAACAAGCTTTGCTCTGCCTCAAGAAACTCCAGGGAAACTTTCCAGAAATTTGCTTCATGTCTCTCAACAGGTTTGGGAGGAATATCCAGGAATAACAAGCCCTACAAACACGAAGCACTTAAAACTTTAATGCTTACATAAAACCCTCTGAGCCCATTAATTGCTGGTTCTTTCATGACAGTGGGGCTGTTCTTCATCTCCTGCACACACAGAAAGTGCTTGTGCTCCTCCACTTGAATCCCTGAAACGTGGCAAGAGAAAACCTGGTTGCCTTTCCCCATTTTTCTCTTCTGGAATCTGGTTGGAAATTGTGTCCTACACCTCTTTCTTCTGATGCTCAGAGAACTTGTGCTTCTTCCAATCCTACCTGGGGGGGCACAAGCTCAGCTTGATGCAGTTCCTGCCTTTAATTCCAGAGGTCACTTCTGCAGTTCCCAGAGTTCCAGCAGGAATGGTGGCTGTTGATGCTGTGCTGAGCTGGAGAATAATTCCAGGCAGGCACCAAAAAGCAGCTCCTTGGTTCACCAGATGTCCTCAGCCCCACAGGTGAAGCTCCCATCGTGATGAGCAAATTAATCAAACTTGCAGAAACTAATTAATTTTTGCCTGGTGTCTTGAGGAATCATTAAGAAAATGTGAAATCTCACAAAAATTTGGAGTACCATGTTGTGCAGAACATGGGAATTCATAGGCTTGGCAAGAATGTTTTTCTTTTTTTGGAATACTGGGAACTTCATGGAAGTTTGAAGTCTTGTTTGCCACTTTAGCTCACACAAACACGAGGTAAAACAGAAAAAAACAAAAATAAAGTGAACTAAAAGGAAAAAAGAAAGAGAAGAGAAGAGAAGAGAAGAGAAGAGAAGAGAAAAGAAAAGAAAAGAGAAAAGAAAAGAAAAGAAAAGAAAAGAAAAAAGAAAAGAAAAAGAAAAGAAAAGAAAAGAAAAGAAAAGAAAAGAAAAGAAAAGAAAAGAAAAGAAAAGAAAAGAAAAGAAAAGAAAAGAAAAGAAAAGAAAAGAAAAGAAAAGAAAAGAAAAGAAAAGAAAAGAAAAGATAGGATTTAGGGAGGAGGATCCTCACGTTTTAGTGAGCTTTAGTTTTGTGGAACATATTTGTGATTTCTTGAGAATGTTAAAAAAAAAAAAAAATCCGTGGAATCATGTACTGCATTTCTTTTCAGTGTTGGGATTAAATGTACAAGATGACCCTTTTTGTTTGGACTCGGATGTTTATTATTTTTTATTTATATTACAGTTTCAAAAACTGTGAGTTCTACAGCACTTTAAGCTAATAAGCTAAAAATGGAGTTGTATCTCTCTCTCTACAAGGCCCTTTCAGGGCCAAGGTCCAATTAAGAAATGATGCTTAAATTATTTTTATTTTTAACCTAATAACTAATCACTCATGGCTTGCAATGCAGACTTTTTTATATAATTACACAAAACCACTCAAACTCATGAAGAAGAAGGTGAAGAAAGACTAGCCTCTGCCGCAAAACTTTCATCTTGCTTTGTATGTATTGTTATATTCTAAAGTTTTAAATTTCATTTTTTCCACCATGTGATATTGCACACTTCTATTTAAACCACACACTTACAATTCTAGTTCTATTATTCCATTTTGGGAGCCTTTTCCATGGCCTCAGTGTTTTCTTGGGGGTCAGTGCTTGTCAGCACAGAAAATTCTCAGTGACCAGGGTTCCAGCAATCCTGGAATGGAGCAGCACAGCAGGTCCCCTGTGGATTTTCCCCCAGGCTAATTCCCAGCCACACACAGGTCCTGCTTCACTCCTTGCACTGAGGAGCAGAGCTAGAAAAACAGGAGAGAAGGAGTCTGGAAAAACTCTGGAATCACAAATCTCTGCCATCCCCTGGTTTCAAAGCACCCTTCTGCTGGGGGAGAACAGGCTTGGGCTTGTCTGAAGTTCTTCATGGGCAACTTCTTCAGAAGCCTGGCATCACCTGACTTTCCATGAAATCCATGAGCCGTGGGATCACTCTTCTTTCTGTCAGAGACAACAGACAGATTTCTGGAGGGTGATGTGTTTAATTAATATATCTGTCACTACAGCCAGACGTTCTGCTGGGTTTGACTCTTGCCAGGTTCAGGATTGGGGAGGTTTTAAAAATACCTGGGAACTCCTGACCCCTGGAGATGCTGCCTGCAGGGATTTGGGGACTGGGATTTTTCTGGAGCCATCTCTGAACCATTTAACAGCATCTCCTGCTGATTTTCCTCTTGCACAAATAATCAGGGAGACAAAAAGGCAGTGTTCAATCCTGCCTCTGCAGAAGGCTTTCCCAAAATACATGAAATAAAGGGTTTCATTTATTTTGACTTTTAATCCAGACTCACTCAATTTATACTAAAAGAAAATAAAAGTGAAACATAAAAGAAAAAAAAAATCTGTGGATGTTTAACTGGGGAAAAGCAGCAACCTGCTGCCATTTGGTAGAGAAGGACACAGGGAAGATTTGAAACTTAAATTATTTCTGACCTTCACAGATCTCTGCTCATTTCCTACAGACATTAATAAGCCAAAATCTTCGCCACCACTTTGAAAAATGGGAATTTTCTCCTTCTCACACTGTAGATAAAGGGAGATGATTTTGGGAAGACGAGTTTGCAGCATCGAGATTTGAACATCTTCCACTCATTCACTGCCTGGATATCAGAATATCCTGAGATGTGGAATAGAAGGGGAAAATCTAGGGAAGCTTTGGCCCTTCCCCTTAGTGCCCCCAGGCCCTGTGAAGTGTTCCTTGTGCAAACCCAGCCCCAAATCTGCCCCTGCTCATGGTGAGGTCATGGAGTGTCCCACATCCTCAGAGAGGAAAGGACACAGCCAGTGCCAGCCAGGGAATGTCATCCAGGATTTGTGCTCTGGCCAAAGGAAAAAAGGGATGACTTGGGGACAGCCTGAGGCCACCATGGTCTGAAGAGCAGAAGAAAAGGAACAGCAGGGAATAAAAGGCCAAGATGTGTAAAGAGATAGAAAATGTGGGAACTGGACACAAATAAGCTCAAGATGTACAGCCAGGGTCAGACCAGTCTTATTTCTTGTTTTCCTATCTCTGATCTTTCTCTGCTTTGCTTTTTACAGCTGGTTGATCTTGGGAAAGGCTTGGATCAATCACCTGAAATTACCTAAAACACCTAAAATGAGACATAGATATGAAAATCCATCATCATGTCTGTCCTTGTTGTCTGTGGGAGAATCCCAGAAGGTTTTGGGTTGGAAGATGTTGGAGCCCTGGAAACTGGGAGTTTTGAAGGAGATAAAAAGAAGATATAAAGTGAAAGGAAGGGACCTTCAAGATCATCCCATTCCAGCCCCCTGCCATGGGAGGGACACCTTCCACTGTCCCAGGCTGCTCCAAGCCCTGTCCAGCCTGGCCTGGGCATTCCAAACCTCTCTGGACAATCAGGAGTGTTCAAACACTCAAATCATCTCTAAATCGGGAGGACATTTAAGCCTTAAGTTCCTGTTACAGACTGTTCCAACCACTTAATAAATTCCAGCACTGTGGACGTTGTTCAGTTCATTAGCACAGATGTGGTCCCACAGATTAATTATTTTACAAATACATTCGGGTCACGTATTTGGACAAGAAAACCATTTTTGAGGACAAGCTGGAAACCACCAAGGCTTTCATTCCAGCCTACAGCAGTCTTAGATTTCTTTAGCCTTCCATGAAATATCCCTCACTAATGAATGCTCAGATCAACAGCCTGGTGTGACTCAGTTCTAAAGAAACACGGATTGAATTCCAGGCTGGCTCAGGGAGTACACAAAGCAAGGTGTTGTTTCAAGCAGCAAAATTGTCCTGGGGAAGTTGTCCTTGTGTTGTGCCAAGTTTGGATCTCCCCAGGCTATGGAAAGGAAAGTTGGTTGTGGTTGTTGCCACCAACAAAATCTGCTTTTCCCAGCAACACCCGGCACTCCCAGGAGTAATAATAATAAAAATAATAACGATGATTATGATAATAATAATCATCATCATAATTTTTTGCTTCCTCTCCTCATAAATTGTCCAGAAAGATCAGCACAATGCAGGGGAAATTCTGGAACTTGGCTACACAGGGTGTGTGTAAAATCTGGGCTTTGAGATGAGCTGGGGAATGAAATTCCCTAAAAACCTTGGGAATATTAATTCTCCCATAAATGGTCATTCTTCTGAAGCTGGTGTTAGTTACATAACTGTAATTAGCAGAAAGACTAATTAGCAACAAACTGGGCAGAAAGACTAATTAGCAAAAAATAATACTTCATGTGTCCTTTTGGTGGGGTGTGGATCCAGCCAGGATCTTTTGGAAGCCAAAAAAAAAAAAAAAAGCTTTTTTGAATGAAGTCACAAACATTGAATTTCCCACTTTTCAGAACAAATTGAAAATCCCTGCGGATCTCCCATGGATTCAGACAGCTCCAAAGACACCAGCTGGAAACACAGGAAAAAAAAACCACTCAAAGCTGTCTCCATCTCCTCGCTCTCCCCTCTTTCCCTGCAGGTGGGCTGGAATGTCTGACTGTGTAATTACAGCCAGAAGCTGTTCCTGAGAGGGTTTTGGAAAAATTTGGGATGTGGGTGAGGATATCAGGGAATGCTGCTGGTGGGAAGCTGGACTAGAACCTTGGACAGGGCCTGCTGGGCTCTCCCTGCTGGGAGGATCCTTCCCTTTCCCTTCTCACTTGGGAAGCAATTTAAATGGAAAAGTGAGATTGTTCAGATCAATTCCTGTGTGGGCATTGGATTTTCATGGGCTGGCTAAAGGAAAAATTGTTTTTCCTTTATTTTCAACATTACAGGGAAAAAAAAAAAAGAAGAAAGAAAAATGTTAATATGCTGGGAAATAAAAAAGTGTCAGATATATTGTTTTTCTTTTTCCTGTTCCTTCTCTCTCCTGTGTATTCCTCTCCCTTCCTTCCCTTTCTTCCTTCTCCCAAAAATTTTCAGATACAATTCTTCCAGCAGGAAAATTTATGGCTCAGCAATGGTGCAGCTCAGCGAGACAGAATAATTCAGGTTCAGCACCACCTCAAGTGCAGCTACACAACTTCCAGATCCAAACCAGCTGCTCCACAGGGAAAGCAGCACAAAATCCAGTGGGCTGCAATATTCCCACTTCCAGCAGGAAAAAGGGAGAAGTGATGAAAGGCTGTTACCACTTGCAGCTTGTCTGGAAGTCTGGGGGACCTGAAATATGTGCTCAGATTTGTTCTGCTGCTCCAGGTCACGACATAATTCACATTTGAGGGTACTTTAAGCAGGAAAAGAAAGGCATAAAACCCCCCCAAACTTAAAAAAAATTAAAGCTTTGGGATTTAAAAATAATTGGAAATTTAAGCCTTGAGGCCAGTCCAAGCTTTGATGTCTCCAACTTTAGGTCTAGGGAAAGGTTTTGGGGTAGCAGATCACTAAATTTCCTCAAGCCATTCCTAATTCTGAGTGGTTTGATGTTTTTGTCTGCCTAGGGGAAGCATTTGGAAGCTGCTTTTTCATGGATCACTGGAAGACAGTAGCAGTTTGGGAATCTCTGTGTTTTTGGCAGACATTTCCAGCTCAGGCAGCCATGGGAAGGGACTATTCCAGCTCTTGGCAGCAGAGATAAAAAGGGAGCTTTGGTCCCAATTACATAAAAAACACTGGAGTCTTATCCCTCTCAATGCTGTAATAAATCAATATTTTAATCCCATTTTAATAATTAAGACTGTGAGAAAGAAACAAAGAAAATGCTCTGCTTTCCTTTTGAAATATTTACAGCAGAACCAAAAGGAAGATATCCCAAATTTGGAAGAGGCAATCCACATGAGATGGATTTTTTAATCTTGTCTGTTCAAATTAATTTTGTTTCAACTGAGCTGCCAAAAATCTTGTAGGGCATTATTTTATGACATTTAAATATAGATTTACTGAAATAATGATAATTTTAAATTTTTATTTATTTAAATTTGAGTATAGCAGATCCTTCTGGCCACTTCTGAATCACGGAACAAGGAACAGGAGAAAAGGCCTCAAGTTGCACCAGGGGAGGTTTAGATTTGATATCAGGAAAAAATATTTCCACTGAAAGCAGCTCAGGATATTTCATGTTCCCAGGATGGATAACTGGAAATACCCTAAGGGCTGTCAGCAACGTGCCAACATTTTCCCAGCAGCATCTCCCAGTTTTTTTCTCATTGAAATTTGGGACTGAGTGCTGGAAGTTTGGTGAGAAGGGCAGAAAAGTCAAAAAGTGGGGAGAGTGGAGTTTCCTCCCCTTCTCCTGTCCCTCTGTGCCCAGTCTGAGAACATGAATCCCTTTCTGAGCCGTGTCCCAAACCCAGCCTCGAGGGTCTGATCCTGGCACTGCTGACCTCTCCTGTATTTCCCTATTTTTCCTTTTTTATTTCTTTCCCCTCACATGGTTTGAAAGCCCTCTGGTGCCTGTTTTGCCTGCAGGGAGAGAAGAATTCCAAATCATTGAGGTGATCCCACCAGGTTGGTGATTCCATGAATTCCCAAACTTCCAGGCACAGCCAGGATCTGGGCTCATCCCTGGATCCCAAGGAATGCTTGGAATACCCAAGGAGTGTGGTACTGCACACTCCTGCCACTCCAGAGCCTGTCCTGTGGCTTTGGGAATCTATGGAATTTTTTTTGATTTTTGGGAAATCGAGGCTGATAGTTGGTCTATGAGAGATCACATTATAGGGATACTGAATCCCATGGATTTCAGCAAAAAAAAAAAAAAACAAAGCTTTGCTTTCTTCAGACCTTTTATGCCACTGTCTCCTTCTGCTTCTTCTTTTCCTCTCACTCCTAACCCCAAAAAAGATCTCCAGCACCCTAATCATCCATCCTGTTTCTCCAGAGCCATTTTCCCAGCACATTTAACTTCATAATTTGGAGTTTTCTGACTGTCTGCTCTTAGGGCTTGAAACCTGAGCTCAGCCAAAGTCAACAGGAGTTTCCTTAAGTAAAAACAAACAAATTATTTGTTAAAACAAATAAAAAATTACCTGGTCCCAGTGGATGCTCACTTTCAAAGAACTTAAATTAATTTTCCTAGGGCCTGAGTTGACCTTTTATGAGATCTGGTCACATGGAATATTTTTCCATTGGAAAACACTTCCTCACCTCAGGAGAGTGAAGTGCTCTGGGGAAATGTGTTGGTTTTGGTGGAGCACTGGCAGGATATGAAACTTGTTGGGATATTTCCAGCTTCCAGCTCTCCTGCCACCTCACCCATCTGATGCTTCTCTTGGAGCTGCCTTATCCTAAACTCAAGGGTGTAGGGACTGGGAGTTCCTGGACAACTGAAATCACCAGCAGCTCCCTCAGGAAGAGCTCCCTGATGGCCAAAAAGCAGCAAAAATATTAAATTAAACACTCACTTCTTTATCCCTTCTCTGCTCAGAGCACTATTTGTTTGAAACCCACCTGATTTTTACACATTTAAAGCTTTAGGATATTGAATCGTGGAATATCCTGAGTAAGAAGGGAGCCACAAGGATCACTGAATCCAATTCTGGCCCTGCACAGGACAGTCCCAACATTCCCAGATTCCCACCATGTCCTTCACTGATCATCACTGGAGCAGCATATCAAATCTACAGAGCAATGATATCAAATCTTTGATACCCAAATTCCTGTGACAAGTCCCTCTTTTTAACTAATTTCTAACATTTTCTAGGTGTTATAAGCAAAAAGGAGCATTATGACCACATTTAATTTAAAATATTAAGTAAAAAAGGGAAATTTCTTTCATGCCAGTTTTTCCAACATGACTTGGAGACGATGAACAGGATATGAAAAATTCTGAAGCACCTTCACCTCTGAATTTTTCCAATCCCTTAGCTTGAAAAGATTTTTGGATGTTTTTCCAGCCTGACTTAAGCATCTAAACTTAGGCCACACTTGCTGGAGTTTAAAAAATGAAGGACATGGTGTGGAATGGTGCTGTAATCCCAGATCCATAAATCCAAGGGAAATGGGAACAGCAGGTTTGTCCAGGGCTCATCCACTCTGGATCCTGACCCTCAGCTGAGGGTTTCAGTTTTCCTTAGGATTTCTCATGTTGGGCTTCTGCAAAAGCAGGAATTTCAGTGTGTTTGTCTTTATCCACCAGAAGAGACAGAATTCCTCTGTCCTGCAACATAATTCCTATGAAACTCCAGTTGTTGGGATTACACCCAGTAAAGGCTGGAGCTGTGCTGTTCTTCCACATATTCCTTCTTCATTTTGGCTGCTAATCCATCTCAGACCCGGGGGCTGCTCTCCCGACCTCCCACGCAGAAGAGAAGCCGTATTCCCATCTTTTTGCCATTCCCAGGAGATGACATGTCCCTCCCCTCCTGCATCTGCACAAGCCCACGGTTCCATGGAATATGTGCGAGCATCTGATACTCTGCTAAGAGCCTGAAGTGTTTTACACCGCGTTTTGGGTGATTTATTGCACTTTAGCACATTCATAAAACACATCGTGTTAAGCATATGCATAAAAATAATATATAGGTTACCACAAAATTTTTACGGCCTTAACCAGATCCGTCTTGGAATGTCGGCTCGAATGTTTCACTCCTGCAGGTGAAAAAACAGATTATTTCAACGGAGCTTAGGGAAAGTTGTTTAGTCAAGACAACAATATTGTGGAGGGAGCCGTTACCTTGGCAGCGCTTTGCTAATTTCAGGACTAACGAGCGCGGCCGGTTCCTGCCCTCGCTCCATCCAAGGCGAGGTGTCCGTGACTCCCGGCTCTCCGGGCTGCATTCCCCTTCTCCTGCAGACAATACACACACAGCACTTGTGTGGCAGCCTGAGGGGTCTTGTTAGGCTTGAGATCACCTCAGGAGGACATAAAGGTGGTCTGGGGTTCAGGTTTTTCCCGATGCCCGCCGATGAGAGGCTGCATGAAGCTGTTCTCAGAGGTTTCAAGGTGGTTTATTGTTTCTTATCTCAGGAATTTCTTGTCCAGCTAACAGTGATCCCTTCAGCTAGACATCCAGGGTGGAATCTGCCTGGCAGAGGCAGGACTTATCTTTTATACTCTAAATTACATACTAGATATTTACAATTATTTTCCAATACACTACAATCTTATTACACTGTCCAGCTTTGTCCCCATCCAATCTGAGAATCCCAGGATGCCACCCAACATGGGTGACATGAAGAAGAAGGAGGAAGAAGCAAACCACGCCCCAAATACTCCTTGTTGGCCATGAGCCCCTTAATATAAACATTCTTAGAAATCTACTTATTCTACATTCTAACAGTTTAATTCACACTCGACTTATTTTTGTGGCTTGCATTTCTTCCCTCAATGTTGGTAGATTCTTCCAGCCCCTGAGGTTCCTGGGTATCATTCCAGGGTCTTTGGGGACCCTGCCAGGGGGGGTCTTGAGGCCCCCAGGGAAGCCAGGGGAGCACCCTGGACTCCCACAGGCTTGGATAAATGTGATGGTGGAAACACCCTCTGCAGCCCCTGGAGCAGGGGGAGGTTTCTTCCAAGGGATGTGACGTCGGTGAGGTGCCGGGAGAAGTGAGCGGGTTGTGGATGTGACAGGAATCCCAGAATCCCAGGATGGTTTGGGTGGGAAGGGACCTTCAAGATGATCCAGTGCCACCCCCTGGATGGGCAGGGACACCTCCCACTATCCCAGGTTGCACCAAACTCCTTCCCAACCTGGCCTTGGGCACTTTCAGGGATCCAGGGGCAGCCATGGCTTTTATGGGAATTCCATCCCAGCCCCTCTCCACCCTCCTTTCCAGGAATTCCTTCCCAATATCCCATCTAAATCGACTTCTTTCAGCTCAAAGCCATTCCCTGTGTCCTGTCCCTCCATCCCTTGTCCTCTCCAGCTCTCCTGGAGCCCCTTCAGGCTCTGCAAGGGGCTCTGAGCTCTCCCTGGAACCTTCCCTTCTCCAGGTGAACATTCCCAGCTCTCCCAGCCTGGCTCTAGTTCTGGGTTCAGCCTCCTGGCTGGGGTCATTCCCCTCTCCCTGCAGCTCAGGGCTGGGAATTTCTCCCTGGTGGTGGCAGGAATGTCACCCCAGCTGCCTGCAGGGCTGAGAGCTCCAGCAGAGCCCAGCACTTCAGGCCCTGTTTATCACAAACACAAGGAAATGCACTTTCTGTGATTGGAAACCATCCTTCTTTCATTCAATCACCCTAAAATAAAGTCAGTGACACCCTTAATTCCATTTCCTATCTTGGAAATCAGCACATTTTTAATTTCTGTGTCTCCAAAGACAGTTTAGACTACACAGACTCTGTACTTGAGAAAGGCAAGGAAACAAAATTAAATCAATTCTTGGTAGTTTTAATTTTAATGCCTTTTTTTATAAATGTCTGAGATCCTGTTTTGATGATGCCATTCCAAACAAATTTAATTTTGTCTTCATTAACAGGTATTAAAATAGAATAAATCTGTTTAAACTGGTGTGAATTAATAACAGCATTTTAATTGGTTAATCCTCTCAAGGAGCACAGAAAAGCAGGGAGAAATAAAAGATATAAAGAAGGAGGAAGACCTTAAATTCCAATTTAAAAAAAAATTGAACAGGATGATATTTATTTTTCTTTTAAAGTTGACTTCCTCAGGATTTGTTTGAACACTATGAAAGCTAAAAAAATGCTGAAAATGGGTTTGTTTTTTGTTTTGTTTTATAAGAGCTCATTTCCCCTTATAATGACTAATTCCTTCAAGAAACTGCAAGAAAAATATCAAATATTGTGGTGAAGATTGGCAAAAGTGCTTTATCAACTTATTCCATCATCTCTTCCTCCATAAATAAGGATGGAAGTCTCAGATTTCACTATTCCTTTTTTATAATCAAACCTGTACCAGTTTTAATAGTAATGTTATGAATATTTATGTTTTAATATTAATATAATATAATATTAATATATTATTATGTTAATATTATAAAATTAATATTATAGTTATATATTAATTTTTAATATAATGTATGGTTTAATTTATTTAATATTTCTTGTGAATCATGCTTTTTTTTGGAGGGGGGATAACTTTATTTTTCATAATTTTTCTTTTTTTTTTTTTTTATTTATTTTTCATTTATTATTCATAATTTTGAGGGAAGACAATTGAAAATCTATTTTTCTTTTCTCATTAATGGATGTTTTTCCCCGAAGGAAAAGAAAATCATCAGTTCAGGTACCGGGGCTTAAATTAATTAATGTTTGAGATTAGCAGCTACCAGATGAAGTTGAGTTTGGCCCTGAATATTTCCTCCAGAATCCCAGAGTGGGTTTGGTTGGAAGGAATCTTGAAATTTATCTTGTTCCAAACCCCTGCCATGGCAGGGACACCTTCCAGTATCCCAGAGTGCTCCAAGCCCCTCCAATTGGGAATTGGGAATTGGGGAATATTTCACCTGATCCCTTTTCCACCCTCCCCTGGCCTTGGGGAATTGGGAATTGGGGAATATTTCACCTGATCCCTTGTCCACCCTCCCCTGGCCTTGGGGAATTGGGGAATATTTCACCTGATCCCTTGTCTACCCTCCCCTGGCCTTGGGGAATTGGGAATTGGGGAATATTTCACCTGATCCCTTTCCCACCCTCCCCTGGCCTTGGGGAATTGGGAATTGGGGAATATTTCACCTGATCCCTTTTCCACCCTCCCCTGGCCTTGGGGAATTGGGGGATCCCTTTTCCTCCCTCCTTGGGGAATTGGGGAATATTTCACCTGATCCCTTTTCCTCCCTCCCTTGGCCTTGGGGAATTGGGGAATATTTCACCTGATCCCTTTTCCACCCTCCCTGGCCTTGGGGAATTGGGAATTGGGGAATATTTCACCTGATCACTTTCCCACCCTCCCCTGGCCTTGGGGAATTGGGAATTGGGGAATATTTCACCTGATCCCTTTTCCACCCTCCCCTGGCCTTGGGGAATTGGGAATTGGGGAATATTTCACCTGATCCCTTGTCCACCCTCCCCTGGCCTTGGGGAATTGGGGAATATTTCACCTGATCCCTTTCCCACCCTCCCCTTTCTCCTTCTCTGGTTACAGCTGACCACTGTCCATCCATTCCCCAGGAGACTCTGGCCAGGGGCAGGAACCCAAAGCTGTGGTTTCTCCACCCCCTGGGATCACAAAGAGTGTCTCTGATGATTTTGGCTGCCCCATGTGCAGCTTGGCTGTGGCCACGTTTCCGTGGCTTGTTCTCACCCGCCTCTCTCAGCTCTGACTCCTTTTTTTCGCCTCTTCCCAGCCCACCTGGCTTTGTTTTTGCCCTGTGGGATCCTTTCCCCCTTGGACATGAGGAGGAGACGCTGTGGCTTCCCACTCTCTTGTCTTGCACTTGTTGTGAATCATTCCTTGGCTTCTCTGGTTCCTCATTTTGGCTTTTCTCAAGTGTCTGACTTGGCTGTGTCCTAAAAAATCCAACAGCCTGAATGCCTCACTCACCCTCAGTGCTGGGCAGAGAGAAAAAACCCTGAAACAGAGGATTTGTGCTCCCCAAATGAAGATGAGGTGAATTTGATAAGGAATTTTAGATGATCCAGCCTCCCACAGGTGATCCTGGAATGTCATTGCACAAATCAGTGACACAAAGAAGAGGAGACTGAAAGACAGAGATAATTTGGGTGACCTCAGGCTTGGGTCAGCCCCTTCTCAAAATTACTGGAGAGTTTTATACGAGAGAAAAGATCCCTGGATTTCTTCTGACCCCTGAAGTTGGAACCCTGTGGTGAAAAGGACTCTCGACCTTCTTAGGCTTTAAATTGGAGAAGGGACTTCCAGATTTTAATCTCTCATTGTTTTCATCACAAAATCATGGAATATCTGGAGCTGGAAGGGACCCACAAGGATTTGTGGTCCCATTGGGAGTTCATTTGGTTCCACTGTAATTTGGCACATGGATGCTCTCACATTCCTTCATCCATAACCTTCCAAGCAGCTCTGAGTGCTGCCTGGATCCCAGGGAGGCTGGGACACCTCACACCTCTCCTTGTCCTCATCCCAATCCATGAGCTTTCCATTAAACCTTGGAATCCTTTCCTCCCCACAGGACCCGCAGTGGAGGTGCCACACAAGGCACACCAGGATGGAGAATCCCATCGTGTGTCCCCTCATCCAGCACGGATGTGATGACATCCATTAGCAAGGAAGAAGTGTGAACTACTGATTAGGGCTTTGAATCATTCCTGGTTTTCCAATCTGCACAAACCCTGTCCCACAGGGCTGCAGGTGTAGGTGTGAACACAAACTCTGGCTGCAGCTCCTTTAATTCCCCAAGCTCCTGATTCAGTTTCCTTCCCGCTGATTTTGATGGAGAGGCTGCAAATCTGGAATTCCTTGGCTTCGCTCACACTCCCTGTCAGAACAAAGCAGGTGTTCCCTGAAATTCCAGCCTTGCTTTGGAAATGGGAATCCTGCTTCTTACCCTGTGCTGCAACTCCCAATTTCCACAGCATCCAACTGCTCCTTTTCTTCTGATTTGCACCTTCCAGGTGCAGGACACCCATTCTGGCTTTATGGAAAAACATGACAGGGAGGAGAAGAAAATAAAGTGGAAAAAAAGCAATCCTTGGGTTCCTCATCTCCCACCTGCACAGGTGTGAGCAAGACACAAAAACGTTTTGTTTTGGAGGCTGGGTGGGATCAAGGGAGGAAGGAGAGGGACAGGAGAAAGATGGGAAAGGTGAAAGAGTGGAAAACAAAGAGTTACAACTGCCAGGGGTTTGTGATGTTACCTAATTATACCTGCAAATTGGAGTGTTTACTCCATTAAAAAATTCCATAGATTTTCAGGCTTTCCATTTAAAAATTCTGTAGATTTTCAAGCTTTCCTGCTCATAATGACACCAAGATCAGACTGGAGATTCTTCCCAGTGTCAGCCAGACCATTAGCTCCTGATTTCAAGATATCAAGATTTTTTTGTTTAGTTGCTTTTGTTTGTTTGTTTGTTTGTTTGTTTGTTTGTTTTTTTGGTTGTTGTTGTTGTTGTTTGTTTTGTTTGTTTTTTTTTTTTTGGTTTGGTTTTTTTGTGGTTTTTGTTTTTTTTTTTGTTTTGTTTTGTTTGTTTTTTATTTCCTTTTTCTCAATTTCCCTTTATGACTTATCTAAAACTCTCTCCTAATAACTGATGTTTTTTCTCAAATCGCAAAGGAGGGGTTGTGTGCCAAAAACCTGCTGGAGGAAAGTCTGGATTCCTCATATGTCAAGAAAAAAGTTTTGAAGACATGAGTGTAAGTATTATGACCAAATAAATATTATTAACAAGATGCAGCTCATATACAGCTAAATTCTTATTTTTAATGCAAATTATTTATGTTATTATTATTTTAGATCATGGACATATATCAGGGAGAAAGCTCCTGGGAATATTCCAGCACCACTGAGGATGTTCCTGGTGTGAAGAGAGAGGGGGGATGCAGACTGGGAGAGCCCCAGAGGGGACACTTGGAGTAGGAGAAGGGGACATCTCATGGTCTCTCCAGCCATCATTTCCCTCTGGCAGGTGGATCCAGGCTCTGTTCTCATGGATGAGGAGCACTCAGAGGGCTAAAAGAGGTGGCAGAGCCCCTGATTTTGGTCTGGTGGCCCCAAGTGGGGACAGGGACCTGCTCTTCTCTGCTTGTGCTCTTTGACCCTCGCTGGGTTCCTCCAGCAGCAGCTTCAGCCCCACTGCAGGAGTTTTAGCAGTTTTCTGTTTGCCAGTTTTTTCTCTTCTCCTGGAGATTTTTTTTTTTTGGATGTTTGATAGTGCAGCTTCCTCCCAGCCCTCTCACCTGCCCTCTGTTTCCCTGGGGAGCTGCTGTGGCTCACGGCAGGTCCAGCAGCATCCCTGAGAGATCAGGGATCCCACCCAGAGGCACAGCTTTGGTTGTGCCACCACCTTTGGCACCAAAACACAGCTCTGGATGGAGGAGATCCCATCTGCAGGAATCCAGGCGATGGACAAGCATCCCAGCTCACCCAAACTCACGGGAGCAGAGCAGGGAGGGAATGAGGCATCACCGGATCCCCGTCCCCTCCGCGAGTCCGATCCCCTGGCGCCCACCCCGCCCTGCCCGCTCATCCCCAAATCCCCGGGGCTCCCATCCCGGGGTTTTCTCCTCCAAATCCTCCGCGGTGCTTTGGCAGCAGAGGGCACTGCCCCCTTGGCCATGCTTTCCCCCCGGTCCCCGCTCCAGGGCTGGGCTCGCTCTCGGTTTAGCGCTGCTGTCCGTCCGTCCGTCCGTCTGTCTGTCTGTCTGTCTGTCTCGGATTTGTCTTGGCTCCCGGCTCTGACATGCCTGGGAAGGGCAAGGCAAGGAAATGGGTGGGAGCTCCCAATCTAACCACGAACTTGTCTTGCCCCCTCCTCCTTTTTCTTTCTCTCCCCCGTCCCCTTCTCTCCATCCCAGCCAGAGGGAGGATCGCGCTGCATCGCTCGGAATCGCTCCGGAACTTGGGGTTGGGATTTTTTTCCGGAATTTGGGGCTGGGATTTTTTAAATTTTTTTTTTTTTTTTTTTTTTTTTTTTTAAATTCCCTTTTCTTGTCTTCCAGACGAAACACAGCGGGAGTTTCTCCCGTTTCCGTGTGCCCCCAGCCAAAGGGGGTTGTTGTTACAAGGGCGTGTAAGTGTGGTGTAATGTGTGCTCTCCTCCTCGTGTGTGTGTGAGGGGGGGTGTCGTGAGAGGTGCTTTTGGGAATATTCCTGCATTTTATTCCATGTTCCTGCAGATTTAATCTCGGTGTGGTTGTTTTTGATTTTTAAACTAATTTCTTTTGCTGTCCCGGAGCAATTTGTTGCAGTGGGAGGTTGCCCTGCCACTCCAGATTAAGGAGATCTGTCAGGTCCCTTCCAACCAAAGCTCTTTTACGATTCTGGAATTTATTTGCCACACTTTTCAAGTTTCAGGTCCATCTTGACAAGTGATGATCCCACTCTAAGTGTTACTATAAACACCTTTTTAATCTGTTTTACTTTTAATCTGCCTCCTTCCTAAACCTCAAGAGACAAAACCCTGCAGGCTGTGCTCCCGTGGCCTCTCTCCCTTTATCCCAATAAAGTTGCAGAACTCCTGTCTCCTTTATGGCTTTTCCCAGTGTGTTTTTCCATACAGGAGGGTGCAGCCTCCTTTTATCCCAAACTCCTGGCTGCATGTTGCTCTCTTCCTTTCCCTATGGAAAATCCCACCCATGGAATTGTGAAGGCATCAACACCCATCGTCCCTATCAGTCCCTTCCAACCCAACCCATCCTGGGATTCTCTGAGCACAGGGATTCCTGTTTGAAGGACAAAACCCTTGACACCCCCAAAATCTCTCCATAGCCAAGACTTTTTATTTTCACCTTGGCTCTGTGGCAGTGTTTGACAGCCAGTGCTGCTCTGCTGTCCTGCTCCTTTTGAAGCCACCTCAGCAGATAAGGAAATCTGGGGAGCAGAAATCTGGGCTGTGGATTTTATTCTGCCAAAGGCAGATAAAAGATGGCAGATAAAGGATCCTGATAAAGGAAAGTTATAGGATGGAAAATGTTGATCCTGCACTCGCAAACAAAAATGAGACAGAGGGGGAGAAAGAACCAAATACACCAAATAATTTCCCCTGGTTTGGGAAACATGGAAATCTCACAGGGCAGTCACTTTCTCATCCTGTCTCTGGTGCTCCAAGCCTTGTGTGAAAAGGCTGATGCTGAGTCCCAGTCAGCCATAAAATAACAACAGCAGCTCTGCCCAGTGGCTGGGATTTGCCAATCCCGAGCTTTCCTCACCTAGGCTGGGATTGGGAAGGACGGAAGTCTGCAAACCCTCCCGGCAGGATCCGCGCCGAATGTGATCTCACCCGCGGGGACGCTCTGATGGACGGAGTGTTACTTGTTGTTCCAACACCATGGCAATGTCTCCAGCAGGAATACAAATCACTTGGAGCAGGGAGGCAGAGCCAGCTGAGCAGGTACCAGGAATGTGGGAGTTGCTCATTACTCACCCAGGGGGAAGAGCTGCTGCTTGTTTTTTTAATTATATTTTTACTCGCCTCTGCTCATCGCCCCCATGCAGCACCACTGCTTTTTATAGTGAAAATAATGAGATAGACCCCATCCAGGGAATGCTGAGCACATCCTGATTTTCCATTGGATGTGTGAACCAGGTGGGACTTTTGTGCTGGCAGATCTCCGGCCTCATCAAATCTCAGTGGGTGCAAATCTGCTGAAGTCAGTGAGGGCTTCTCATCTATCACTTGTTTTATTAATATTGCTCTGTCTGCAAGTCCAGGCTCTCCAAGAAAACATCTTTTATTTCATTGCCTCTCATCGAAGGCAACGTGTGAGTGCTGATTTTCCTGGGCTCAGGATCAGCTCCAGCTCTTTCATTGTTGCTTTTTTTCCCCTCTCTCTCCCTCTCTCATTTTTTATGGCAGCGTTGGAATTGCTGTCAGGTTTACAGTGCAGTAATAATCACCTCATTATTATTAATAACCATGGCAACAGAATGGAAATTAATCACTCCACTTCTGTTTATCCCCATGGAAACAGAGCCAAAACAAACAAGCCTTATCCACAATGCCCATTCCTAGAAATCAGACATCCTGCAAAATTCCCAGCTAAACAAACCAACAGCTCCAACTGCCTGGGTTTGCCAACAGCACCCATGGAGAGGGCAAGGACATTCTGCCATGGATGCTTCCTCAGGTTCAAATTATCAGGGGACAAATATTTCCAGGAGTTTTGCCTGGTTTATTGGTTGGTTTTACTCTCCAGCTTTTGTCCTGGTGACTGAGTGCTGAGACACAGTGACAGTGATCCTTGTGCTTCCCATAAAAATTTGGGCTTCCTAGAAAGATGGAAAGAGAATTTGGCTAAGGGTCTAGAGTGATAGGACAGGGGGAATGACCTCAGGATAAAGGAGAGCAGGGTTAGATGGGATTTTGGGAAGGAATTCCTGGCTGGGAGGGGGGGAGACCCTGGCACAGGGTGCCCAGAGCAGCTGTGGCTGCCCTGGATCCCTGGAAATGTCCAAGGCCAGGCTGGACAGGGCTTGGAGCACCTGGGACAGTGGGAGATGTTCTTGCCCATAGCAGGGGATTGAAACCAAATAATCTTTAAGGTCCTTTCCCAACCCAAACCATTCCGTGATTCCCCCACAAGTCGGATTAAAATTGTCAGGGATTGGAAGGGAGGCTTCAGAGAAATCTTCATTCCTGAAAAATCTCCACAGGTAACACTTCCTCCCAGGTGCCAAGCACTGCAATAAAGTTCCAGTCCAGCAGAGAGGAAAACATTTAGGCAGAAAGTGACCACAAACCCAGTATTTTCTCTCAGTACCGTCACCATCCTTGTTTGCAGGAGGGATGGAGGACTCAGCTCTCATTTCACTCCCTATGAACAGAAGTGAAACTCCAAGATTTTTTTTTCCACAGGAAAATCCCTGTTAGTCCCTGAATCCCATTCAGATTCGGCAGCACAGCAGTCGCTGCCTGTCCCCCCCCGCCCTGCCAGTCACTGTGTTTTATTTAGGCTGTCACCAACAGATAATCTGAGCTTGCATCTGCTTTTGCCTCCAGCTTAATGACACACCCAGGGGACCACTTCCCAGGCTTTCAAAGGAAAGAATTCCTCCCTCAGACGATCCTTCAGTCCCAGTGATTCTGCTGACTCTTATCTGCAGATGCAGCAGCACAGATTAGGGGTGGTGAGGAAAGATGAGAGAGGCAGGGAAAGTAATGATGATTAAACCCACAACCCTCCCGGGATCCTCTTTTTTTTTTTTTTTTTTTTTTTTTTCAGCAGGATCCGCTCAGGCTGAAACCCTCAGAGTAGTTGAAATCAGCTGCGTGCTGGAAACATTTATTTTCCATTAAAAAAAAGTGGAACTCGACCACGTGGAGCAGGAAAATGAAGTTGCCACGTCTTCCAAAGCTTCGAGAGGTTTTGATGGATCTTCTCGCTGGACTGTGGAGTCTCCTACAGCTCTGGAAAATCTTAAAATCAACTTCTTACCCCTCTCTCTCTCACCTAAAAAATGGGGATAAACACCCTCTTATTTTCCTTGATAGCCCTTTTAAAAATCATCTATGCATTATGTACATTTGTTGGACACATTATATTCATTTTGGAATTCTCCTGTTGTCTCACTGTCCTGTGGATTCGTACAGAGATCCTGAATGCTGTTCAAATGGAGGAATTAAACCTGGAAATGACAGAGGGAACAGCCCTAGAACAATCTGCTTTGATATTTAACTGACCTTTTAAGCTTCCCAAAAAGGCAGGGAGAGGATAATTAACTGGGATGGATCCCATCTGAACTTCCTCCAGCCAGTCCTCCTGAATCCAATTAAACACAACTTTTCCATGAGGAGGTACAGTTGAGGAGAGATGGATGTTGCAGTGAAAAGTCACTCTGAAGGGTTTTCTGCCTGTTTTGTACAATCCCCTCCCAAAATTAGGATTTTTTAAATCCAGGAGACACCAGCTCTGACAGATCCCTGAAATCCCAGGTCCTGTGTCTCCCAAAACACCAGACAAGCAGGAACATGACTGGAATCTGTGCACTTGCAGTTCTGCATCACGAAATATTGATGTGATCAGTATAAGAAAAAAAAAAAAAAATCCCAAATTTCCAAAAGTAGATACGTGGTTATTTGTCAGGTTATTTGACTAAAGGTTAATCCCATTAATTGGTGTGGGCACTGCCTGCCATAATCAAATATTTGAACACAAATACTTGATTTCCATGAGGATGTCCTCCCAAGCCTTTCTCTATCCCACCTGGGCTGCCTGAAGGTTCTCTAGGATTGTATCTGATCATCCCAAATGTCTTCAGGACATTTCAAATGGGAGGAAAAAACCAATTCAAGATGGCTGATTGGCACCCTAAATTATATATAATAAGAAATATTAAATAATAATAATAATAATAATAATAATAATAATAATAATAATAATAATAATAATAATAATAATAATAATAATAATAAAATAAATATTAATATTGATATTAATATTGATATTTGATATTGCAGTCTGAGGTGTCTCATCAACAGGATCATCAAGTGAGGATTAATCATCTTTTAACATTCACACCAAGATTTCCCAGAGAGGAGATAAAACTCCCTAAAAATTACATTTTAAAACTTCCTTACATTTATATGGGGAGCTCCAAGAGAGCTGGAAAGAGACTTTGGGACAGGGATGGAGGGACAGCACACAGGGAATGGCTCCCACTGCCAGAGGGCAGGGATGGATGGGATATTGGGATGGATGGGATATTGGGAAGGAATTCCTGGCTGGGATGGAATTCCCAGAGCAGCTGTGGCTGCCCCTGGATCCCTGGAAGTGTCCAAGGCCAGGCTGGATGGGGCTTGGAGTTGTCTGGGACAGGGGAATTTCCCCCTGCCAAGATCCTGAATCTCCTTTCCAACCCATTCATTGGGAAAGAATTTCACAGAACAAAACTTTTCCTCATTTTCCTGATTTTTTCCCCACTGGAAGTGGTTCCATTTCTCCAAAGTGTTCCTGAAATTAGGGATTGATGCCCTGACCTCTCACCCTCAGCAGAATTGGATAAAAACATGGATCACATTCCAGGTGTTTCTCATGGAGAATTTCCCTTTGCACCAGACCAGCAGGGGATAAAGTTTTACAAAATTCAGGGAAAATCGGGAAAGTTTTCCATCTTTTGCCTCCTCTGGAAAGGGAGAGGGATTTGGGCAAAGGCCTGGAATGCCAGGAAAAGAGGGACTAGCTTTGAATGGAAACAGAGTAGGGATGGATGGGATAATGGGAAGGAATTCCTGGCTGGGAGGGTGGGGAGGAACTGGGATGGAATTCCCAGAGCAGCTGTGGCTGCCCCTGGATCCCTGGCAGTGTCCAAGGCCAGGCTGGATCACCCTGGGACAGTGGAAGGTGTTCCTGCCATCCAGGGGGTGACACTGGCTGATCCTTAGGAAGTCCCTTCCAGTCCAAACAATCCCATGGTGCAATGAAACTTCATCTTTGGGAAGCTTGGAGGAAGTATCTTTCTCTAAAATCCTCTTTTCTACCCCACAGGAAAATAAAAGGAATTACCTGGCAATCCATTCTGTAAAACCCCACCAACTTTGCCAGTTAAAGGTGTGATTTGTGTACGGGAAGATCATTAAATTCCAGGTGCCTGTTCCATTTAGGAATTCCCAAATCTATTGTTGACTCCACAGAAATGTTCTTATGGTGGGTGTAGCATGAGATTCACAACAAATTCCTTCTTTAGGGCCTGAATTCTTCCTGAAAACCTCACTAAGCTTTTCCTGGGATGACACAGAACTGGCAGGCTGTGCCTGTGTTAATCCAGCTTCCAAGGGGGAAGATTACAGTAAAATCATGATAACAGAAATTCCTTCATTGGAGAGGTTTGGAAAAATCAGGCAGTTGTTGGGGCAGAGGGGTTTCTTTCCCAGAGATGGAATTTGGTGTAGGTGACCTTATTCCATCTTCCTCATCCCATTTTCCTGAGTTTCTTTGAAAAGTGGTGTGCACTGATCCAATATTTTGTCCATTAATTCCAATTTAGTTCCCTAAAATTGATAATAGCAATGGGAAGGACACATCTGGAACTCCCCAGCCCACAGGAAAAACATGGAAAGCTGGAGGTCCAGAAAAAGGGGTACAAAAATGGTTCAGGGAGCATCTGTTGTATGAAAAGAAGCTGGAAAAACTGGGAATTCAGCCTGGAGAAGGGAAAGTTCAGGAGGTTCTTATCAGTGGGAAAAATTAATTATAAAAATGAATAAAAATGAATAAAGGATCAAGAGTCAAATTTTATTCTGTCGTGAACAGTGAGAGGACAAGAGGCATAAAATGAAACACAAAATTCAATCTGAACTTGGAATTTATGTGGTATTTTTTTTTTTTTGTTTTTGTTTTTTTGTTTTTTTTTTTTTTTTTTTTTTGTTTGTTTTGTTTTTGTTTTGTTTTGTGTTTTTTTTTACTGGGGAGGTGATTGCACACTGGGCCAGACTGTCCAGAGAGGCTGTGGAGTCTCCAATCCTGGAGATATCAAAACCCAGCTGGACACTGAACAACCTGTTCTCAGCAGGGGTTTGGGGTAGATAATCCCTTCCAAAATTCAGAATTCCATATTATTGGGGTTGTGTGGTGATGAGTGGTGGCTTGGACTTGGAAATTAGAGGGAAATTTAAGTAAATTGTCAGGTTTCTAGGACACCATAATTTTGTTTGTTAGTTCCTGTTTATGGGTGTTCATTGCTCCTCCTAAAATTTGATTTGCTTACAAAAGTCCTGGATTTTACAGATTCCCATTCCTGTTAACTTCTAATAATGGATAATTTGAAAAGTTATCAATAAATTATTTGAATGCAACTGATATTTTTCCTATTTAATATTTAGGATGGCTCAGCTTTGACTTTGTCCCTTCAGCAGAACTTTTCCAGATGCTCATTTGCCACTCCTTTGTTCCAGGACATTGTTGTTCCTGTTGGGATTTCACTCTGGTTCATCATTTCCCATATTCACACAAATATATTTTATTTTTCCCCCTTTTTCATCTCAAACATTTCCCAGTAAAGCTCCATGGTAAATTCTTCAAAACCCACCACCAGAACTGGGTGAATTCAGAAACAAGGAATATGAAACCTCAAGGAAAACAGAATTATTTGGCTCTGGAATAATCTGGGGTTCTTCAATTGCTGTGTTTAAACAAATTCTCTTTTTGATGGGAAAGTCTTGACCTCCCATTTTTTGAGTTGAAAATAAATCATCAGGGTTCGTGTCCTGGAAGAAAATGAAATTTTAGAACACTTAAAAAGGTGAATTTGTCAATCAGCTGAGTGAAAGGAGTCACAAGTTTTACAAAAAAAGTGGGATGGGGATTATTAGTTTTAAATCCAAAGCAGGATCCAGCCCTAATGTCCTTCCTGCTCCTTAGTGGAGTTACAGGAAAACTGTAACGTTTTTCAGGATAGAGCTGCCAACACAAAGTCATATTTTATACAAAAGGCGTCCACCGACAAACTGTGACCTTTAAAATGTTATATAAAATTCTACTAAGAGATGCAAACAGGTTTTTAATGCTAGCAGGGACAGTGAAGGAAGGAAAATTGTTTTCTTCCCTTTAATTGGAGACAGAGTTTGTTCAAATGGGAGCTCAGTTATCTGGGGAGGATTTAGGATTTCAGAGCCTGTAGAGGCATCCAGGGAGTTTGAATGCTGATAATGCTGAGTTTATCCCAACAAAATCTGTCAAGATGTCAGTTCCTCAAAGTGTCCAACCAATTCTTGCTCTTGGAGTTTCGATAATTGAGGGTTTGATCATTCTCTGATGAGATAATTGTGGAATCATTAAGGTGGGAAGAGACTTCCAAGATCAAGGCCAGCCTTTGACCAAGTCCCACTGTGCCCACTGAGCCAGAGTGATCCTGGAATCCACTGCAGAGCCCCATCTTCCACTTTGTTCTGGAAAATTTGCTGGAAAATTGTCTCCAGAGCAGGTCCTGAGGCCTTCCCTGGCTCTGTATCGCCAAGTCAGTGTTTGGATTTTATGGAAGTCTGAGCAGATAACTCAAAAAAAAAAAAAAAAAAAAAAAAAAAAAAAAGAAGAAAAAAAATGGATAAAAGACCTGCCTTGTTTTCCATCTTATTTCCTTGGAGGTTTTCTTTGGGTTTGAATTCTTTAGGCTGTGTTGGACAACCAATGACCAGAAATTGGATTAAATTCCTGGTTTTGAAGGGAAGGTTTTGTTATCTGCTCTCTTCACTGATTCCTTCTCCTCAACATTCCCACAAACACAACTCCCAGGCAGTGTCTGCAGACTGACAGATGGACACTGACTGTTCCCAAACCCTTGTTTCCCACAATGGGGCTGAACTGGAGCATCTTCCCACTGACAGAGAGGAGCTTTAGGTGGGATTTGGGGAAGGAATTCCTGGCTAGGAGGGTGGGGAGGCCCTAGGATGGAATTCCCAGAGAAGCTGTGGCTGCCCCTGGATTCCTGGAAGTGCCCAAGGCCAGGCTGGATGGAGCTTGGAGCCCTGGAATAGTGGAAGGTGTCCCTGTCATGGGATTAGATGGAATGGGATGATCCTTAAAAGGTCCCTTCCATCTCAACCCATTCCATGATCCCATGATCCTGTGATCTCCTCATCATCTCTTTGGGTTTCCAAGGATTTTATTTTATTTTTAATGTCAATATGAAAGGGCAAACAAATTCCTCTTCTTGTCATTCTGCATAACTTTGCCATTCCCAGCGTTCGGGTGCACTCCAGATGTTTCCATGGATCCAGGAGCAAAATTCAGGGCTCCCACAAGGATGGAAGGATCTCATAAAGAGCTGGGAGGTTCCAACTCTTATCAGCAAAGAAAACAAAAAACATGGCAGAGGAATTCCAGCTATGATTCCTAATCCATTTTCCAAAAAAAGTCACATTGGCCCGATAAAACTTGGGTTTATATCCCTGAATTTCTGGAGCAAACTTAGATCTCCCTGATTGTGATCCCAGCTTATCTCAAGATCCTTATGATCAGTCCAAGGTCTAACACTGACCCAACAGAACATTCCCAAAGTCAGGCATGAGGGAGATTTCCCAACTTATTATCCACTCAACATTTTGACTTGAGGATAAATGTGAATCCAAATCCTATAACCATGTTTTTTCTTTGGATATTTTTGCCCCAAACTGTGGATAATAAAGCAGGTTCTGATTGTGCCAGGCTCAGATGCAGAGTTAAGACAATTCTATTCCTTAGACTTTCCATAGGAAATCTCAGTTTCCCGCCTGGAAAATATGGAAATATAATTACCAGGCCAAAGTTTTTATACAATTAAAATAATGTAATTAAATCCCAGTGACTTTTGTTTCAATAAATAGAAGAGTTTAATTTTATAAATGTCTCATTCCAGCGTTGTTAACGGAAGGTTTTCTATTTCCAGCTCCAAAAATATGTTTTAAAAATATATTTTCAGTTTAAAATAATCCTTTAGAATTAGAGCAACATCACCTTTGTCTCAAACCAAATAAGGATTTTCTGTTCATTAAGGATATTTTGGGATTTTTGAGATGCTTTCAGAGAAGGAAATATTTTCATGTCTCATTCCCCTCAGATGGAAAAACATAATGTTCTTTTCCCCCCATTTATTCTAAATAGGAATATGCTGAATTTCCTCATTGAATTAACTGTTGATAGTTGATTTAATGAAGGAAATACCTCTAATTAAAATCGATTTGTTGCTTAAAAATCTTCTATTCCAACATGATATAACCTCCTCCAGTGGAAGGTGTCCCTGTCCATGGCAGGGGGCTGGAATCCTTAAAGTCTCTCCCAGTCCAAACCATTTTAGGATTCTATGATTCTCTGTAGGTAGGATAAGCAAAGGTGGGAATTATGTCAGGAAATTGTAACAGGAAAATAAATCAAGTTGACCTTTTAGCTCTTCTCAATAAAATATTGGGAATATTTGTTCTCTAGTGATACAACTTGGGAATGATCCCTGAAAATGGGGAGACTCCATGAAAAAGTGGCTGATTCCTGTAGGAGAAAAAAGGACCCAAACTTGGAATACACTGGTGGGCTGGAAACTGGGCAACTGGGAATTTTCTGGAATGCAACAGGACTTTGATGGGATGGGAGTGCCAAGGAAAGGCTGGCAGAGGAGGAGAGGATCAGGGGATGCACAGGAGGCCGAGCAGGGCTGAGGTTTGGCTGCTCTGAAGGTACCAAGGAGTTGGGATATGGATATATGGGATTATATGGGATTATATGGGATTATATGGGATTATATGGGATTATATGGGATTATATGGGATTATATGGGATATATTGGGATATATTGGAGTATATTATATGGGATATATTGGGATATATTATATGGGATATATTATATGGGATATATTTTATGGGATATATTATATGGGATATATTATATGGGATATATTTTATGGGATATATTGGGGGATATATTGGGATATATTTTATTGGGATATAATGGAAGGCTGGGAATGTGTGTGGGAGTGGAGAACATCCCAAACTCAGGAATTAAACTTTTGTTCTTACTTGACTGAAGGTGAAAGGGTGTCCATTCCTTTTTTTTTGGGGGACCTTCTTTCTTAGCTTGTACAGCCCCAGAATCCCAGGAAGGTTTGGGTTGGAAGGAGCCTCCAGGATCATCCAGGGATGATCAGGGATGGGCAGGGACACCTCCTGCTACCCCGGGGTGCTCCAAGCCTTGTCCAACCTGGCCTTGAACACATCCAGGGATGGCACATCCAAAATTTCTCTGGGCAGAGCTGAGGAATGCCATCCAGATTGGATGTTCTCCAGGGCACAGAGTTCACCCCACTGCTCCTTCAGGCATGGAAAAGTTCCCAAACCCTCGGGGATAATCCTGATGTGTTACAGCATTCCAGGCTTTGCCCTTCACGTTCAGCTCCCTCTGATGCTTTTCCATGTCTTGTCTTCAGCTTCAGTCACCTGCAAGCAATCAAAGCTTTGCTCCAGGATCAAGGAAAAGAGTTAAAATGTTCTGGGAGAAATTCCAGATGGAAATGAAAGGTTGGAGGGGAGGAAGGATTGTGGGATTGATGCTGTACCTGCAGACCATGGGTGGGTTTAGCTGGGCAGATACTGCAAGAAGCTGAACTTTAATCTAGTGATTGAAATTACTTTTTCTTTACTAATTTTCCTTTTATTCCTCTTGCTGTTACTCCACAAAAACTTCAGGGAATGTTTCAAAGAGTAAAGTGTGTTGCAGATTTATTTATTTATCCATTTATCTATTTTTTCAATGTACAAATCTTTCCCCATTACAAATCAAAACAAAAATGTCCTTTCAGTTAATTTTATTTTATGTATTTCTGGATATTCCTACATAAGTAAACCAATGCCAAATAAAGAAAAAAAAAATCCTTAAAAATAAACAATCTAGGCTCTTGTTGAGTGAAATCAATATAATTATTTCCCAAAAGATATTTTGAAGATTCCAAAGTCTCCTCAGTGCTTCAGTGTTTATTTATCAATGAAAAACCTGTGAGAATAAAAAAAAACTCTGTGTGACATGTTCAGGGAAAAATTTTAATGTCTTCTAAAAATATTTACATTTTCTTTAAGTTCTATAAAACTTACTTGGCCCAAATCTGATTCTTCATATTCTAATTCCTTACGTTCAAGAGCTACAAACAAGGAAGCTGATGGAAAACCAGAGTATTTTAAAGAGATTCTGGAAAGAATTCCAGAATGGAGAATGTGCAATCAAATATGGACTTTTTTTTCCACCAGAAATCAATCCTGCTCACAAAACAGAAATGAATTTTTTCGATGGGACTAAGATGTTGCACATTCCTACAGGATAATTTTTTCCAGCCTGGAGAAAAGAAATTTTGGGGTGACCTAATTGTGATATTCCAGGACCTGAAGGGGCCAACAGGGAAGATGGAAGGAGGCTGTGGACAAGGGATGGAGTAACAGGGTGAGAGGGGATGGCTTTAAACTTAAAGAAGAAATGTTTAGATGGGATTTTGGGAAGGAATTCCTGGCTGGGAGGATGGCGAGGCCCTGGAATAGAATTCCCAGGGAAGCTGGGATCTCTGGAAGTTTCCAAGGCCAGGTTGGACAGGGCTTGGAGCACCCCGGGATAGTGGAAATGTCCCTGCCTGTGGAACAAGATAATCCTTAAATTCCCTTCCAATCTAAACCACCCTGGGATGCTCTGAAATTGGTCCTGTGCTGCCACATCTCTGTTGCCACAATGGAGACACCCAGCTCAGGAAACTGGGAATTCTGGGATGGAAGAGGATAAATAATGACTACATTTAGGTTTTGGTGGAATTTTCTTCCTCCTCTGAGGTGCACAGTGCTAGAAACCACCCTCACAACTCCTTTTAGCAAAGGACCAGAGCAATTCCTTAAGATCAGGAAAGACTTGGGATGCTCTGGAAAAATTCCGCCAAAATGATGGAGCACGGACAAGAACAACCAAGGAAATTGGATCTTATTTCTCCTGAGGCAACATCAAAAAGAGACTTTTTGGACCACCTACCATGATACTCAAGACAACACCACAGTTCCAGGGCGTAGGAAGCAATTCCCATCTCATCCTGCCCCATCTCCAAGGCATTACAGGATAATACAGGAAAATTCCCTGGGAAGGGGAATAAATTCCTTACAAAAATTCCCTGTTGCAGGTCCCAGGGCTGGTGTCCACCCATGCAAAACATCCCATCTAAAATGTGGCTCTTGGTTTTTATGGGGATCCTGTTGAGTCACCAGAGGATAAAAAGCAATTCCTTGAGGTATTTATGAGAGGTTTTTTGGAACCAAAGCGGGGAAAGGCCTCATGATTTGCATTCAAGTTTCGTTCCCTTTAATTGGATCAGATTGGAAATAGGCTGGAAATTCTCTATATCCCAAAGAATAATACAATGGTCTGTTAAAAGGATCAATGGAATTCTCGTATTTATTTTGTCAACTAAAATTGAAGGCAAAGATATTTCATTTTTCTAATTGTTAACACTCTCGCAATGTTTGCCAGATGTGACCTTTCACTGAAGAAGTGGAAAATTTTCCTTTAAAAATTAAAGGCTGCAGTTATCCAATGTTCTGCAGAGCTGGCTCCTCTGCTCCCACTTCTGTTTAGTTTGGATCTTCCCGTGTTTCTTCATCAGGTGCTTCCCAGTGTCCTCCCCGCTGATGGGATAATCACCGAACATGCACGGAAACCTTTTCCAAAGGGGAGCTGGAGATTTGGGGAGGCAGAACTGAGAGTCTCTATATTCTCCTTCCTAAAGGAAACCAATTATCCCATCGTTTTCCGATGCTGATGCCTTATGGAAAGAAAGTGCCTCTTTATTTTGACAACTTTTTTTTTGCTGCTTTGAGTGCACCAAAGGAGACCCGGCTGCCGCTGAACTCCCAGGTGGGAGTTTTTAGTCTCTAGCCTTAAATCTCTCTCCTTTCACAAAGCAAAAATTTCAATCCATTAATTAAATCAAGGAGATAAGTGCAGTGATTTAAAGTGAGCTTTCACTTGGAGAGGGACAGCTCAAGTGGAGATGGATTTGGCTCTTTGGGGACTTTGAGATTCAGATTCTGACTGATCCATACAAACAGAAAAGGGGTCGATGTTCTGCTGAGTAAATCAGAGTAAATTCAACCCTAATTTACACCAATTAAAGAACTATCCCAGACCTTCATCAAGGGCCCCTGAGCTCACCCAGTTGCCCAGACAGAAACCCCACAGACACATCTGTTTCCTGCCCTCCCTCCTTCCACCACCACACCCGCTTTTATCTGCAGCGAGCTCTGACTCACTCTGAATCCAGAGGACAGATTTTCTGTTAGGCTTCAAATTAAGGAGCAAGAGGTAAATTGTTTTCAGGGCTCCCTGGTGGAATTTTGGGTGGAGAATCGAAGTTCCTTATAATTTATTTTTCCCACAGTATATTGCAGGGATGATGGAAGAAAGTTGTTTATGAATTGTGCGTATTTCACGTCTCAGAACAGCGTCACGGGCGCTCGTCAGAGGGAAGGACGAGCTTTTGATGTGGCCCAAGGAATAATAAACCAGGATAAATTATCCCAGCTACGTTCACTCCTGATCAGCCAAGGGGAGGAGATCATGGGATTTGCCCGAATTTCTATAGAAGTTTTGCGTGGTCACAGAACAAACAAAGGAAACATCCATCAGACCCTTTGAGATGTCAAAGCCATCGGAAAACCTGCGGCTCTCTCGCTTAGACTTTTGAACCCGACCTTTTTATTTTTCACTTGGCTGGATCCGTTGGATTTGGCAGCCTCTGGAGCACACTCTGCTCCTGCCCCAGTCCCCACACAATTAATGTTCAGGAACAAGCTGAGGAAAGAGGGAAGAATTGAATAAATTAGGCCACACCCCTGGCTTTGAGGCCCGATGTCATGGTCCTTTCCAGGGCAGAGAAATGCTGTGGGGAGGGCCAAAGTTTTCCTGAGTGCCAAGAGGAAAAATCAAGGCACTCAGGAGAAAAAAATCCTGATCCATAGAAGCAGCATCAGTTATGCATCAAGGGAACTTCTCAGCCAACGGAAATTTGGAGATTCCCCCAGTTGGGAATGATCAATATCACCCTATGGGTGATGCTAAATCTGCAAACTGTCACATGAGGGGAAAATAAATTCAAAATTTAAAAACCCATTTAAAATCCTTCTCCAGACATGAACGAGTTGTTCTGGCAAGCTGAAATCTCTTGTTTTACAGTAACTTCTGCCTGAAGTTGTTTCCACAGTTCAGACACCAGGAACATCCCTGCTTGATCCAACCTTGGCACAAACCAGGATAACCAGTAACAATTTACAGCATCCCCTGCACATCCTGACCTAGGTGTGCTCCTTCCCAAACTTCCACCCAGCAAAGAAGAACTTTTGCTCCTTTTTCCTTACTTCTGGCATCATTATCCTTCCCTCCTCTACAGATTCCATGTTACATCACCACCAGCATTCCCTGCTCTGAGGGAACCACCCCCATTAGGATTTTTTTACACCCATCCTATACATTTCTCCCAGAACGAGGGGGAATGGCTTCCCACTGCCAGAGGGCAGGGTTAGGGGGAATATTGGGAAGGAATTCTTCCCTGTGAGGGTGGAAAGGGTCAGAAATGAATTTCCCAGATAAGCTGTGGCTGCCCCAACCCTGGAAATGTCCAAGGTGAGGTTGGATGGGGTTGGAGCAACCTGGGATAGTGGAAGGTGAAGAAGTTGGAAAAAAGCACCCTTAAGGTCCCTTCCAACCCAAATAATTCTGGGATTCTGTGATTACCTTGAACAACTTTATTTCTCAAAAACCAGATAAGATCATATGACAAGGATTTGGGATGTAATCCATCTTATAGACCCCATAGGAATTTCCTCCCCAGCTCTGAATAAATAATTTGATGCTCCTGTTTTACCTTCCCAGTATGGCAGTGACATTCCTGGTCTTGTGTCCATCACACCAAGGCTAAGAGGATGCTGAAGATGTCTGATCAAAACTCTAATTATAGTTACAATTACAATTATAGTTCTGGTGTCACAGAAATTTTGTCTGGGCTTGGATGACACATTCATGGGAGTTTTCCTGCTCTCTGCCTCTCCTTTTCCTCTCTGCTATCTCTGGCCTGGAAAAGTCTATTTTGGCCAAAAATCCATGTATGATCTCTATACCAACGCTGAGGGAAGGAAGCAGAATGTGGAATTTTTTCACATATGTTTCCAGATCATTGCAGAGCTCCATGGATTCCTGCTGTGTACCTGCCCAGTCGTTAAAGGTTGAATTAATTGCATTACCCCAGCCTTCCTTCCTGACTGGACCTTCCCTGGCAATGTCCTGATCTCCCAACATTTAATCCCTTAGGGAACACTTCTAAAACTGCCTAAATCAGGCTTAGGCTGGGAATTGCTGGGCAAGGAGAGTCCTGGAGTTTGTCTTTGCACAAATGGGACATCTGAAGAAGAGTTTTTCATGGGAATGAGACAAAAACCTGCAGAGAACTTTCCTTTACTAATTGAGCTAATTAGTTTTTCATGCACAGATGTTATAACTGCAGTCACACTTGGTAATTATAGGTTACTTGTTTATAATTCAAAAATTATTTAATTTCCACTTTCTGTACAGTAAAAAATGTTGAAAGAACTCGTCACGTTGGCTTTAATCACAACCTGGTTCTCATTCCTTATAACTACTAATTTTGTTTTTAATTATTTCCTTTTTTTTCCTACTTATTTTCTGTCTTATGAGGTGTTAATTTTCAGCCTAACTTTTTCCACTGCTCTCCTCAGATTCCTCTCCCACCTGGAATGTCATTATTTAGGGATGGACAATTCAATATCTAGTTCCAGGGGACAATGTAGAGTGTCTTGATGACTTCAGTGATTCGTCAGCAAGATCTCCAGTTGGATTTAGTTCAAAGAGGGGAAAAAGAGTTCTCTGATTTATTCCTTGCTGTCCCATTACAGGCAGATATTCCAGGAGAGGGTGTCTGACACCTAACATTGATTCCATATAATCTCCTATATCATAATCTCTCCTAGCTCGTAGTTAGGTTGGATATAGGGAAAAATTTCTTTGTGGAAAGGATTGTCCAGTGGAGTCCCATCCCTAAAAAGTTGTGTGGATGTAGCACTTGTGGACATGGGCACTGGTGACCTTGGGTAAATGGTTGGTCTTTGGTTTTAGAAGCCTTTCCCAACCTAAAAAATCCCATGTTCCTATAGCTGAATTCAGACAATTCCTTGTCAGGGTGAAGCTTTTCAAAGCATTTTGGATTTGGTGTCAATCCCAGTTTAAACATCCTTCCCCTCCTGCTTCCCTCTCTCTTGCCCTCACATCAATCCCAGAGCTCTTCCTATCCTGCAGCTTTCCTGACCAGACTGACCAAGGAAAGGAGCTGATCTGGAGGCAAAAACAAATTCTGGTTGTTTTTTTTTTTTTTTTGGTTTTTTTTTTTTTGTTTGTTTGTTTGTTTGTTTGTTTTTTGTGTGTGGTTTTTTTTGGTTTTTTTTTTTGTTTTTTTACTTTTGTTTTTTAGTTCATTTCTTTCCCCCCGCCCCCCGGGTTCTTTTTCAGCTGGATCAGTTCCTTGATCAGGTTCAAGGAGTGGCCACGCAAATTTTGTGTCAGAGGGTGACAAGAGGGGGACAAAAGGGGCAGAAATGCAAAGACTTGGCTTTGCAGGAACACCAAAATTATAACCACAGCTTCCTTCACTTATCCAGGTGGCTTTTCCATGAATGACTGGAGAAGAGGAAGGCTCTAAAGCTGCTCAAAAATCCTGGATTCAGGATGACAGCACCTACAATCAAGGCACAATATACACAAATACGCACAGCTTGAGCCTTTGTTTCCACTGAAATAATGCAGTGCAGAAATGATGAATATTTCCTTATCTTGGCTGCCTTCCTGAAATGAAGGAAAAATTGGCTGGTACAGAAGGGAACACCCAGGAAAACATTTCGTGGATAGACTGGTTATTCACTCATATTCATTGCGTGGTTGTTGAGATCACAAAGGGTTTTTTTCAAAGGTAAAAAATACAAGGATGAAGTCAAAATTTAAAAAAAATAAAAGATTAAAAAAATGCTGTTTATTTTCCCTCACACTATTGGGGCAGAAAAAGCCCCAACAAACAGAGCAGAGCATGTCATATCTACCAACAGAAAAGCAAATCATTGAACAATAAATGATTTAACTTTCCATATATGTTTTGTGAGCCAGTGCTGGGGATGAGGGAGCAGCCACTTCAAATTTAGTAGGAAAGGAGGGGAAAAATAAATAAATCAATTTAATAAAAGCCAGTGGGGTTGGAAAAATTACTGAGAAAAGGGAGAGGCAATTTTTGTCTGTTTTAACACCCACGTGCAACAGGGAGTAAGTGAAAATCAGCCCTAGGGATAATTTATGGATCTTTTTTGAATCTCCACTCAGGCCCAGAATCCATACATTAGAAATTTAACCAATCACAAACAAAATCCCAGAGAAATATTGGGGAAGAGATGGAAAGAACCAGGTTGAAGGAAAAATAAAAGTGTTGGGAAGCACTGCTGTTCCCTGCTGGCATTCCATAGAAGCTGGAGGTCCCATTGCAAAGATGTTCCCATGGACACAAATCCAACCCCAGCCCGAGCCATTCCTGCTTCTCAACACACAGTGGCCAAATATTCCCTGGGCAGGGAAGACTGGCACCTTCCTCATGGAGTTACTGGTGAGCCTCTCAGTCCATAGAAACATTCCTTACAGCAATGACCACTCCAGGAAGGACCTCCAGATTTCCATGAAAACAGGCTCCAAGCAAATTTCATGCCATAATCCAAACTCTTGTATTTTGGGTTTATTTTGGCCCAAGCAGAACAAAATCCTCAGCAACCAAGTGCATGACCAAATTCCCAGGGTCTGGCTATTCCTAAGCATAGTGGGAATTCTGGATCCTAGGAAAGTCCCTCCTAAATGAGGAGCCCAGCTCCTCTTGGCCATCTGGAAGGAAGTGTTGAGTCACCATCATCGAATCTCCAACATCTCCATTGAGGGTTAACTCCACTGCCTAAATGGAGATGTTGAAGCCACCTGAGATGCAGAAATCTCACCTTTCCCAAAATCCAGAAGAAATTCTGGAGCTCTTACATCCAGTCATGGCCCACAGTCATGGGATTCACCTCTCTGAAGGCCACGGTCCATCCCTCTTTTCTGAAATCTGGCTGGTTCTGTCATCCTGAGTGGACATCTCCATCTGCTCATGGGATGTGTCAACACAGTCACTGAGAGAACCTTCTGGTGCCTGTGTGAGCCTCTCTGGGTCTCCACTTTTCCAGATCTGAGTTTTCCACGGCTCTTCATGTTGATTCTGGCTCCACATCAACAAATCCAAGCTTTAATTTTATTTGAAAGCCCTCATACAGGTAAGGATCTTCTCTGTGTTCCTTGTCAACTTCTTTGCTTGGGTTAGTCAGGAGGATTTGATCTCCCAAATTTGTCATTCTGGTGGTTTCACCAGCACTAAATCCTAAAATATTTGGAACAGCCACCTTCTGTAGGAGTGAAGATACTTTATCATCCATTTTGTCCATAAATGGACCTTTCCAAGCACCAAGAGAGGGAGGATTTTATAACACAGGGAAAGCTTGAAAGCAGCTAAAAAATCAGAAATGTAGGAGAGACACGAATTAGGATTTCCTTTGATCGGATACTGGTTTTGTTCCGAGTTCTTAATTTTCCAGGCAGCTGTTCATGTAAAGGCATGTCTTTGAAATGCCCCTACTTTCCCAAAAATATCCCTAATACTCATAATTTATCAGTGCAAGTCTCAAACATTCTCTGGTCCAGACACAGAATGCAGGGTTTGGCACATCGACAAAATGGAAAATGTGAGGGTTTCCCAAAATTTTATTGTTTTAAGCTTTGATAGGGGGGTTAGAGCACAGCAGGAGTGCAAGGGAGGAAATTGGATCTTCCAGTGGGAAGAGGGGCAGCTCTTTTAGCAGATTTGGGAATGAGAAGGGGGATAAATGGATGGGATTTAGTTTGTTCCCCTCCAAAAGAGAGCTCCTTCCAGCTTAGAGAGGTTGAATCAGCTCTTTGTAGCAACACTCAGATCTCTCTTGAAAGCCAAGGGAAAAAAAAATCAAAGAAGGGCAGACTGTTTTCTGGAAATGTTGTGTCTGTCCTTTCATTCCCACTGCCTTCAGCTAAGGATTAGCCAATGGCTTTCCCAGCCCTGGCCCAGACAGGAGCAGGAAGGCAGGAGTGTGTTTCCTTCCCTGGAAGTGCTGACATTGGGATGGACCTGTTGCATTTCTCCAGAACAGAGAAGCCCTAAATCCCGCCATGGGTGATTATTGAAAAATCCAGGTAATAACACTAATCCCCAAAATGAGCTGGATCTTTCTCTGCCTCCACAAACCTCTGAGCCAGTGGAAATTAACCCACCTGAATCTCAGCAGCAGACTTGCTTCCTTCAGATCTGGAGCCAGGTTGGAAAAGCTCCCAGAGAGCACTGAGTCCAATCCTGAACCCAGCAGTACCAAATCCACCATTAAATCTCATCCCTAAGTGCCACCTTTCCACATCCTTTAAACCTCTCCAGGATGATGAATCCACCTTTTATATATCCTACAGCAGGGACCATAAATTAAATCAAAAATTGTCACTCTGGATGTGACATCTCTGTTAAAATTCTCTTCAGGTTTTTTTCCAAGGAAGCTGAATGGTTTGAAGTGCTCGTGGCTTTTGGAAAATCAGAGATCTCCCAGATTTATGCTGCTTTTAGGATCCTAAATTGGTGAGGTGACCAAGTCATCCAGCCTTCCTGGAATTATGAAGAATGCATACAATGATTTAAAAAGCAAGAAAGAAATCATTTAAGATGTTCCTTTTGCTTTTGTAACTTTCTTTGACTCACTTCAAGTCCATAATTCCTTTTGGGTTATAACAACTTTTCACTACTTTGATAAACCATTTAATAACCATAAACCATGAGGATGCTCTATGTTTTGACACAAATTTTTCCTTTTTCTCTTCTATCTGCAGACACTTATTGATGACTTTAAACTTTTCATGGTCAGATGTTCAGTTCTCTTTGCCAACAGCTTTGCCAGAGTGGGATTTTTATTGGAATCATTGATAGAAGTTTTTTTCACACCCATGTTTCAAATTATTCTTCATGGTTCAAAATGAAATCACCATGACATTCCTATGACTTTCCTTTACAAAATTACCTGTCACTCCATCCTCTTGTACATCTTGGAAAATGCTTTGATTCACTCTTTAAAGATCTTCCTTCCTTCCTTCCTTCCTTCCTTCCTTCCTTCCTTCCTTCCTTCCTTCCTTCCTTCCTTCCTTCCTTCCTTCCTTCCTTCCTTCCTTCCTTCCTTCCTTCCTTCCTTCCTTCCTTCCTTCCTTCCTTCCTTCCTTCCTTCCTTCCTTCCTTCCTTCCTTCCTTCCTTCCTTCCTTCCTTCCTTCCTTCCTTCCTTCCTTCCTTCCTTCCTTCCTTCCTTCCCTTCCTTCCTTCCTTCCTTCCTTCCTTCCTTCCTTCCTTCCTTCCTTCCTTCCTTCCTTCCTTCCTTCCTTCCTTCCTTCCTTCCTTCCTTCCTTCCTTCCTTCCTTCCTTCCTTCCTTCCTTCCTTCCTTCCTTCCTTCCTTCCTTCCTTCCTTCCTTCCTTCTTCTCTCCCGTGTAAAAATGAATTTTGTCCTGACAACCAAATGAAAAAATCCTTCCCCCAAAATTTCTCGCTCCTGAATATCACAAATATATGAATATAAAAATTTACACATTTAAAAACACAATTGTCAGGGTGTTGTGCAGAGCCACAAGGTTCCCCCTCAGCCTCCTTTTTCCTGGCTGAGTCCCTCCCCCAGCTCCATTCCCTTCCCTGGACATGCTCCAGCTCTTTTGTGGCACACAAATTCCATAAGTATAAATTAAGTATAAAAAAATAATAATTTTTAGCAATATTTTAATTTGCTGTTCTGTATTTTCCCAAAATAGCCACGACCCCCCAAAATTAATGCCTGGTGCAGCGTGTGTTCTATGTGTTTATATCCTTTGGGAGGAGATCAAAAATTTTTTTCCAACACAATCAATCTCCTAAATAAATATATTCTTTCTTCCACCTGATTTCTTTGGGAAAAAAAAATCTGATCTATGGAATAAATATTTTGGCCCATAAGGTTTTGCCATGGAAACTTGAAGTGTTCCCTGCAAGGTTTTGGCACTGCAAGGACTGATGAGGCCACACCAACTCATTTTCTCTTTTTTTTTTCCCTTTTTTAGGGAATAACTGAAGCTTTTCAGCAGGAAAATGAGGAAGGATTAAGGTTAATAAAACCCTTTGACTGAATTTTCGAATCACAAATACTCCCCTGAATGGTTGGTGCAGCTCATCCTGTCTTAAATATGGAATACGACAACATAATGAAAAACAGTGAAGTATTTGTAGAAATAGGATCCCAAATCTGCTCTGGGTTGCGGTTTTGGGGTTGGATTTTTAAAAAATTGTTTGATTTTATACAATATTTATATATTTATATATTTATATATTTATATATTTATATATTTATATATTTATATATTTATTTATATATTTATATATTTATATATTTATATATTTATATATTTATATATTTAATTTATATATTTATATATTTGCCTATTTATATTCTTTGTGTCTGCTTGTGTGTTTACCACCTTTTATGCATCTTTGAGCAGGGAGGTTGGATCTGCTCTGATTTCTCTGATCTGGACTGTTTTGTTTGCTCAAATAATCTCTGTCCTCAATTAATGAAAAACAGATCAATTATTTCTGTTATTAATTGTGATTTTAGTGGTATAACAACAACAGAAAGGATATAATGACTTCACTCATTATGAAGTTATTGTGTAATTGCCTGGTAATTGTGTGGGGGAGAACAGTGAGAATTTTATGGATCAGAGTGGAAATGTAATTTTATGGAAGAAAAAAATTTGAAAATCTGAATTTCTATATATTTATATTGAAAAATATTATATCTGTCTATCTACCTATCTATCTATCTATTCTTTAAATAACAAGTAAAATTCTTCAAGTTTACAAAGATTAAATAAAAGACCCCCAAAATTGTCCCTGTACCCCCTCAGCCTTTTAACCTCTACATTATGAGCACAATGCAACCGCTGTAAGAATAACAAAAGCAGGAAAATCCCAATTTTTCCTGGAGTTTTATTGCTTGAATTCCCATTTTGGCCTGTCTGCAGGGCTCTGTCAACACATGGTGAGTAAATCCTGTATTAGAAGCAGCAGGGAGGGGCAAATTCACTTATTTTATTATTCCTGATATTATTTTTGACCGTGGCCGTCAGAGGGAAATCATTAAAGGAAATCAATCCAGGATGTGACCAAAGCAAAGCTTTTTAATTCCAGCCTTTTTCTGACTCATTGTTCTCACTGGTTGTTTTGGCTGCTGGGGCTGTTTGTCCAAGGAAAGTTCACCTGGAAATGTAAAAAAAATTCCAAAGTTTTCACTGGGTCAAATACATTGGGCAGTTTCCTAAAGGTGAGGTTGGCTCCAAGTAATCTGAGGGGAAAAAAAGGAGAAAAAAAAATCTGCCTAAGTACAAGATTCCTCAGCTGATTGTCATTTTTCCATGTGTTTTAGGGTTTTTTACCAATAAAGAAAATCCCACCTTTTATTGTCCTATCAAACCAAATATTTCCTCTATTTTTGTTAGGATTGGCCAGAAAATTTCCTTTCTGCTTGCTTGAGCACACCTTAAATCCATGAAATTTTTCTCATGGAAGTGTGGGAGGGAAAGTGAAGAAATTCTGAAATCTCTCCCCAGCAAGAGGATGTGAAATTCTCAGTTTCACATACCTGCAGTCCTTGATTTATTTGCAGTGTGATTCTGGATTTCTCACATCCTGTCTGAATAAATTAATTATTTTCTATTTTTTTTTCCTCCTCACGCTTCTTCTTCCTTTGCTGCCCAATCAGAAATTCCTCCCTCCACTGGATAAAGGAAAATAGAGATGGACTCACTGGATGTGCTGGAGAAAATGAGTTATTGTAATTAACTGGCATTTTACACTCATTAAATAAAGACACAGACAGGATTTGGAGCTCAATTTAGAATGGAGGCACAAGGACATTTTAGCTAAACAGAATTTCAGCCCCATTTCCACTGGAAACTGAAATTGTTGGTGAAATTCAAATGCTGATTAGGAAATTTTGGAACTTTGGTGGAAAAATCTTTTTTTTTTTTTTTTTTACTATCATGGAATGGGATTTTTAGAGGAATATTTTGATGGCAGTGCTTCAGAATTGAAGTTGCTTGATGATATTTCTGAGTTGAATCCTTGCCTCCACTGGTGGAAGGGAATAAAAAGGAGATTGAACATTTAAAATGGAGGAGGAAGAAGGAAAATAAATGTATTTGACCAAAAGGGAGGAAAAAGGATTTTAAATTAATGGAATGACACAAAGATCAAGAAAATTGAGGAAGATGAACAGAACCAGAGGCAGAAAATGTCTTGGAGGTAACAGAGAGAAAGAAGTTTGTGCTGGGAAGAGAACCCAGAGGGAAGCAATTTATCAGTGTAAAAGAAAGAAATGAATTCCAGATCAGGAGAATAAAGAGAAACCAGAAGAGAGATGTGAAAAGGACAGGGAAAAAAACGCTAAAAAGTCTCGGGGGAAAACAAACAAAAAAAAAACAAACAAAAAAACAAACAAAAAAAAAACAAAAAAAAAAAAAAAACAAACAAAAAAAACCAAACAAAAAAAAAAGAACAAGAGATGGATGATGCTGTTGGCTCTGATCCTTTCCCTGCTCTATTGGAATGATTTTCTCCCAGGGTGTCATTTTTAGAAAACGATTGATTTTCTTTCTTTGCTTTTCATGGCTGAGAGCAGGGAGGGGAGCCCTGAACCCTCTGAGTCATCCATGAATGGAAGAGCTGAGGAATTCCATCCCTGATCCTCCAGGGCATGGGGGAAACATCCCCGTTGTGTGCTGGGTAGGACATTCCCTAAAGGAAAACAAAACACAGCAGAAATGTTGGGAAATGCTCTAAAATGTTCCCTTCCAGGTAATCCTGGCTGTGACATCCAAACTTGTGCAGGAATTGTCACAATTCTTGCCCAAGGGGAAGTTCTGGATTGGTTTTTGGGTGTTTGTGCTCTCCATCAAGTCCTGGTTGATAAGATGTGAAGGTCTTTCCAAGGGAATCCTGCTTTTTTTGTCCTAAAATTCATCACTGGAGCAGGAGGAGGAGGGTTTTTAACCCTCATGAAGGGTTTGGTCACTTTTTTAAGGTGTTAAAAAGGGACATTGAGTGTTCTGGAGAAGGGAATGGAGCTGGGGAAGGGGATGGAAAATTCCTGAAGGAGCTGGGAAAGGGGCTCAGCCTGGAGAAAAGGAGGCTCAGGGGGAACTTCTGGCTCTGCAAAACTCCCTGACAGGAGGGGACAGCCAGGGGAGATTTTTATCTATCTATAAACAAATAAAAATTGATTTATCGATAAATAAATATTTCTATATTTATTTATTCCAAGGAACAAGGGGCAGGACCAGAGGAAAGGGACTCGAGTTACAACAGGTGAGGTTTAGATTGGATATTGGGGAAAATTCCCTCCTGGAAAGGGTGGTCAGGATGGGAATCCCCATCCCTGGAGGTGTTCAAAAGCCATTCAGGTGTGGCATTGGGGACATGGGTTTGGTGCTGGGTGGTGGTTGGACTCGGTGACCTCAGAGGTCTGTTCCAAGCTGAATTCCATGATCCTGTGATTCCATGGCACATCCTGGCTCCCTGTATCACGTTATACAATCTCCCAGCCATGGATCTATTTATAAAATACAAGGAAAATCCCAGGAATTCACTTTGTAAAAGAACTGAAGCCAAACCCAGCTCTTAGGGATCCTTATTCCTTCTCCTGAATCCTCCATGGAATTTTAAGGAAGTGATTATCCCAGTAAAGCAGGAACTTGTTGTTCCTATAGATTTTGGAAGGCTGGGTGGGGAAGTTCCATCCTTATTAACAATAAATAGTGCCAGGAAACATCCAGAGGTGCCAATGTCCTTTATCTTCTGCCCAGCCCACTCATCCTTCTCCAAAATAAACTCTTGGGCAGGAGCTGGAATGAGGCAGGAACTATTCTTAACTAAGATCGTGGATGTGGTCATCCCAAAGGACAGACAAAGAGGGTGTGAGGGATGCAAACCACTCTGGATTCATTGTTTGTGAGCCCAGAAAAAAAGGTTTTTAGGGATGTTTCATTCCTAAAATAGAGATGGAGTTTAAGATATTGAGTCCTTGGATAGAAAGAAACAGGAGTGGTTCTGGGGTAAGACAAAAGGAGCTGATGGATGAGGAGGGAAGTTTCAGGGAAGTTTCAGGGAAGTTTCAGGGAAGTTTCAGGGAAGTTGGAAAGGAAAGGAAAGGAAAGGAAAGGAAAGGAAAGGAAAGGAAAGGAAAGGGAAAGGAAAGGAAAGGAAAGGAAAGGAAAGGAAAGGAAAGGAAAGGAAAGGAAAGGAAAGGAAAGGAAAGGAAGGAAAGGAAAGGAAAGGAAAGGAAAGGAAAGGAAAGGAAAGGAAAGGAAAGGAAAGCTCAAATTTTGCCTCTCTATTAATAAGCCTCCATTCTTAACCACAAAAGTAATTAGGGCAGGAAAGGGAAAGAGAAGGGAGGGGAAGGGAGGAAGGAAAAGGAAAAAGGAGAAGCAAAGGTCCAGGAAGATGAAGCAGTGACTGTTGATGTTCTGGACCATCCTTTGGGTCCCAGAGCTCTCAGCTCTTATCCAGCCCCACCATCCCAAGGCAGATCCAGAGCTGCAGGAGCCAGGCAAATCCCTGGGAATGATTTCCTGCCCCACCTGGGAAGGACTCTCTGGGCTTTTCAGAGTGGAGAGGAAAAGGAAACAGAACCAGGACCTGCCTGGTTTGAAAATGAACTGGAAAATGTTCCCACCTCCTTCAGTGGCATCTCCTTTTTCACCTTTTTTATTTCTTTTCCTTTTTATTCTCTACCTGCAATTATCTCCTCAGCATTCCCTGCTCTCCACTGAGTGTCTGTGCTGCTGTGGCTTTGATTTTCCAGGTGTTTTTTGGACACTGGGACTGATCCCAGCCCCCCAACCAGGAGTGGGAATAAAGCAAACACCAGACTCGGCTCCTTGCTGGGATCTTTGTGCTCAGGGATGCTGGACTGTCCATTCTTCATCCCTTGGGAATGATCAAACAAGTTTATCAGGGAAGCCAGGAATCCTCAAGAGTCCTCTGAGCAGGATAATGAGGGAGCCAGAAGGAAATGCAGAAATTCTGGAGGAACCTTGCTGAGCACTCAGAGAAAGATCCAAACCTGAATTTCTGGGATTTATGAACAACAAATGGAGAGAGGCTGCCAGGGATGGTTTTGCCAGGAGATCTTCCCTGGATATCTTTGGAATCTGATACAGGATTGGAAGGGAGTTGCTGCTGCTCCCTTTGCTGCTGTGCAGGCAGTAAATATCCCTGGAAAAGCTGTGCTTTATTCCAAGGAGCTGGAAACTGAGGGAGAGTTCATGGAGCACAGCATGGAAAGAGCAGATTGATGAGGCCTGGAATGCAAAAGTTTCCTAATTAACGTGGGAAGGAATTCCTGAGGAAACATCTCTGCTGGTGCTGGTTATAAACCCACTTTGGGTAGACCAAGGGGCTTGAATTTACCTGAATCTTCCTGGAATTCCTGAGTGTAGGGAATGCTGAAGGTAAAATTTCCCTGGATCTGGCAAAGGTGCAAAGGAGAGGAGAGATGTAGTCCCTTCCCCTTTTTCTTCCCTTTCCTTTTCTCTCTTCTCATTCTTCTTTCACTTTTATTTCTTTTGTTTCTTATTAATTTTTCTTTATTTTCCCTTGGCTCTTCTTCTCCCTGTGTCATGTCTATCTTTTTTTTTTTTTTTTTTTTTTTTTTTTAATTAAGTTTCACTGATAGAACAGGGGGAAAAACTCAAATGGCATTTTTTGGGAAGGGACACCTCCCACTATCCCAGGGTGCTCCAAGCCCTGTCCAACCTTGCCTTGGACACTTCCAGGGATGGGGAATCCCCAACTTCTGTGGAGTAATTAACTCCCTGTTTGCTGTTAACAATCCATGGCTCATTACCACAGTGCTGACAGTTAAATAATTCCACATAATGCCATAAATATCTATTTTCAGCACAATTTTCATATTCCAAACACGGTGACCTCTGGAAAACTGGGCAATTTTTGCCTAAAAGAGCTCAAAATCCCCTGCAGTGACAGCAGCCCAAGGCACCGTGATACAAATTAATTAATATTAATATTATTGTTATTTTTATTACTCTAGCACCAGCTCAGTGTCTCTGTATTCCAAGCACACTTTGGCACATGTGGAATACAGAAGCACTTCAGAGCTTGAAATGTTCCTCCCTTTTTTCCATAGCAATTCCATGACTGGACTCTGATCAACGGGACAGATTTAATTGGAGCTTAATTTGTTCTCCTGACAAGCTCTTAGATACAGTGCTGGAAACAGAAAAGAAAATAGAAGTTCTGACCTCCACCCTCCCAGGAGATAGAAGGAAAAAAAAAAAAAAATTCTGGCTTTTCTGTCAGCTGGAGATCCAAATCTTCAGGGAACAATTGGGTGGAAAATAAGAGGAATAAATGAGAGTAAAGAAGGTGGTGCCCAAGCCCAGCCATCCACTTCTCCCTCATTTCCATGGGAGGGAATTTGAGCAGAGAACATTTCCCTGCCTCCCCACCCTCCTCTTAAACAGCCAACAAGCCAAGAGAGACCAGTTAAGGGACTCAAATTCCCAACCCATCAACTTTTCCAGGTTAATTCTTTGCCACTTCAGCCTCAGGGAGGGCTCAGAGCTGACCCAGTGAAAACCAAACCACAGCAAAAAAAAAATGCATGGAACAATCATTCCTTACACAGCACCTCCTGTCCCCAGGGATTTCAGGGCACTTTATGGAGTAGGGAAAGTGAAGTTCTGCCACCTGCTCCTCAGGACCCAGTGGTTGTTAAAAGTGCAGGAATTTTCTTCCCTGGATCAGGACATGAAACGGGGTCTGGTTGAACCTGATAATCTCGGGCTGTCAGCTCCTTTCCTGAGATTTATTTGCCTGGGAGAAGTTGCCTCCAGCTTGGAGAAACCCTAGGAATGGGTGTCTATACATGGAAATATCCAGGACAGAAAATCCTAACTCTGCCTGGATAATCCCCTCTTTCTCCATCCCCTTTTTTTTCATATCTAGTCCAAAACCTGCTTTTCTGCTTTTAGGAGTCATGGAAACAGATAAGGAATGGCTTTCCCTGACTTAGTGTAGAAATCAGGCTGCCTTTGGAGCCTCCCACCAAATGGTTGAATCCAATCACATTTGGCTGGAAAGGAGCAGAAAATGACATCACTGAGCAGCAGAGCTCCAGTTTTCCTCGTCATTCCCGGGCTCCATCCAGACTTTTACAGGAAGAGCCCCTGTCCTGCCAGTGACCTTCACACTGTTCCAGAAGATAAACCTTTCCTAGGGGTGAGGAATCCTGATGGAGCCAATTTAGGTCAGCCCTGGAGCTGCCAGATGTCTGCTCTGGAGTAATTAATGAGGCTGTCGGTCCTGCCAAAGCCAGGACTTGCTCTCCTGAGAGGGATAACTCAGAGCTGAGCACCAGCCATGGGCTCCAGAACATACCCAGCAAAAAAATAATCAAAAAAAAAAAGCCCTTCCAGCCCCCAATCCAGAATGAGGTGAGCCTCACATGTTACCTTTTTGTCTGATTATTCCTTTGGAAAAAGAAAATTGGATGGAAAAGCCCTTAAGACCATCAAGGAGTAACAGCATTGCTGTAACGTGTTCTTTGGTCTCTGTCACATGAACTGAACCTTTCCACTCCAAAGACAGACCAACTACTTCATTTGGCCCACAAAAGTGTTTTGTCTGCTGGGAACCCTAAAATGACACCGTGAAGCTCACTTTTCAATTCCCAGAAAGAAAGAGAGAAAGAAGGGAAGGAAAAAAAAAAAAATAGGGCAAGGGATGTGTCTTTGCCAGACAGGAAAGTATAAAAGTCAACATTTCCATGAAGACTAAACAGGTGGGAACTAATCAAGGCAGGGAGAGGGAGAAGGGAAGGGAAAGCTGAGGTTCAGAGCTGATTCTGCTGGTTTCAGGTTGTGCAGCTGCCTCAGTAGTGGGGTTTACGAGCGAGGTCAAGCTGCTCATTCCGTCTGCCTTGGATCCCAAACAGCCCAGTAATGAAGGGCTGTGTGTGAGAGGAATAAAGTCACCATAAAATAAAAGTGAAACCTGACAGCTCTGAAGATTAATTCTGTTAATCGACTTGGCCTGCAGCTCTCCTTCTGTTCAGCCTCAAGTCCAGCCTAGCTCCTGCTTTTCCCTGGCTTGCAGGGTGTGTGGAATTCTCTCTCCTCCTTCCCTGCTTCTCTTATTTGGATTAAAACCCAGCTGAAACAATCTTGCAGCAAAGTGGCTGCCTCAAATCAAACCAGATCAGGCTGGGGGTTAAATTCCTGAATTAATTCAATGATGGGGATGAGTTAATAAATCATGGGGTGGATTATTAGGGTTGAACTGGTATTTAAAGAAGGGATAAAGAGGTCGGAAAACCAGAGAGATCTGAGAACAGTCAATGAATAATTGATTTGATGGAGATCAAAGTTAGTTAATAACCAGAAAAATAATTCCCTGATGTCCAAGTGTGGCAGCAAAAGCTGTCCTTCAGAGAAGAAGGAATTCCAATTAAATAAGCCATGGGGAAGGGAAGGGAAGGGAAGGGAAGGGAAGGGAAGGGAAGGGAAGGGAAGGGAAGGGAAGGGAAGGGAAGGGAAGGGAAGGGAAGGGAAGGGAAGGGAAGGGAAGGGAAGGGAAGGGAAGGGAAGGGAAGGGAAGGGAAGGGAAGGGAAGGGAAGGGAAGGGGTGTGGCTGGTTTGAGTCTGCTTTTAAATAAAATCAATCTCAGGGTATCAATCAGGGTAACAACAGGAGAATATTTATAGCAGCATCTTCATTTTCCTGTGGTGATGTGGAGGTTGCATCCATAAAGCAAAACCCTCAACAAACAAAAAGATCAGAAAATCATGGAAACCAAGGGAGAGAAAGCCTGGCAAACACAGGAAGAGGCATAAAGATTAAATTCCTTCAGCAAATCATTTTGGAGATGTCCCCAGAAAGATAAAATACCTTCTGTCAAACAGCAAAGCTGAAATGGGGGAATTCTGTACAAGTCTGGGAAGAAGGAAGAAATGGAATAGCTCTGTTTTTATTAGGAGCCACGTGGTAAGAAGTTCACAGCCCTGGCAAAAAAAAGAACCAGATTATAAAACTTTAAACTCCACGGGCTTGGAGCCTGAGTCTTGAGTGGTTCCTGAGAGACACTTGGGGGCTTTGACTCCGTGGTGACCTCGGAGTAGCTCCTCAAGCCAAGAGAGACTGGGCTGAGCTGAACCAGGTTTATCTTTGGCACCATTTCCAGTCTCGGAGTAGTCAAGATTTAATCACTGATAGTGAATGTTGATAGCTGAAGTGGCAGGTTAAGGACTTCCAGACTGAAAGCTCTTGTAAAATAATCCATAACATGTTGGCAAAGGGACAAGCCTTCTTTATGTCTGGGTTCTCTGCTTAGTTTTACTGTGACTTTTCAGAAAGGAGCTGAAAACTCACCTTTATGAGCTGTTGGGTAACACTTTTGGTAGCTTGGTTGTCAATCTGATTAAAAAAAATATAGAATAAAAGAACATTTGCATGTGTGCAATTCATTCTGTGCATTAAAAGCAAGACAGGAATGTCCCCAAGAAGTCTCATTGCATTTCTTGGTGGGTAAGGATAGTTCCTTAAAGCAGAATTGGTGAGAGAAGAATCAAAAAAAAAAAAAAAAAAAAAAAAAAAAAGAGGATTTAAAGTCCAGAGCTGTGAGTTTGAATAACCAAAACTGCCCCATGGTTTTTTTTTTCCTAGGTGGGTTTTTTCTTCTAACTCCCTAAATTTCATAGAATCACAGAATTGTAATTGGGTTGGGTTGGAAGGACCTCAAAGATGATCCAGTTCCACCCCTGCCATGGCAGGGACCCTCCCACCATCCCAGGCTGCTCCAAGCCCTGTCCAGCCTGGCCTTGGACAATTCCAGGGATGGAAAATCCACAAGTTCTCCAGGCAACCTGAGAAATTCACTGGGAGATGATTAAACCCAGCACCAGTTTTGCCTAAACTTGGCTTTCCTGGCCTGCAGCTACTCTGGTTTTACACCATGTCCAAAATTACTTTTGTTGTGTTTCTCTGCCAGGTGCCTTTGCCAATGCTCCCAATTCCATCCCTGTATTTGGGAGAAGAGGAACTTGTGTCCCACCTGCTGCATCCTTTGTTTTGAGACTCTTTTACTGCCAAGAGGATTTCATTTTGTGCCCTATCACACAGCATGCCTTGACAATCCATAAAAAGGAGGGAGAGGGACTTTTTCTACAGGTAGTGACAGGACAATGGCTATAAACTGATAGACAGAGGGGGTGGATCAGATATTGGGAAGGAATTCTTTATTCAGGGGGTGGGGAGGCCCTGGAATAGAATTCCCAGAGAAGCTGTGGCTGCCCCTGGATCCTTGGAAGTGTCCAAGACCAGCTTGGAGCCAGCTGGGATAGTGGAAGGTCTCCTTGTCCATGGCTGGATGATTTTTAAATTTCCTTTCCAACCCATCCCGTGCAAAAACCCCGAAAACCCCAAAAGGACAAATGGGGTAAAGCACCAACAGTTATTTATGGGATCTATTTTGGCTGCCCCATTGATTCCCTTCTCTCAGCAGAAGTTTACTGAGGCAAAAATTAATCTAATTTTTATTTCTTCTTCATTTCCTGCCCCAAGACAGGCACCAGCACCCTCTTTGTCACCTCCTGTGCTCCTCAGCCCAGCAATGTTTAACAATCCACTGTGCTCAACTTCCCCAACATGACAATTCTCAAACACCTCCTGAGCTCAAACCTCCATCCTCTCCACCATCTGGATGACCTCACCCAAAATTTTCCAAGGAAAACCCTTTCCCACATCACACCTGTCAATCAAATCCCTGATGCCCAGTGCTGTAATTTCAGGTTATTTATTACCCTGCTTGGACTGCCAGGAATCTCCGGCTCTGGGGAATTTTATCCCAGGGAGCTGCAGTTCATGGTGATCCAATTGGGTCAACGTGTGTGAAAAATCCATCTGCAATTCCTTGGGACAGCTGTCAGCTTGTCTGGCACATGGACAGGCCACAGGAACTCGTGTCACTCAGGGAACTTCCTGCCTGTGTGTGTGACACATGGGACACCACTGGCAGGGACATTCAGCACTCCCCACTGCAAGTATCCAAATATTTTGGCAATTCAGGAGCAAGGCTCGATGTTTGTGAGAGGTGAGAGAAATTCGTGGCATCCACAGCCAAATATTCCAGGGTGGGAGGCTGAAAAAACAAACAAGCCTTGTACTAGCATGGGGTATCTGTGGAAAACAAAAAAAATGAGGGAGAAATTCTTCCTGTGAGGGTGGGGAGGCACTGGAAAAGCTTGGCCAGAGAATTTGTGCATGTCCCATCCCTGGAAGTGTCCAAGGCCAGCTTGGATGGGGCTTGGAGCAGCCTGGGATAGTGGAAAGTGTCCCTGCCCATGGCAGGATGGGATTTAAGGCCTTTTCCAACCCCAAATCATTTTGGAATTCTGTGATTCCACATCAGGTGGGATGCTTCCCTCAGCCAGGGGGCTCAGCCAGGAGACCACAGAGCCAAACTTGCTCCTCCTTGAATTCTCTATTTATGGTTTCTGGCTGATTAAGACTGAAAAGAAAAAGTGAAGAAGAATGTTATTTTTAGTGCCTCAGGATTTTAATTTGAGATTTTAATTTTTAACCATTCCACTAAAACCAGACACTGTCACCACTGAGGTTCTGTTCTCACTGGGAATGATGAAATCAGGCTCAGAGCTCAATCACTGCACCTTAAAACTTCTCTGGATGGGTTTAGGGACTCATCAGACTCCAGTAGGGACAGGATGTATCTCATATAACAAAAATTGTCTCAGAATGAGACATTTCAGGCCACTCCAGCCAGCCCAAGGTCCCTTTACAGCAACAGAAGAGAAACAGAAGATCCAGAGAGTGAGAGACCAAACAAAAATGTCAGATCTGCCTCAGGAATCACCTGTCCTTAAGGGAAATTCAGATCTGGAAGTCAATATTTCACATTTCTCAGATTATCTGTGACTGTTCCTCTCCAAAGTGCTCACCTGCTCTGGCCAAGGACATTTGGGTGTGTCCAGAAGTGGAATTTTAAGGATTTTGGGGTCCAAACAGGAGGTGCCCAGCAGTTGTTTATTTAGGACAAGAGGTTCACTTGGATTACTTGGAAATTACTTGGAATGGCTTTGGTCATTCATAGCTGAAACCACTGCAAATCTTTCTTTCAGCCCCTAAGCCTGTCTTATTTTTTAGTCAGATGTTAAGAGTAATTCCAGATTTATAATCCAACTTTTCCAACGATTACATATTGCACTGGTCTAAAAATAAAGACCAGGCTGTCCAAACTGCACCTGAACTGAATCCACGGCTTTCTCCATGACTGGATGGGTTTAAATCAGCACTGCAATCAATCTGTGGGATTTGCTGCAGAAATTCCAGTCCTGGAGCAGGAATTCCTGCATGAAATTCCCTGGCACGTGTTGTGGAACAGGTCAGAGCACACGATCCTAATGGTTCCTCCTGGAGCTTGAGCTCCAGACTGAGGAATAACTGCCAAGAAGGGATGGGAATTGTTGGAGTTTTTATTTATCATCATTACCAGCACCCGTGTCACTCAGAGCCACCTGAGGTTTGTGGTGTAGGAATCAAATTATTTCATTTTGATTGATCTGTTAGTCTGTTTTAGGAGCAATAAATCCAGATTTATAATCAATTAAAGTCATTTTTAACCTCACTCCCACACACCCTCCCTGTCAAACTCAAGGTAAACTTTAACACCTCCCCCTCCCATTTTATATCTGGGCTTTGTGATTTATCTCCAGGAGCGAGACACTGAAGGCAGAGTCAGTTTTTCCAAAGAAATAAACCTCTGGAATCTTAGGAAAGAGCCGTCATACAATACCCAGGGTGGACAGGACACAAAATTAATCACCCACAAATAAATCAGGAGGGCGAGGGAGGGCAAATGAGCTCTTTGCTCCTTAGGCTGGGTTTTGTCAGGGAGGGATTTGCTCATTTTTCCCTAATTTGAGGCCCTTCCTAAACCTCTTTGGGTGTATCCATCCTGTAATGGGGAAGGTCAGGCTGGGGGACCGTAATGCTCCCTCCTGACAAAAATCCATGGATTTTTTTATTATTTATGGACTATTTTTTCTTTTCCTTTCCTTTCCTTTCCTTTCCTTTCCTTTCCTTTCCTTTCCTTTCCTTTCCTTTCCTTTCCTTTCCTTTCCTTTCCTTTCCTTTCCTTTCCTTTCCTTTCCTTTCCTTTCCTTTCCTTTCCTTTCCTTTCCTTTCCTTTCCTTTCCTTTCCTTTCCTTTCCTTTCCTTTCCTTTCCTTTCCTTTCCTTTCCTTTCCTTTCCTTTCCTTTCCTTTCCTTTCCTTTCCTTTCCTTTCCTTTCCTTTCCTTTCCTTTCCTTTCCTTTCCTTTCCTTTTTCCTTTCCTTTCCTTTCCTTTCCTTTCCTTTCCCTTTCCTTTCCTTTCCTTTCCTTTCCTTTCCTTTCCTTTCCTTTCCTTTCCTTTCCTTTCCTTTCCTTTCCTTTCCTTTCCTTTCCTTTCCTTTCCTTTCCTTTCCTTTCCTTTCCTTTCCTTTCCTTTCCTTTCCTTTCCTTTTTCCTTTCCTTTCCTTTCCTTTCCTTTCCTTTCCTTTCCTTTCCTTTCCTTTCCTTTCCTTTCCTTTCCTTTCCTTTCCTTTCCTTTCCTTTCCTTTCCTTTCCTTTCCCTCTCCAAATTTTGAAAATTTGTGGTTTTCTTAAACATTAAATTGATATAAAAGTATATTAAATAAAGATTTAAATTGCAATTTTAATGATTTCTACAATTTTACTCCCATAATATTTTTGTGATGCTCCACATGAAGACATTTTCCAGATCCACAAGGAGCATCCATCAACATGAGTGTGACCTGGAAATTCTCAGCCTTAGAACTTGACTCTCCCTTTTTCATTCCTTCTCCTGGATTTTCTGCCCATTCCTGTCCATTCTTTGCTTTATCTTTTTCTCTGACCTGTGATATAAAAGTTTTAAAGCTGAAATAAAAGAATTCCCTGTGCTCTGAAAGAGTTCTGTGCATTGAAAAAGAAAAAAGAAAGAACAATCACAAAATGGAAAAAAAAAAAAAAAAAAGGAATTCCTAACTTTAAAAGCTATCAACCCTCTTCTAAAAACATATTTGATGTGAAATCATTTAATATTAAAATAAAGAGAGGAATTGCAAATCCCAGTGTGATAATGGAACCATATTGGTCAGGAGAAGGAGATGTGCAGGCAGAATTTAATCTGTGGTTAATTCACAGAATTTATTCTGTGCAAGAGAAAAAATATCTGAAAAATCCAATATTTCTGAATTCCATGGAATAATTTTTTTCCTTATTCCTGGAATAAGGAATATTCCTTATTCCTGCCCAGGGCAGTGGTGGAGTCCCCATCCCTGGAGGGATTTAAAGACCTGTGGATGGAATATGACAGTACCAAGAGAACAGGAATTGAGAATTTTCCTATTTTTGAAATACCTGGAAAATTAGAGGAGAGGACCTAAAATCAGACTTTAACAATTTTTAGTTGATTTATATTAAAAGACAACTGGAGCTCACTTTCATTTCTCAAAGCTGTGCAAGAGGCACCGAAAATAAACAAAAAAATTACCTTTTTAAAATAGGTATAAACCAGAAAATAACCCCTATTTCTCTCTCAACATATGGAAAAATTATCCAGTGAAATCCAGTTTTGTCCATGCTGATGTCTGAAAGGCAAACAAAGGTGGCCACCACCTAAAAATATGTGTAAAGATTAAACCTTCTCTGAAATTCCATCTGAGAAAATCCACAGGGCCTTTGCTCTTTCTCTTCCATGCACACAGCAAGAAAAGCTTTTCCCAGACTTTCCAGAAGCTGCCATTTATTAGATGGATTGAATCCTGGTTCTTCCATTAGAACTGGGAAAATGAGGCAGGGTGGGACATCACATCTCATTTAATAGCACAATTTGAGGCTCAGCAGCCTGGGAAATTTGATTTAAAGCAAACCCACCCTGAACCACAGCAGGATTTGAGCTCTGGGTTTGACAGGGTTTCTTTATTAGTGCGATTATTTTAATATCCCTGTCCTTGACATTCCGACAGAACGGAGCTTTCCAGGGAAAATGAAGCTGGAGATGGTGGGAGGATGGAGTTTCTCAAGGAGAGGCTGTCACAGAAGAGCTTTTTGATGGGAAAGGAAGGCTCTGAATACTGGAAAGGAAAAAAAAAAATAATAAGGCATAAGACTCAGGTGAAAAACTGGATCCTAAATAGTTTTGGGAATTAAAGGAATTCCTTGGTGAAAGGTCGAATTGTGCTGATAACTGTGAAAGGAAACCATGGAATATTCTGAGGGAATATCTGTCTGCCATCCATGGAAGTGCTTGCAGTCAAAGCTGGGAGGCGGCAGATTTGTGAGGACACCTAGGGACTCCAGCAGGCCTGGAAAGAGGATGGAAGTCATTATCCAAAGGGATTTATCTGAGTATTCCAGGGTTATTCCAGGTTATCCATTAAATCTTCCTTTTTCCAAATGCTCCCCGCTATTGTTCTCCCAGATTAAAGAAGTGTCACTGTGGTTCTTTGATCCACCTTTTCCACTTCTCAGTTTTCCATTTCCAAGAGTTCTCCCCCCATTTGTTGTCTTGTCAGATTTCCTTATTCTCCCAATAAGTCAGGAATTATCCTGATTTCCTTTCCTGGCTATTTTTGCATCACCTTTTCTACAACATCCTGATATGACCACACCCCAGATGGTTCTATCTGACAAATGCAACCAGAATTAAAAAATTAAAATCACATCTCCTGGTCGCTGGGAAAAACAGGATTCCTGGGAGTTTTCCTAGGAATTCCTCTGGATTTAGGGGGAGTGGAGAGAAGCAGGAGGAAGGGAAATGTTCCAGGTATTTCCAGGAGGACACAGAGCGATATCAGGTCCCATCCTCCATGGGTGGAATAAATCCAGAGGAGGGAGTAATTCCATGATTCTCCAGCAAAAATAAGGAAAATAAGGAAAAGTTCACAGTTTCTGGTTGGTGGCAGTGTTACTGCTGGGTGTCAAAGCACCAAAGATAAATTTTTAAGGCTGGTTGCAAATATTTTTTCCTGTGTTGTCCAATGTCTGTGGATTTCTTTTCTCTGGGGTGAGGATCTGAGAATCTGCTGGAACAGATTCCAATTAGCAAACCCAATGGCAGGAAAACACCTCAGGAATCCAACATTGTCTTCTGACAAAATGCTGAAAATCCATCTTTTCATCTAATACCTTCTGGACCTCCCAGATATTTTGATTTCCAGGTGACCAGACTTGAGGTTTTGGGGACAGCAGCTCTGCAAGAGTAACAGCTGACTGTTTGAAATTCCCTAGTGGAATTTTAGATGGGATATTGGGAAGGAATTAATTACTGTGAGGGGGGTGGGGGCCTGGAATAGAATTCCCAGAGAAGCTGTGGCTGCCCCTGGATCCCTGGAAATGCCCAAGGCCAGGCTGGACAAGGCTTGGAGCAACCTGGGACAGTGGGAGGTGTCCAAGGGGATTGAACAAGGAGATGTTTAAGGTCCCTTCCAACCCAAACCATTCTGGAATTCTGGGATTCCATGATCTTCACTTGGACACAAGGAATTCTGTTTCCTCGTTATAAAACGAGCACTAGTGAGGCACGAATTTATTTCCAAGGATATCCAATCCAAAAGATCCAGAACTCCAGGACAAACCCATCCAATTCATAAAACTCCTCTCAGACTTTTCACTGTTTCCTGATCCTCAGAAAATCACTGTCTGACACTGACAATAAAACCTCATCAGGAAAAAGGATTTTGGCAAAATAGGAAGCTCTCAGCCCTGTGAGTCACTTGGGACTGTGTGGAGCTGGATGTTTAAATCCCAGGATCTTCAGGTTTGCCATGCTACACCCTGTCTGAAAGCCTGGAAATTCTGGGAATGCTCCAGGAAAGCTCCAGGAAAGGCCATTGTTGGGCTTGGCAGGGCTCCAGGTTCTGTCATTGCTGTTTGGGGGCCCAGCAAGGAGCAAAGTCCTGTTGGGAACGACCTTCCATGGGCATGGGGGATCAGATGGGATCAGATGCCACCAAGACTGGAAAATGAACTCTCAAAATATTATTTAATTTTTTTTTTAATTACTTGAGCATCAGGGATTTGTCCTGCAGCCCACCAAGGATTTGGGGAGATCTTGGCTTTACTTTACCAAACACGTCCCTTGGGTGAAACTTCCTTTTTGGCTCTTCCTGAGGGAATGGCAGTGGGGGACATAAAAATAAATCCAATAGGAAGTTTCCAGAGGCCTGTGGAATATTTCTTACAGGATTGACCTTCAAATATCACTTTTCCCACTTTTATTCTGAAAGGCTCTGAATTTTCTCTTTTTTTTTCCCCCAAACTCTGGTGATTTTGGATGCACATGGAAGAGGAAATGAGTTGGGAGTCAACTCAGAATAGGAAATAACTCCTCAAGGAAGATCTGAAGGACACACTGGAAATTTCTCCCAAAATCTGCACTAGGAATCACATGATGAATTTTAGAATCAGGATTCTTTTACTTTTAAATAGAGCACAATGGAAATTTCTCCCAAAATCTACGTTAGGAATCACATGATGAATTTTAGAATCAGGATTTTCCTACCTTTAAATACATTAATTAGACCACAAGAATCCAACAGAATTTTAGAGTTGATTCAGAGGAAAATTAAGCCTTCCTGATTCCCACCTGGAAAATACACCTGGAAGTCCCTTCCTCAAGCTTCACAGAGGGATTTGTGTCTGCAACAGCTCTAAATATCATTATTAGCATAAAAATAGCCATATTGATATCAGAATAATTAATTTTAGCAATTTTAGCATTAATATCCTAATGGGAAATATCCCGCTGGAAACAACACAAGGGTGATAGTGCCACAATCCAGGGAATTTTACTCTGTGGTGGAAAAAATAGAAGGAAAAGATGTGTCAGGATGAGTAATCCACAAAACCAGGTTATTAAGATAAGGCAGACAATGGTCCATGCACAGAAGCAGTTCAATAAATACATTTATTTTAAATTTTTTTATAGTCATCTCAGAAAAGCAGCTTTTTGAGGAGGATTTTGAAGAAAGTTTGGGAGGAGCAGCCACACTATCCTGAACAGAAGCCAGAAAAAACAGCTCTGCCAAAGTCATTTTTCAGTGGCAAGTGGAGTTTTCACCTAAATTATCTCCACCACAAAAAAAGGGTCTGTTTTCTGTGGAATATTTTGACAGTTCATTGAAAACTTCAACACAGGAAAAGTGAAATGTTTCCAGCTGGGAAATTGTGTCCTGCCCCATCACCAGAGTCTCTAATGGATTGATTTGGGATAAACTGTCTGGATTCACTTCCATTTAGGGGCTCCCAAGGCAAACAACATCTCCCAGGATGGAGGTGGCCATGAATTCCCACAGAACCAATGATTAATTTTGTTTATTTATAACAGAGATCATCCAGTGCTGGACAGCAACAGAGCCTCTCTCTACCTGTGGTGATATTTATATTTATATTTATATTTATATTTATATTTATATTTATATTTATATTTATATTTATATTTATATTTATATTTATATTTATTTTTATTTTTATTTTTATTTTTATTTTTATTTTTAATTTTATTTTTATTTTTTTAAATTTTATTTTATTTTATTTATAATTTTATTTTAGCTTCCCAGAGAAGCTGTGGCTGCCCCTGGATCTCTGGAAGTGTCCAAGGCCGGGTTGGACATTTGGAGCACCCTGGGACAGAGGAACATGTACTTCCCATGGAATGGGATGATCCTGAAGGTTCCTTCTATCCCAAACCATTCTAGGACTGATTTTAAGATTCTATAGCAAAATCCTGCAGAGGAGTTTCAGGATTTTTGGGATTCTTCCCTTGCTCTGAGATGTTGTGTCACTTGGAATCATTTCCCTTCTCTATCTCCCTGTGGGGTTTGTCCAGGTGATAAAATCCATGGGAAAAGGGATCTTCTCCATGTGTTTCTACCATGTCAGTCATGTTTGGACCCCCAAAAGTAATTAACAGCTCTGCTTGATGGAGCCAAAGTAATTCCCTTGCATTTTAAGTGGGTTTAAAATGGAAAAATTAGGGCTCAGGAATTCAATTAAGGGATGCAGAGCCAAAACATCTGGGCCAAATCCGTGCTTTGATGGGAAGAGTGGCTGTGGAATTTCTGGACTGGCCCAGCTGATGTTGAAGACAAATGTGAACAACCATCACCTCATAAAATCACAGAACCCTAAAATGGGTTGGGTTGGAGGGTCCCTAAAGTCCATCCCATCCCATGGGCAGGGACACCTCCCACGATCCCAGGGTGCTCCAAGCCCCTCAACCTGGCCTTGACACCACTCTTGACTTGGATTTTTTTTTCCCTGTTTTTCCCTCAGAAACTCTTCCCATTTCTCATCCCAGAAAGAGGTGATTCCCTGAATTCCATGGGTGGGATGGGGCAGCAGACACCCATGGGTGGGTGTCCTGGGTTACAATGTAAAGATGAGCCCAAAAGTGTGGATCCTATCACCAACTGCTGAAACCAGGTGGGGCAGTGATTCTCATCTCTGTGGGAGATATCCTCTGCTAATGGGCCAGCTTTAAACCAGCTGGGGCAATCATCTTTATCCTTCCCACAGCCCATCCTCCCTCCAGGAGAGATCTCCTGTTCATGGCCAGTGAGTCCCAGGGCATGGCTGATAAAATTCCATCATCCCATGGGAGATGCTCCAGCCAGGGGGAGGAGCCAAACATTTCCCACCCAGATAAAAACTGAGATTTGGACACCAAAGCTGCCCTTACCCACTGGTTTCCAGGGGACAAGAGGTACCAGACCTTTCTAGAGGATCACTGATGCAACAAGACCCCTTCATCTGGACTGCCACCACCACCCTAACCAGCAGGGTGTCAGGCTGTATTCTGACTCTGGCAGTGGCTTTTCTTTTGTACTATTGCATGTATTTTATTTTTATTCTTTTTCCTATTAAACTGTATTTCTGACTTGGAGTCTCTCACTGGTTTAGCTTTCAAACCAGTACAGTGGGTGAGAGCCCTGGAGTTTGTGTGTGCAGCGAGGGACACGCAGGGACAGGGGCTCGTTGCCATTGCTCAAAGAGGCCAAAAATAAAAGCAGTGAACTCGGTGCTCCGAGCTCCAGCTGTGTAAACTCCAACTGCAGCCTCGTGTGGCCAGTTACTCCTGGAAAAGGAGGGAGGAATGGCTCGGCTCCGAGGGATTTGCCCATCAAACCGTTTCACGCTGCTGGGCAAACAAAACTCTTTGAATGAAAAAAAAAAAAAAAAAAAGAAATGGAAAAAAAAGCCATTTTCTAGTTCCAAGCTCTAATAAATTGAAGCCCTGCACCTCTCATGGCCTTGGAATGATTACATGAATTTTTTTTTGCTACATAATCATCAATAAATCAAGCATAGCCCATTAAACAATAGATGCCTCCGAGGCCTCTCTTCAAATGTGCTTTTGATAAGAGGCAGAGAATTTTTTTCTGGGCTTGTAACGTTTTTCTTTCCTCTGTTTGTTTTTTCTAAGGGTCAAATAATGCTGTTAAAAGAGCAGTTAATATATAGATGTATTTTTCCATATTCCCGGCATGGTGTTTGACTTTGGGAGATTTATGGAATATCTTTTCCCAGTTCAACAGTCGTGTGTTTTGTTGTACTAAAGAGGTATTTTAACAGGAGTGGGGATTCTTAATAAGTTCACTGCTGTCTCCTTTCCAAAACAGGCCTCAGACGAGACAGGGAACAGTGCAAATCTAGTAACCTACATATATAAAAAAGATATATATATTCATATATTTATATAATCATATTTATATATAAATATAATCATATATATATATATATATAAATTATATATATTATATATATATAAATATACTTATATATTTATATATAAGTATATTTATATATTTATATATTTATGTACTTCTATTACATATATATATACATACGTATAAAATATATATAGGAATATATATTTTATATATTCTTTATATATTTTATTTATTTATTTATTTTATTTATCTATTTATTTGTTTAGTTATTCATACAGATGTCTCTATATATAACACTCTCATGTGGGTATCACTGGTTTATTTTCAGATCAGAAGCTCCTAAAGGTTGGGATGTCCTGGCCAGAAGCCCCTGGTCACATTTTGGATGAGGCAGGGCACATGTGACAAGGAAAGGAGCAAGGGTTAAGTGACCTGAGCCACATTTTGGGATGGGGTTCCAGAGGTTTGGGATGGAGCTTTTCCAGGGTGAATGAGCTGACCTGATCCATCCAAACACCCTTCAGATTTCAAATGTCTCCTGTGAAGGTGCAGCTTCAGCCCAGAAGGGATCCCACAGACTCCTCCACCCCTCAAATCTGACCTTTCTCCTCATGAGATTAAAATTCCAGCCCTGGTTTGTGAGAGAGTTGCAGGAATGGCTTGGTGTCATTGTAAAATCCCAGAAAGGTTTGGGATGGAAGGGACCTTCAGGATCATCCCATCCCATGGGCAGGGACACCTTCCACCATCCCAGGCTGCTCCAAGCCCCATCCACCCTGGCCATGGACACTCCCAGGGATCCAGGAGCAGCCACAGCTTCTCTGGGAATTCTATTCCAGAGTCTCCCCACATCCAGAGGGAAGAATTTCATCTCATGACCCATTTCACAGAGCCTGGACCTGCTGTCCCAGGGGAATTCCAGCAGGATTGAACCTTCCTGGAGGAGGTTTCTCCTACACAACACAAAACAAACCATCACAAAAAAAGCCCCAAAACAAACAACAAAGCAAAACACACCATCCCTTTCCACAGGACCCTTCCAAGGCTGTGGGGATGGTGAGGATTTCCCTGAAGGTGCAGCCTAAAAAGCACTGAATATGCCCCAAATAATGGGAAAACTTCTTATCCCAAGCAGGGCACTGGTGTAGTTCATCACACAGAATTTGGAGCTCTGTTTTATGAAGAAAATTAGGATTTTTCTCCATCCCAAGGGGCAAAGTATCCTGTAAGGAAACATCTTTCCCTTTAGGACCACGTTTAGGATATTCAGCATTGCCTGGAAGAGCTGATAGTCCCTCACTCCAGAAACCATCCCTCAGCCCTTTTTCCATGTGCTTCTCCCCCCTCAGAGCTGTCAGACAGGACACAAAGGTCGGCTCTCCTGTTTTGAAAAGCTTTGTTTTGGATGATATTCATGAATTTTAGCTGTCGAGGGCAAGCCCTGGAGTCTGCAGCCAAAAGAAGCAGCTGTGGTGCTGTTTGCCTGGAACACAATCTGCTTCTGGAGAGAACTCCCAGGTGGTTCAAGAGCAAATGAGTGTCAGGAGATCACATCTTGTCCTTTCCTGGGGTTTTATTTGTTTTCCTCTCCAGCTCTTCCTCCCTCTGAGCTCCTCATGCTCTTTGGATGATGCTGTGCCCTCGTGTCCTGTGAGCTGGGCTGTGCCACACGAGTTAATCTGCAGATTTCTGTGTGGGTTTATAAGAAATGAATGTTCCAGCACTCCCAGCAGAGATCTTAATTTTCCTTTTCTTCAAATTTGGAAGGAAATTCCAGGTTTCTCCTGATGCAGAGTGGAAGAGGGAGAAGGGTGCATGATAAAAACCATGATAAAACATCCTCAGTGTCAGCCACGAGAAGCTTCACTGCTCCTGCTGCCACTTCTTTCAGATTAAGACATTATTTTGGGACTCTAAATGGAAATGTCACTGAAATTGAGCCTTGAATCTGATTTTTTGGTAATTAATAGGGAAAATTCTCCTTTCAGCAGATGCCAGGAGTGGGAATGGGACAGAGGGATTGTGATTTTAGCTTAGAATCTTTTCTGCTGCCAAGTGCAGCACAGAAAGCCCAGCCTGAGATCACCCTTCAGGTATTCTCAGGCCTCTAAACCCAAATGCTCCTTCACAGACACTTGGATTTTAATTTGTTCTCCGTGCAAAAACAAACGGAGGGAGCAGTGAGTGAGGTGGGACTGGAGAAAGACCATCAGCCTTCAGCAGGAATTCACTGCTGGGGATCCTGCAGCAGGGAGCAGTGAGGAAACACAGAGTAAAAATTTCTCAGATATAAATTGTGACAACTTGAGGTGCAGCAGTGCCTCTTGGTTTAATTAAAATTAACTTCTTTTTACTTTCTTCCTGCCTATTGCAACCCCTGTTATTAAAAAAGCTAAAACCATTGCTGGCTTTGGGGCACCAATTAATTCAAATACATCTGGGTGAGTTTTACACACAGGATTCCATTAATTTGAGCAGGTACCCAAAGCCTCATCTCTTGTCTGTGGGATTTTTTTCTAGGTCTTGAAAATCTGTGACCGAGAGATCGTTTCATTTTTCCAGAAAAAAAGGAAAGAATAGGAAAGGAGGAAAGAAAAAAAGGAGAAAAAGAAATGAAGCTTTCATCAGGTTCAGATCCAAGTCCTGCCTGGGTTCAGGTTTAGTTCAAAAGTGGATGTCTAGGTCTTGTTTTTCCTGACACACTTCCCTCATCCCAATCCAAGCTGCTCTGAATTTGTCAGTGGGGAGCCTGAGGAAGAAATGGCTCTGTTTGAGTTGAATCAGAGCAGCAGCTCTGCTGCCTGCCAGAAATCCTGACCTTTCCCAGTCTGAGGCAAATTGTCCTCAGTCTGTCCCATTTTCCAGAAAATCTCTGCTGGCATTTCTGCTTCCAATCTTCTCCGTGAAAAACCAGCTTAGGTGCCTTCACAGGTGTTTCTTAACACTTTCCATCCCATCCTTTTCCCTGAATCCTCAGGGGCTGAACCAATTAACTCAGCCTGGACTTAGCAGGAGGTGTGATGCTGGTAGCAATTAAAAAAATATCAATTAAATATATTTCTAAGGGTTGAACATCTGCAGAGCTTGCATGGAAAGGGCTGCCATTCCAAGAGGGATCTCCCCTGGCTGCTGGATGGAATCTGCTGCTTTCCTCTGGGACTCTCCTGGATATTTATGGAGCATGGAGTCCCTCAGCTGGGAGTGACTTTATGGAACATCTCACTTCATTATTTTCAGGGAAACTGCAGCTTTGTGTCCTGATGCTGGAGCGTCAGGTGTGAGGGAAAAGCCTGAGCAAACACGGCGTCCATTCCTGAATAAATGAGCTCTCTGTGGAGTGGATCACTTCTAATTACACCCCAAAATGCACTTTGGGGGGGTCGTTGAGAGGCTGGATTAAATCCACTTGCAGGAGAATCTTTTCTGGAGTCTTGGCTTTCCATTAATCTTCAGGTGCTTCTCCCAGGGGGCTCCAGGGGGAAGGGGATGGATGGCAAAGGAGAAGGAGAAAGGGTCAGAGAAGGGATGGATGGGGAAGGGATGACTCAGGAGAAGGATCAGGAGTCAGGACTCTTTTAATTTCTAACCCTAGAGCAGGAGGGAAATCATTCCAGGAGATGGAAAGAGCAGCAAGCTGGGATTTCAGGTGTGTAATTCCCATTTCTTCCCTCGCCTGCTGCTCCACTGTGTGTCCTTGGATAACTCCTGATTCCTGCCTTTTGTCACTCCCCTGTGTTTGTTCAGGCTGCTTCCCACTGGGAATTCACACCGTGGAATTTCCCATCTTTTTCCACCAATCTCATCCCCACAGGATTTATGTTTTCCACCAGAGCTGAATTTGCTCACCCCATATTTTTTTGGAAGTGCTGCATTTCCGGAGGTGACCCACACTCATCCCATCCAAATTTAATTTTCTCCAGAGCTCCATAGGAAAGGAATTCATGGAAGACCTTGGATAACCACACTCCTTATTCAAATAGCTGAGCTGAATTCCTGACTTTTGCTTTTTCATTGAAAAGCTTGAAATAAGGAAAACACATCAGGCACTTTGGAATTCCAGTACCTGGATGATTCTTGCCTTGAAAACTTCCCCAGTTTCTGGAATACCCTCCTGGCTTCATGTGTTGGGAACCTCCTGTCACCAAGATCTCTGTGTGAGCAGTGCTAGGACAATTCCTAAGGATTTCAGGAGAGTTAAACCTCACAAAACTAGGGAATAGATGGGAACTGGACATTTTACAGCCATTTAAATAATCCTGTTTAATTTTGGTTGGAGACATAAAGTTATGAGGGGACTTTTGTGACTCTGTCCAAGCCAAACCTTAAATTAGGAACTGAACAACAGCAATAAAAAGGTTTGTTAGGCTGCCCCTTTCTCTCCAAGTCTTAATAAATTTCTCAGTGGTTGCATTGCATTCCAAAGGGCCAATTTTCGGGAAGAACATTTAGGGATGAAAATGGAATAATTCCATTTCTCACTCACATACACACACAACAACCCTCCCCTCAAAAAAAAAAAAAAAAAAAAAAAAAAAGAAGAAAAAAAATAAAAATAGAAATATTTTTATTGATTTCTTTTTGCTTTCTCAGATTTCTCAGGGCTTCACCACCCTCACAGGGAAGAATTCCTTCCCCAAATCCCTTTTGACCCTGTCCTCTGACAGTGGGAACCATTCTCCCCAGAACTTCCACTTTAAATCCAGCATTCTTAGTTCCAGTTCTTAGTTACTAGTTCCAGTTCTTAGTTCCTAGTTGCATTTCTTAGCTCTTGCCATCCATTTCTGTAGACAGAAAAAAATATTAAAAAATAAAAGAGAAGGAATTAGAACAACTTTTCTCTCATTTGAGCTGAGTTTCTCTGCAAGAGGATGAGCAACACAAGAAGTTGCACTTCCACTCTAAATCCGCATTTTTAGTTCTAGCTGTTAGCTCCAATTCTTAGTTCTAGTCTTAGTTCTTGCCATCCATTTTTATAGGCAGCAAAAACCATGGAAAATAAAAGAGAAGGAATGTAAACAATTTATTTTTAGTTGCATTTTTGTTCCCATTTGGGCCCAGTTTCTCTGGAAGAGGATGGGGAACAGAAGCAGTTGCACTTCACTTTAAATCCAGCATTCTCAGATCTGTTCATCCATTTTTCCCTCCCAAATTTTATCCGTAATGCATCTTTCCTTTTCAATCCAGGATTCCTCCAGTCCTTCTCCCCAGCCCACACAGCCATCACCAGAAATCCAGTAGCACAGAAGCTGCTGCTGCTCCCTGGATGGGTTGGAGCTGCAGATTTCCCCTGGCAAATCCTGAGACAATATTTGGAAGTTGTTGACTGGGAGCCGTTAAACGCATTAATCATGGAACAAACACACTCCTGGCCTGCCAGGCCTTGTAAATCTTCCTGGAATTCCACCTCCCATCATAAACACATTCACAAGCACTTAAGCAATCCCTGGAAGATGAGCAGGAATTCCCTAATTTGCTGAATCAGTCAGGATGAGCAGGAGCTGAGCTCCCATCCCAAGGGGGAAATGTGGGATAAACTCCTGCAGCCAAGGATCTGATGGAGCAGCCTCCCAAAAAGCTGTTTGCACCTTGTAATTAAAATTAGTCCTGAAGCCCTAGTGCACACAAGATTAGGATTTTATTGTGTGAAGATCTGTGCTAAGTCATAATTCCCAACAGGCCATCCCTGTCCTAAGAAAATCCTGAAAAACTCCCAAAAAACTCATTTCTGGAGCAGAGGAAGAGCTGCCTCAATCAGGAATCTGAGCAGGAATTAAAACCACAGCCAAATATTAAATAATTTGCATAATATTAATAAAGAACACAATGGATTTAAGAATTAAGAGAAGTTTTGAACTTTCTTTTCAGCTTTTTGAGTGTTTAGCAGATTCCAACCCTCTTGTGGAAACATCAGCCCAATGGAAAGATGTAAACCATAAGGAAGCTGCCAAGTTCCTCAGATTTTCAGGTCTGAGTGGAATTGGATCATTTAATTGGAATTAGATCATTTAATTGGACTTTCTGCTCCTCCCTCATTGTTTTATATCACCCAAACATATTTTGGACCAAGCTTTAAGGGACAGGCACTGATTCTGTTCTCTCTACAACACCAAAAGGAAAATTATGACTCCACACCAGTGATTCTTTGATTTCAATTGATTTCAATTGATTTAATTTGATTTAATTTGATTTCATTTGATTTCATTTGATTTCAATTGATTTGATTTGATTTCATTAGATATAAATGGGTCTGTCCATCCAACCTGCTGAGTCATAGAATCCCAGAATGGTTTGGGTTGAAAAGGACCTCAAGGATCATCCCATTCCATGGGCAGGGACACCTCCCACTGTCCCAGGGTGCTCCAAGTGTCCAGCCTGGCCTTGGACACTTTCAGGGATCCAGGGGCAACCACAGCTTCTCTGGGAATTCCATCCCAGTCCCTCCCCACATTCCCAGTCAGGAATTCCTTCCCAATATCCCATTTTACCATCAGGGCAGTGAATCCAGACTCATTTCTTGACTAAAGGCTGAAACTTTTTCCAGCTCTCCCACAAATCAGGGCAAATGGGAGGTGGGGGCTGTGAAGAAAGAAAGGAAGAGGGAAATTCCCATCCATGGGAACAAGGAGAAGATGGATTCTTTCCCTGGAACATGCTGAGGAACAAAATCAGCAGATCTTCAAAGGAAATGAGCCCTAATTCAGGATAAAGAAAAACAAGCAGCCACTCTTCTCAAATTCCTCTCTCATCCTTTTTTTTTTTTTTTTTTTTTTTAAATTCCTGCTGCTTTCTAAAATTCCCTCATAGTCAGAGAAATCACAGTGGCCAAATCCAGGGGGGTTTGGTCCTTTTGTTTTATTCAATCATTCCTTCTGGGATGGAAATCCCTGGGTTTTAGAAAGATGAGCAGGAGATTCATGTGGGGCTTCTTTTGACACAGGGGGGGAAGAAATGAGGGCAGTTCCAGCAGAAATTCAACAAGTTTTTCCCTGGAAGAGCCCGTGCAGCAAGGCTGGAAGATGGATCAGGGGAATAAGAATGAGGAAACCCCAATATCAATTTTTGCTCAGCTCAGAAGCACGTGAGATAAGGGAATATTTGGAAGGCAGAAATCTGAGTGTACTAAAAGAAGCTGGTGGGACAGAAATATATAGTAAAATTTATAGAAATAGCAAATTTTGTGTCAGAAAACAGCAGATTTACAGAGAGAAAAGCAAAGTTTTGGGAAGATTCCCGAATGGTAACAGAGGGAGAAAGGGTCCTTAATGGTTTTAAATGGATGTGGATAAATGCAGAGAAGAATATAAAGATTAATTTGAAGAATCTCCAAGCAAGTGTCTGTGAAAATCAGGTCCATGGACAGAACTCCTGGGGATTTTCTTCCCTCTTTTGTCTATTGGTTGTTGTTATATTCCATCAGCTGTATCTAACAATTCATCACTTTGCATTTTGAAGTGGCTGCATGAAGGGGAGATGAGGACTCTCCTTTCAGAATTAAAATGGGAATTCTTGGACCACAGCATCACCCTCATTGTCCCCATTCATCCTGCTTTTCCTCATTATTATAACAGGATGTTCTTCCAGAAACTCATTCCTGTTACTAGGAAATGTTCCTAAATTTACAGATGAGTTTGGGCTGATTTATTATAATCATTTCCCCTTCAGTGTTTTAATTGCCTTGTGAAAAAACTCCAAACTTCTCTTACTTGATTACTCAAGAAAAAAATTCCTGGATCATTCCAGACACTCTCCTTTCCATTTCAGGGTCCAATTAGTCCTTGCTGAGCTCCTGTGCCACTAGGAATTCACTTTTCCTTCCAGCAAGCCCTTGGGCTCCCAGCACAACCCAACTGGAAGGTTTTCCCTGAAATTAAAGTGCAAGGAATTGAGGGTTTGTATTTCTGGCCTTGAGCTGGGAATGTGTGTAGTGGATCTGTATGGAAAGGGAGATCCAAAAGTTGCCTTTTCCCACAGGAAAAGTTTCCCAGCATTAAATAAAAGTTGAATAATGATCCCACTGTTCAGACACACCTTGGAAATTGAATGAATGGAGCTGACAGGAATGATTTGGGACTCTAGAAATAATTTGTCATCAAGGGATTAAAAATGGAAAAGGCTTGGATTACAAGCACCAGCAGCAAATCCCTTTCCCATCATGTGCTGCTGCCGAGGCCAGGATGTGTTTTACCTCTGTGAGCAGCACAGAATTCCTGCCTGCATCTGTCCTGGAGCCCTCCCCGTGTCCCAAACAATCCCTGCCACGCTCTTTGAACCCACAGAGCAAGGTTGCTGCTGGAGATTAGCTCTGCTTAACATTCCCTCCCTTCCCCACCCAAAAAATCTGACGTCGTTTCCCCGCTGCAGGAAAGGAGAGGTCGGAGGAGGATGATCCGGTTGGGATGGGAGAGGAGCTGTGTCCTGATATCCAGGGGCACTGCTGGGATGCTGCTGGCAAAATCCTGCCAGTCACAAGTCAGGTACATGACTTTGAAGCCAGCAGGCAGGTGCTGGGCATTTGCAATAGTCCTGGTAAGAGGCTGCATATTCCTGCAAAAAAAAAGAAATATTTTGCAGGATATCCGTGACCTCATCCCTTATCCTGAATCTCCCTCTTTGTAATCTCTGAGTGTCAAAGGGGAGCTGGGAAAGACTGAGCTGCTCTTCCTCAGATCACAGTGCAAGTGCTGACTGCCCAGTTTGTTGTGTCCTGGGATATTTCCTGGAAGAGGGAATCTTGTGTTTTATAACTCCGTGGCTCTGATCCATCTCTCCGAGCTTTCCAGTAGCTCTGGAGCGACACAGCCCATCCACATCAGGGGATTCTGCATCCTACAGAGATTCTGCACGTGGAGCTGCCAGGCTGAAAAATCACCAGAGAGGGCTTGGCTCAAGTCTGGGCACCTTGCAGTGAGGTTATTGACTGTTAGAGGTGGAAATTAATTAGTGCTGATTGTGTTTGTGGGTGGTTTTTTTGAGAGGAAGCATATCCAAGAATTCCATATGGAGAGGGAGCGAGGGAGTGATTAAAGCTGTAATAAAAATGTTCCTCTCTTTACATCCTAGACAGGAAAATCATCACACCCTCCATCCCAGAGCTCTTCCACACACAGCCCCAGTGGGAATTTTGGGCTCTCACGAGATCCCAGATAATTCCAGATAATCCCAGAGGGATCCTTCTGCTGCTGGAAGAGTGGGAAACGTGAACATTAATTTCCTGGAGAGGATGTGGGGATGAACATCTGTCAGCATTAACACAGGCAAACTTGAGTCTGACTTCAGAGGAGCACTCTGGGCTTAGAGGGGATCAATCACAGGATTGAGGGGAGTCTGGGGGTGTCCCAGTTTTTGAGGAGAGAGAATTCCTGATCACTCAATGATCAGATCATGTCCTGTCCTGGCATTGTGATCTCAGCTGGGCTGGAAACACCTGGAGATCATGGAAAGGCCAAGGATGTGTCCCAGCCTGGGTTTTATTCACCTGGACCAGGTAACAGAGGCTCTCAGAGAATGGAAACAGATAAAAACCCAAAAAATCTTAATTTGTGATCTGCAGGACACCTTAGGCTAGAATGTTTGAGCCACTTCTTTCCTGTTTATTCCATAAATCCTGTTCAAACCTCCCTTTTCCTTGTCAGAGTGAAATCCTGATGCTTCCTCTCATCTCTCACCTTCAGCTTTGCAAGAATTTGAAGAAAGAGAAATAGAAATTGGGGATTTTCAGTGCTGTTGCTTCCCTGATATAGTGGGAATTGTTATTTCTTTATTTAAGGAAATTACAAGGAGCTCCATAAAGGATCTCCACGTTTTTATAATTATTTCAGTGGTGATGTTTCCTATGTCCCAGATTTAATCATGAAGCAAACGTGGCTTTCAGCCTTCAGCTTCTGATCTGCATCTTCCATCCCAGCTCCTTTTATCCAAGTTATTTTTTTGAAAGACAACTCAATCCTCACCATCAGCTACACAACGTTTTCCACACTACCTTCTCCAAAAAGCCTCTGTGGAACTTGGAAAAAATTCCACCCAAATGAATTGCTGATAGAATATTAAGATTTTTGGCAAAGGAATTTTGTCCTCCTTCCAGAAGTGTTTGCTCTCCATGGCAAAATTTAATATTTGCAGGAAAAGGAAATGCCTGAATGTCACAAATATTCCCAAGGACAAAGCACAGCAGGACTTTGTGGGAATTGTGGGTTTTGGGATCTCTGTTCTCTGGTCTGGATCCTATTTTTTGGTTGGACTGCATTTCCCATGATGCTGCAATTCCAAGGAATCTCAGGATCTTCCCAGGGAGGTGAAGCTATGAGGTATTTGCTGAAGTGAGCAGGAGCAGAAAGTATTGGAATTATATCCCAATGAGAAACTGCCACACATTTTCCAAACTTGTCTTTTCAGGCTTTAGCCAAAAGAGCTCATTCATTCAGCAGAAAGGATTTTTACCAAAAATCAATCTTTTCTATGGAAAAATGAACCTGGTTGCATTCGAACCTGGTTGGTTTTGAGCTCAGAATGAATCCCAGAGGAGCCATTCCCAAAGGATTTCTACTGGTGTCAATTAGGAACACTTGTTAGGAGGGGATGCTGTCTTAAAGGGGTTAAAGATTAAGCCAGAGATTTTAAAACCCAGTGTATTCTCCAGACTAAAGTAATGCATTTCCTCTTTAAATCCTAAATAATGTGCAAGAATCCCACAAATAAAGAAGTGTTCTTCTTAAAAGGGTCCATCCAATTATCTGGTTGTTTCAGCATTCCCATTTTCCCATGGACTTGATCTGATTTTTCATGGCAGCAGTTTTAATTGATCTGATTTTTCAGAGCTTTTTAGTTACCCCCAATGTCACATATTTTTTGTCCAGAGCAGAGGAGCTTCAGCCCTGGGAGGAGAAAAAAAAAGGAAGAATCCATCAACTGGTAGCAAATTCAGGCTCTGGTTACAGTAGTTTTAGTCAATAAAATATGACCCTCTGATTTCACAGTGCATTTCTCTGGGATGACTGGAATTGGATTTGGTTTTTTCCCCTGAAATTTGTAGTTAGAGAAATGCCAGACATCCATGGATATGAATTTCCATGGATATAAATTTCCATGGATATAAAGGGAGCCAGGTGACCAGATCCAATGGAAGTGCTGGATGAGGAGCATGAATCCAAGGGAAGGCTGTCCTAACTTTTACAGACATCCCTGTCCTTCCATGCAGCTGCAAAGATGGAAAAATGTCCCTACAGGTGAAAGAATTGCCAGAGGTGGAAAATGTGATTTTGGTGATGCCAGTACATTTGTGCCATGTCCATGGATAAGTGTGGGGCAGCCTCTTCCTTGTCCTGGAGCTGGGAATGCAAACCTTCAGATCCTGTGGGGAGCAGCTGTGGCTGCCCAACCCCTGAAATTGTCCCAGGTTGGATGGGGCTTGGAGCACCCTGGGGAAGCAGGAGGTGTCCCTGCCCATCCCTGATCACCCCTGGATGATCCTGCAGGCTCCTTCCAACCCAAACCTTCCTGGGATTCTGGGGTTTGTACAAGCTGAGAAAGCAGATTCCCCTCAAAAAAAGAAATGGACAGGTCCCTTTCAAATTCAGTCAAGTAAGAATAAAAGTTTAATTCCTTAGTTTGGGATGTTCTCCATTCCCACACACATTCCCAGCCTTCTGTTATATCCCATAAAATATATCCCAATATATCCCATGTAATATATCCCATATAATATACCCTAATATATCCCTTATAATATATCCCATATAACATATCCCAATATATCCCATATAATATATCCCATATAATATACGCCAATATAATCCCATATAATCCCATATAATCCCATATAATCCCATATAATCCCATATAATCCCATATATCCATATCCCAACTCCTTGGTACCTTCAGAGCAGCCGAACCTCAGCCCTGCTCGGCCTCCTGTGCATCCCCTGATCCTCTCCTCCTCTGCCAGCCTTTCCTTGGCACTCCCATCCCATCAAAGTCCTGTTGCATTCCAGAAAATTCCCAGTTGCCCAGTTTCCAGCCCACCAGTGTATTCCAAGTTTGGGCCCTTTTATTCTCCTACAAGAACCAGCCACGTTTTCATGGAGTCTCCCCATTTTCAGGGATCATCATCAGGGGTGACACTGGATGATCCTCGAGGTCCCTTCCAACACAAACCATTCCATGATGCCTAAAGGAGTGCCAGGGATGCAGCCAGAGCTGCAGGAATGGCTCCAAGAGGCCAAATTCATCCCCCAGGACACAATTCCACACAATTCCACACAGACTCTATCTCTGTTTCCCTTGCAGTGTTCCCCTCTTGCTTAAGAAATCTGCATCCACGCCTTTTCCAGGCTTCCTATTCAGGGTTAGGGAAACAATCCACGTTTTTCTTGGTCACCTCGGGGCCATTTTGGATCAGATACGAGGATGAGAACAGGCATGATGTAATTGCCCCCCAAACCAAAATAATAATAATAAAGATGAGAATAATTAATGATTATTTCCCTTTGTGTGCTTGCCCGTTTTGGGGAGTTGATTGAGCTGGAGAGGGACGTGTTTTCCATTAAATAAAAATGGGATTTCAATTGAAAAAGAATTAAAGTTAAATCAAGAGTTTTCATCTCTGAGGTCACTTGTTCCTGACAGTAGTGGACATGTGTCAGAATAAAGCTGGGTTTAGAATTTAAAGGATTTAGAAAAGCCATACTTGGAGTAGCCTGTTGAAAATACAATGCATGGAATAATCGTGGTTTTCCATTGGTTTCCAGGTGGTTTTCCCCATCTGGAGATAAGGAGCTTTTACAGAACAAATATAAAAATACAAAATCTGGAAGTTTGTGCTCAAACTTCTCATAAAATCCTTGGATTTGAGATTAAATTCCTGTCAGCTTCTACACTGATGCTTGTGACCTCTTCATGGACAGAGCCAGAACCTGTGCAGGGTGTTATAATTACTATTATAATTTAATTAATTCATTTCAAATTAAACTATTTAAATTAAATAAATACATTAATTAACCACTTAAAACACGGAGTTTAAATTAAGTCCAGAATGGACTCAATTTTCTTGACCTCAGGTTCCCTGAGCAGTGAGGTCCAGGGAATTCTGTGAAATCTGTGAAATGGGTGAAGAAGTGGGTGGATCAATAAATGGGTGAGGAGGTGGGAAAGATTAAGGTGGTTGAAAGGGAGATATCCCTGTGCTGTGTTTTTTGTTTATTTTAGGTTTTTTGGCATTTTTGGGGGATAAAACACTGCCCTGGTGAAATAACCTCATAAGGATTTAAAGCCAGACTGAAAACATGCAATGATTCAGGGCAGGTTTAAATCCTATTTAAATTGATTTATTCTGCAGAGTGTCACCGAACTGGGGTAGAAATGACAGTGAAATGTCCTTTGAGTAGCTTGGAGCTGCCAATCTCCTCCTCAGAGTGGGACACTCACCCACTTTATTTCAGATTTATTCCCCATTCCTGGAAGGAGATTGGGGAGATCCCAGCTCTGGGGGGAGCACTGTGGAATTCTGCTAAAAGGGGCTTTTCTCAGCAGAGATACCTGGGATAGTGGGAAGTGTCCTTGCCCATGGCAAGAGTGGAGATGGAGGATTTTTAAGGATTTTCCAACCCAAACCATTCCAAGATTTTGTGATCCTATGAGGAAAAGGAGACGTTTGGCACCTGTAACCTCCCACCATGACTGTTCTCAATGCCCAACCTCCCATCTCCAACTGGATCCTTTATCCATGATTTAGTATCCATGACCCAGCTATCCTGGGTCAGAGAAAATGGAAACTTTGCATTTTAAAGGCACTTTTTAGACTCTGCTTGCTAACAAAAGCCCCCTGATCACCAAGGCATATTTTCAGTATTTACTGTACATTATTTTTCCTTGAAGTTCCACTCACCACCGTGCATCCAGAGCTTCATATCATTCCCATTTCCACTTCCAGCTGGCTGAGGATGTTGGCAGGGAGGTTATCAAGCCAGATGAAATTTATTATTATTGCCTTCTCCCTTTGTCCAAACATTTTTCTAACCTGTGGAGCTCGCTGGGATCGATCGTCACAGACGATTTTTCTTCTGCCAAGTGCTGAGCTAAAAATGTCTTTGCTTAATCAAGGAAATGTCCACAGGGGCTTGACTTTGATATGGAGTAGGATATTGAGGGCTTTTGATTAAAAATAGGGAAAAAAAATTGGGAAGGATCCACCAACTGATAACAAATTGAGGCTCTGGTTACAGTAGTTTTACTCCATAAAATATGACCCTATGATTTTACAGTGCATTTCTCTGGGATGATTAGAATCACATTGGGGTTTTTTTTTCCCTGGAATTCATAGTTAGAGAAATGCCAGACATCCATTTTCCCATACTGAACCAGCTGTGGGGCTCCTTGGAAAACTGACGGAGCAATTGGATGTTGAGTCTTCAAATCCCCATGCCTTGGTACTGAGTTGTGTTTAATCTGTGGCAGCTTTTTCTAACATGAAATGAGTATTTACTTTTTTTTTTCCTCTATTGAGTCAAGAAATAAAGGAAGATCTTGGAATGAATACAGAGGAGCCCCTGGAGCTGCTGCAGGGCTGGAGCCAGGCTGGGAGAGCTGGGAATGTTCACCTGGAGAGGAGAAGGATCCAGGGAGAGCTCAGAGCTCCTAAAGGGGCTCCAGGTGAGCTGGAGAGGGATTTTGGACAAGGGATGGAGGGACAGGACACAGGGAATGGCTCCCACTGCCAGAGGGCAGGGATGGGTGGGATGTTGGGATGGATTTCCTGGCTGGGATGGAATTCCCAAAGATTTGTGGCTGCCCCTGGATCCCTGGCAGTGTCCAAGGCCAGGTTGGACATTTGAAGCAGCCTGGGACAGTGGAAGATCCCTGCCCATGGCAGGGGTGGAATGGGATGAGGTTTCAGGATTTTTCCAGCCAAAACCATTCCATTATTCCATGACTCTTGTGGAAGTTGTCGCGGGAAACACGGTAACCAATCAGTCTTCCTCTATAAAACTATTACCTCTTAATTTCCTTGGATCTGTTTGAAAAAGGTTTACAAAACTCATTGAATGAAGGTTATTTTGGTCACACTTTTTCTTTAATTGTGTCCTTATTAAGAAGCTGGAATTGCTTTTTTTTAAAAAATAAAAATACCAATTAAAATCTGAAATGTTTTACTCGTATTTTTAAACTCCCTCGAAATCCAAGTGTAAATGGCAATAAAATACATGGACACAGTGACAAAAATGGGATTTAAGGAAGCAGAGGTGGGTCAGGATTACAGACAGGGATACAAAACAAGTGGAGTCTGAAATCCTTTCTGCACAGCCCAGAGGGATCAGGAGGGTAAAGGCAGCAATTCCTCAGGTTCCTCTGGAAAAGGGGAGCAAATCCAGATGTTCTGAAAGGAAAACCAGGAATGCACTGAAACAGGGCTCAGCCACATCAGAGGGGAGAAACCCAGCTGGGATTGAACCCAGATTTTCTAAGGAAATCTATAAAGTTCATGGCTGAAAGTTGGGAGAGTGTGGTGGGGAAAAGGAGCCCTGCCCGAATTTATTCTGCTTTTTCCTCCTGCACTTCCCAATCCCGGGCTGGGGGAGGGATCCTGGCCCAGATTACAGCCAGGTTGGGAGTGCCTGGAATCCCTGAGTCAATCTGAGTTTATAGGATCTCATGTAATGTGCAGGAAAAATTAGTAGAAAAGATGACATTTTGATATAAGTACTGATCTGTCTTTATGAAAATATTTCAAGTTTTTCAGTATTTTAAATACTGAATTCTTTCAATATTTCATATTATAATTTTTTTTTTTGCTTTGAAAATCACTATTTAATGTGCTCACAACAGAGAAAAAAACAAATTATGGAATATAAAATGATACAGAAGATGTTAAAACTTTTTTTATTATTCAATTGCCAATAAAAATTCTTTTTAGAAGTTTGCAGAAATTATTTATTCTTTTCCCCCCTGACTTTATGTGTCTTGACTTGAAAATGGTTGAGAAATTAATGGGAAAGTCAAAATTCCCAATAATGTCAACTTTCTTTCAACAGAGTACAGAATTTATGATTTCATACTTCAGGAAATGCTTTTTCCCAATTTGTTTCAAGCCTGGAATAAAAGCCTTTAATGTTTTTTTTCTGATCACTTCTTTTAGGCAAATTTCATTTTAAGGAAATGAGAAATTTAGACAAAATTTTCTAATAAAAGACAAAATATTCATCCAAAACCAACTCAATGATGCTTCTTCTTGCTTTTAGAACCCAGATTGAACAAATCCATAAGGTTTGACTTTCATAGGGTTAAAATAATAATAAAATAATTATAAAACCATAAAATAATTATAAAATAGTTATAAAATAGTTATAAAATAGTTATAAAATAGTTATAAAATAGTCATAAAATACCAATGAAATTCTGTTATTAGAAAATAATGAAATCAAACAAAGACCTGGGTAAGTATTTTAAAACACTTCCTAAAATGAGCTAAGATTATATCCAGAAAATAAAGGCATGGAAATCCAATTTGTGTTTATATCCAGTAAAAAACCTTACAGCAGGATTGATCCAAGAGATCAAAGAATCTGCCAGGATTTTGTCACAGAATTTATGGAAGAACTGACCCACTGCGAATCCAAAATTAAATCTAAAATTAATCTGCAGATTTCCATGTTCGTACAAGGGAGCATTCCCCCCATGGAGATCCAAGATGAATGCTGCTGTTTTCCAAGCATTCATTCCCTGTTTTCCAAGAGAAAATTTGTCACGTTTCTTGCACCCACGGGAAAATTTTCCGAGAGCACAACAGGTGTTTCACTGGAACGGGATAAGAGCAAAACCAACAAAGCCCTCAGCAAAGCTTTCCTCCCACCTGCCCCTCCATGGGCTTCTCCAAGACGTAAGGAAAACATGGAAGTTCTCCAAAATCCCCTCAGTGAGGGCTGAGGTCATTCCACGCTTCAGCTGCTCACCCAAGGTGACCTCATAGCCAACAGCGTGACCGGATTCCCGTTAAATTGATTAATAATGGAGCAGTCCAAAGATTCCAGTGCTCCTGCCAGCAAGGAAGGCCTTGGAAGCACTGGTTAATTATCCAAGGAATTCTCTTTACAAGTTCTTCATTCCCTGGGTTCCTGGAAATGGAATTTTTTTTGGAGGAAAGGGCAGGAGGAACTGGAGCTTGATGAATCCACTTCCAATGTCTGGAGATGTGAAATCAGCTGTAGGAGTAATCCTGGATTGTGTAACTCAGCCTTTCTTTTCAGATGGATTTGGTGGTTCTGTCTGATTTATTTGATTAAATTGATTAATTGATTAATAGTGGAGCATCAAAGAGTTCCAGTGCTCCTGCCAGCAAGGAAGGCCTTGGAAGCACTGGTTAATTATCCAAGGAATTCTCTTTACAAGCTCTTCATTCCCTGGGTTCCTGGAAATGGAATTTTTTTTGGAGGAAAGGGCAGGAGGAACAGGAGCTTGATGAATGCACTTCCAACTGTCTGGAAAGGATCTGTTGGAAATGTAGGATGAGCTGGAGGAATCATCCTGAGTTGACTAACTTGGCCTCTCTTTCCAGATGGGTTTTTTGGTTCTATCTAAATTATTTGATTAAATTGATTAATTGATTAATAGCAGAGCAATCAAATGGTTCCAGCGCTCCTGCCAGTAAGGAAGGCCTTGGAAGCACAGCTTAATTCTCCAAGGAATTTTCTTTACAAGTTCCTCACTCATTCCCTGTGTTCTTGGAGATGGATTTTTTTTTTTTTTTTTTTTTTGGGGAATGGGCAGGAGGAACAGGAGCTTGATGAATCCAGTTCCAACTGTCTGGAAATGTGGGATGAGCTGGAGGAGTTATCCTGGACCATGTAGCTCAGCCTCTCTTTTCAGGCAGTTTTCCTGGCTCTTACAGATAGCTGGGAAAAAAAAGAAGGGGAGGAATTGGGATCATTAAGATTCTTTTCCTTTGCTCTCCTCCATTTTTCAGTTGAAATAAAAATGTTCAAGGAGTAAAACTTAATGCATCAAATTTGTACAAATTCCCGATGAATTTCATGGGCAAGCCAGGCACTTGTTCTGAGCAAATTGTTGTAACCTTGACCAGGGGAAAATCACCAAAACTTAAAAATCCCGGTTTCTCCTCAGTTTTTAGGGAACAACAATACTCCAAGTACCACAATTGTCTTTTTGAACAACTTCTTGGATTTCTACCCCTGAAGGATCTGGCACAGGAGGTGAATTCATAGAATCCCAAAATGGTTTGGGTTGGAAAAGAGCTTAAAGCTCATCCAGTGCCACCCCTGCCATGGGCAGGGACACCTCCCACTGTCCCAGGCTGCTCAAGCTCCATCCTTGGGCACTTCCAGGGATCCAGGGGCAGCCACAGCTGCTCTGGGAATTCCATCCCAGCCCCTCCCCACCCTCCCAGCCAGGAATCCCTCCCAAAATCCCATCCAGCCCTGCCCTCTGGAAGTTTGAAGCCATTCCTCCCTATCCTGTCGCTCCGTGCTCTTGTCCAAAATCCTTCTCCAATTTTCTTGTGGGTACAGAAAGGCTCCAAAGCCTTTTCCAAGCTGAACAATCCCACCTCTCACACTTTTGCCTTGTGTACTTTTCCCATGAAAACCTCTAAAAACAAATATGAAATCCTGGCTCTCCTTTAAATCCAATAGAAAAAAGTAGATTAATCAATTCACTTTTAAATCTCTGCTGTAGATTAATCACACGTTAAATCCATTAAATTTATCTTCATTGAAGAATTATCCTTAACCAAGTTAATTCCCTTGCATATTGTCATCTATAATCTCATCACTAATTAATTTCAAGATTTAAAAATATCCTCATTAATTATCACTAACTCTACTAAGCTAAAAATAATTTATATTTGATAAGGCCCATTCTTATTGGGCTCTAATTATGTTTAAGACTCAAGCTGATTAATTTTTTTTCTAAGCTGTTTTAGGGAATGTTTCCTGGTTTCCCCTCTCTGTTTTAGGGAAATGGAGAAGTTTTGTTGCTGTTTTGGGGGACTTTTTGGCAGCTAAAATAATGTACTTATATTTTAATTTGATTTCCAGTTTTGATCAAATATGTTCTGTTTATTCTCTTTAATTTCCTATTGTTCTCCTTTCCCATTGTACTATCAGAGAGTTTTTGCTCTGCATTAAAATTTTCTTTTTGTTTGTGGCTTTTTTTTCTTTGTTTGTAATTATTTTAAGAGAGGACACTTGAAGAGACTAAAAAACCACAACATTCCTCCAAGTTCCAAAATATTTACACAAATTTTTTGCTTTTGGTGTAGTTCTGAAGCACTTTTTAAGCCATGGATTATGAAATGTCTTCTGTCTTTGAAGTTATCTAAATGAAAATGCAATTTTGTTGTTTATTACCAGAAAATAGTACCTGGGCACCCAGTCCAAAATATAGAACAGGAAAAGGTCATGGAGATTCCTTTGGGAAATTTTATTTCCCATTAAGTTTTCCGTTGCTCTTTCAAGTCCATTTTTACATGCAGGTTAAGTTTTTTTCAGGCTGTGTTGTTTGAATAAAAATAAGTTTTCTATTCTAAATTAATATCTTCTCCATAAAAGCTTTATTTGTTATTCTCCTGTAATTTTTTATTATCATTTTCCATTCATAACTTTAGAGATGAAATGACCCCAGTTTGACATCCTCCATCAACAAAAATCCAGTCTTTTAAAGGAGCAGAGAACATGAAATCCATTAAAATACTGATAAAATAGAATGGAAATATTGTAAAGCTTCTTTCTTGAAGGTAAAAAACTACTTTCAAGTGTCTGAAATTTCAGTGGGATATGGAAGCAAGTGGAGAAGCTCTTCCAGGTTTTGGGGCAAAGTCTGCTGGAAATGATTGGGGTGTTGGGGGGTTTTATTGCTGCTTTTTATTGGATTTAACCCTTTTTGCTCTACTGAGAAATCCCAGGATGGGTCAGGATGGAAGGGACAGAGTGGGGCAGTTGGTGGCACCTCCCTGCTCCAGCAGGGCCATCCCAGAGCACAGGGCTCAGGATGAACCCAGATAATTCTGGAATATCCCCAGGGAGGAGACTCCAGCCCCTCTCAGGTCTCTGTTCCAGCTCAGTCCCTGCCCAGGGCAGAAGTTCTGCCTCCTGTGCAGGGACAATTCCTGGGATCAGGACACCCAGGGACACCCAGGGACACCCAGGGACACCCAGGGACACTCAGGGACACCCAGGGACACTCAGGGACACCCAGGGACACCCAGGGATAGACAGGGACACTCAGAGACATCCAGGCACAGAGAGGGACACATGGGGACTCTCAGGGACAGACAGGGACACACAGGGACACACAGGGATACCCTGGGATAGACAGGGACACTCAGGGACAGACAGGGACATCCAGGGACAGACAGGGACACATGGGGACGCTCAGGGACATGCAGAGACAAACAGGGACACTCAGGGACAGAGACGGACACACAGGGACACCCAGTGACACTCAGGGACACCCAGGGACACCCAGAGATGCACAGGGGACACCCAATGATAGACAGGGACAGACAAGGGCACTCAGGGACAGACAGGAATACACAGGGACAGACAGGGACACCCTGGGACACTCAGGGACAGATGGGGACACCCAGGGACAGACAGGAACATTCAGGTACACTCAAGGACACCCAGGGACAGACAGGGACAGGCAGGGACACTCAGGGACACCCAGGGACACCGAGGGGCACTCAGGGACACTCAGAGATGCTCAGACAGACAGGGACACTCAGGGACACCCAGGGACACCCAGGGACATCCAGGGGCACCCAGGGGCACTCAGGGACAGCCAGGGGCACTCAGGGACACTCAGAGATGCTCAGACAGCCAGGGACACCCAGGGACACCCAGGGACAGCCAGGGCTGAGGTCCCTCTCAGCTGGGGCTCCTCTCCAGGCAGAGCAGCCCCGGCTCCCTCAGCCCTTCCCAGGCACAGGGATGCTCCAGCCCTTCCCCCGTGTCCCTGCCGTGCTGAGGAGCCCAGAGCTGGACACAGCACTCTGATGTGACCTCAAAACTTTGGGAATTTCCATCTTCAAGCTGGTTCTTTGCTTTTGTCCCATCCAGTGAGAGATTTGCTCAGGACAGACCTGCAGAGCCTGGGCAGAGATTTGTGGCAATGATTTGCCAAGGGAGGCACTGCCTGGTTCTCCAGGCATGCCAAGGAACCCATCTGTGCTTCTTAGAAGTCTTTCCATCTGGAATTGGGATGGAGGCAGATTGGAACACAAACCAAACAGACCCTGCTGTTGATCAGGGTTGCCAGAGCTCTTGCCTGCCTTTAATGTTGAGTATTTTTGACATGATCCATGGGAGCAGATGCTGGTGGTTGCTGTGCCTTGCACCACGCCAAGTCTCCGATGTTTTCCAAGGCTCCTTCCAGCACCACAGGGATCAGGGGGTCACCTTTATTCCAGCTGAGTGGTTAATAGCCAGTTGTGATTCCTGTTATCAGATGGGGAGGCTGATAAGGGGCTGTGAGCAGGAAAAAAAAGCTGTTTTTCATCGCTGGGGTTGTTTAACAAAAGTGTTGCAACAGAAGTTTGAAGCCTTTGACATCCAAACCCCAAAGCATCTCGCACTCCTAACCTCTTCCTCCTGCCTCTCCTCCCCTCCAGGAACAGAAGGAGGTAATTTCCAAGGTCAGCATGTCCCCTTTTATTCAAAGATGCTTCTTTGAAAGAGAAAGAAGGAAAGAGACACATTCATCCTGACCTGTGAATTCCAAGCTTGAAAGGACTCTGCTGAATAACCCTCCCCTCACTGGAAAGGCTCATTGCTAACATACCTGGGGAGCAGCCAGATCTGATAGGGAATATCACTCAGAATTCTTTCATGTAGCTCATTTCCTAATCTCTTTGCTCCATCACTGGAAGGTTAATAGGAAAAACAACAAATGGGAATATTGCTGCAATCAGGCAAAAATCCCAATGCTGTTTACATGGTTACACAGCTTTCATGTGCAGACAGCAAACAGATGGCTCCCTGAGCAGAAAGACACCTAAATTCGAATTTTTTTTCCTCACTGGGATTTAATTCCCTCTTCTACCTGGTTCAGCAGTGCTGGAGGCCAGCCCTGAGGTGAGGGATGTGTCACTCATGGTGCTACAGGGATTCATGGCAAGATGAAAATTAATAATTAAAGTGAGTTGTGATGTCCCTGTTTGAACAAGTGCAAAGTGCAGTTTGGGGCTGGGATAACCCCGGGATCAATCCAGGCTGGGGATGAAGGGAGTGAGAGCAGCCCTGGGGGAAGGAGCTGGGGGTGCTGCAGGGTCAGGGCTGGACATTCCCTGTCCGTGGGCACTGGGACCAGAAATCCAATCACACCCTGGGCTGATCCCCAGCCTGGGCAGCAGGGCAGGGGGGACTCTGCCCCTGTGCCCTGCTCAGGTGAGGCCCCACCTGCAGATCCAGCCTGGATCCAGCACAGGGAGGAGCTGGAGCTGCTGGAGAGATCCAGAGGAGGCTCCAGGATGATCCCAGGGATGGAGCAGGAAAGGCTGGGAGAGCTGGGAATGTTCAGCTGGAGAGGAGAAGCTTTGGGGTGACCTCAGTGTGACCTTCCAGGACCTGGAGGACCTACAAGAAACATGGAAATAGATGATTTCCAAGGTCTTGGAGTGGGAATGGCTCCCACTGCCAGAGGGCAGGGATGGGTGGGATATTGGGAAGGAATTCCTGGCTGGGATGGAATTCCCAGAGCAGATGTGGCTGCCCCTGGATCCCTGGCAGTGTCCAAGGCCAGGTTGGACAGGGCTTGGAGCACCTTGGGATAGTGGAAATTTCCCTGCCCATGGCAGAGGATGGGACTGGATCATCTTTTAGTCCCCTCCAACCCAAATCATTTTGGGATTCTGTGAAATACCTGATGGTGGAGAGAAAAAGATGGAACCAGGAGCTTCCCAGTGATACTCAGAGCCAGGCAAAGAGACAAACTGAAATACAGAAAAATTCTGTTTAAATGAAGGAAAACTCTTTTAGTTTGTTTTTTTGTTTTTGTTTTTGTTTTTGTTTTTGTTTTTGTTTTTGTTTTTGTTTTTGTTTTTGTTTTTGTTTTTGTTTTGTTTTCTTTTAAGGGCAGTTGAACATTGAGGCTGGAGAGGTATCCAAACCCAGGAGTCTGTGCTGGCTGTTTGATGCCAGAGGAAAAGAGGTGCATCCTGCCTGGGTCAGGCTCCACACTGCAGGAAAACAAATCCCTGGGGGCCAAAGGGTGAAGCAAACCAAAGCACCTCAAACCTGACCCTAAAGGTGAGAACAAAGCCTGGATAAAAGCCAAAGAGGAGGAAATTCCAAGTGGGAGGGATGGGGAAACCCTCGAGGAGAAAATGCTGAGTTACTGCTGCTCACCAAGTGTCAGGACTGAGGGGAGGAGATTTTTTTTTTTTTTTCTACTCCTTTCTACTCTTGCTGAGTTTCAGCATTTCGGGTTTGACTTGGGATGAAGTTGATTTTTTTACGGCCTCACAGCTGCTGGGAGGTTTGAAACAAGACTGAAGTGGGTATAAAATATCCCCAGTGACAGATCTGGGGGAGCACTTTGCCAGGGTATCAATAACAGCATCGAATTATGCTCAGAAATGGGAAAGATCTCATCCAACCCATGCTGAAATCAAGGGAAAAGACTTTCTTGGACTTTGGAATGGTTTGGTCAGGCCTCAGGCATGGCAATTAGAGCAGATATTGGACAGATTTTGCTGCAGGAATCACCAGAGGGAATTGTTAATGCATTGATAGCACCACACCACATGTGTAACCAAAAACCAGCACAAAAACCTCAGAATATTTGCTCATCTCCATCACTCAGACCAGCCTGGAAACTCTAAGGATTAACAGATTTTGGACTATGAGGTTCTGCTCATGTAAATTAATTTTCAATATGAGGAGAAACAACTGGGAAGAGCAGGAGTTGGTTGTTTCTATCAGTTTTGGGTTTATATATTTGTTTTTATCAGTTATTTTTGTCCACTTTCTGCAGGATGATGGAGCAGGAGTCTCCAGGATCCAGTTCCTGGAGTGTTTTGTCCAGGCTATGGACATTATTTTTTTGTTGCTGTTCAGAATTGCCTGAAGTAACTTGAATTTTCAGTACAAGCCAGGGCACTGAGATGAAAAAGAAGTAGAAAAAGAAAAGAAAAAAGAAAGAGATGAATTATGGGAAGCTTTAATCAGGGTTAAGGGTTTAACTTGGACTTTTGAATGGCAATTTGTAAAACATGAGAAATCCTCTTTTCCTTCCCCCCCTCCCTTTTTTTCCCCTTTTTTGCAGGTGAGTCTTGCTTGAATAACTCAGAACCATTCAGGTAATTGGTACCATTCCCTTCTATATTGTGATATATAAAGATACATTCAGATATATACAGATATATGCAAATATATACAGATATAAACAGACAGAGTCAGATACACACCCACACGTGCCTGGGTGAAATCTCACACCAACATTTTCCCTCTTAAATAAGATACGCTTTCCTTGTCTCTTTTCCGTGTGGTTTTCTGTATTTATATCAGCATTAAATGTAATTTATTACGTTTGCAGCCTTGACAGTGTGAATACATTGCCATTTATTAGGCGCTGGCAAGGCATTAAAACATCTGGTTCCTAAGAAACATGGGATTTTTCTGGAGCTTTTGTTCCCTTGGATGGAATTACTTGGGGAAAATCTCCAGAGAGAAACCTCTGGCTCAACAGCTTCCAGCCACATTCCTGCAAGAGCCCTTGGCATCAGCAGCAGGGGAAATTTGGGGGTTGCTCCTTTCCTACATCCAAGGGAATAAGAGGGAGGGAAGCACAGGAAAAAACTGGGAGAGAGCTGGGATCCTCTGCCTGAATTTTGTAGAATCTCAGGATCGTTAAGGTTGGAAAGAACCTCCAAGATCATCATTCCAACCTTTAACTGAACACCCCCATGTCCACTAAACCATGAATGGCCACATTTATTCATTTTCTGAACACCCACCTTGTGTCAGCCTAATCTGTGGGCAATTTGTCTCCAAAATTCCCTCCCAGCTGAAGGCTGAGTGATGGGGAGGGTCTGAGTGTGTGACAGCTCCCAGCGAGGTCAGATGTGGGAGGAAGGAAACCTGGATTTGCTGCATCTGTACGAGGAGCAGCTCCAGCCCTCTGAAACCCAATTTTAATCTCCAAACCCTGGGAAAGTTTTTGTTGGATGTCTGTCAGCCTCTTGTCCCACCAGCTCATTCCTTTTGGAAGAACGATGGAAAAACTCGAACAAATTCTGATCAATCCTGAAAATGCCCAAGGATGGAGATTTTGCTGCTATGGAATTCTAGGAAGGACACTCAGGAAGGACAAAAAGCCTGTCCCAAAATTGATAACAACAGCAGCAGACTCAAAATGGGAACTTGCAAGTGGCACCAGGCCATGGTGAAGAAAAAACCCAACCCTAAAAGCAGATTAACATTGAACCAATGTCAAATAAAATACTTCCGGTCAGCTTGGTGAGTCCAAGTGAAACAATCCCATTTCAAGGAATGCTGAAATATTTCATTTTTTCTACCAAAAAAAAAAAAATAAAATGCTGAAGGAAAACATTTTGACAGATGCATTTCCATTCAGTGAAAGAAGGAAGAATTAATCTTCTCATCCTAATTTGGAGTGAAAGCAGATGGTGCAATCCCCCCCACCAGAATCCAAAATCCTGAAGTTCAGTGTAAGGAATGAGGGAGGTAGGTGAGGAAAGTAGGTCATAACAGATCTTCTGGAATTTGGGAATCTGGAAATCTATTCCATAGCCTTGCACATTTAAATATGCACACAGTGGCACAAAAATAACCATCTCAGAACCCAAAATTTTGTGAAGGAATTGGATGGATTCCACTGATTTAAAAAAATCTCAACAACTAAATCAAATCCACATTCTCTTTCCCAAAGATAACAATTTTAAATGATGGCTATACCAGGAGAAAATTCTTCCTTAAAAATCATATATCCATGGATTGTTCTACCTTAGCTCTGCTGGAATTCCCTGCTGCACCCTGGGAACACACACCTTCACCTTCATCAGTCTGATTCCTGCCATTTTTCAAGATCCTGGATGTGATATTTCCTGATATTGATATTTCCTGCCATTGTCTGCTGGTTTTTGTCCCATTGGAGCAGAACAAGCCTAAAATTCTGGCCTAAAATTCCCTGGCAGCTTGGGTCACCACCCTCATTCAGGAAAAAAGGGATAAGCACAAGGCACACAACATTTACTGGAAAATCAAGGAGGAGTCTTCCCCCTGGGCTGTCCTGTTTGAGGAATGATGTTTCTGCCCAGTGATGTTCACGATCACAATCCAATAAATTTAATAAATTAAACACCGAAGCCTGAAAGAACTCGCCCTCAGGCAAAGTTATAAAACAAAGCCTACACACACACACACACACATAGAAACTTGATTTTTTATTTTCCAGGGTAAAGAGTCAGTCATGGAGCCCTCTCCAGCTGCCATGGTTCCAGAGGGAAGAGCCAGAAAGGCCTGGAAAGCAGATTTAAAGCAGATTTAAAGCAGATTTAAAGCAGATTTATCTCATGTTACCGACGGCCTGGCTGAAGGAAGTTTAGTCCCTGTTAGCACAAGGGATGGCTGCAGGAGTGTGGCTCCCTCTGAGCTGCTTTCCAAAGCCACTGGCAGTGGGAAAACTGAGGGAAAGGTGGTGTTTGCTTCAGCTCAGGTTAGGCACAGCCTGGGAGGGAAAACGCTGCTCTGGGGCTTTGTCACCCATCCAGTTCCTCTGGCTGTGCTCACAATTCCTTACAAATCATTTTGGAGCTCTGGACAGGTCATTTTGGGCTCTTGAGGCCACTGGCAGAGCTGTGCAGAGGTGAGGTGTTCTTATCTAAATCTTATCACCTACCTGGTTTGATGGGTATCCACAAGGCTGGGGAACACAGAGCAAAAAATCTGAGCTGGTCCCATTCATCCATGGCTATCTTTTTAGAAATTGCTTTAATTTTATGGAATTAAAAACGCAAAAAAATCTGAATTTTGAATTAATTTTGGCTTTTGAGAAGAGTAATCCGTTGTTCAGAGCAGACAAAGCTGTTTCTAGTTAAAAGTGGAAATGTTTTCCTGCAAGTGTCTTCTCCAAAGCTTCTCATTTGATTTTAATTTTGAACAGGAATAAAAACAAGTTCAGGGGCTGTTGTGGGTCTGGTCATGTGAGAATGGATGACAATGAGGTGCTTGAATTCAGCTTAAAATGAGGGTAGGGTGAAGTGGATTGGCTCCAAGCAAAATCCATTAGCACTGTAACCTGTTTGGGATCATGGCCAGCAGGATTCTGCATGGAATTCTCCAAGAAAACCCAAAGCACGGAGGGATCACAGTCCCTGGGCTTCTGTCAAGAAATAGCTTTGGGGGAAATCCTAAAATGCACTTGATTTAATATAAAGCTGGCTCCATCCCATTTGGAACAGGGAAAAAAATCCCAAGTACGTGGGTGATTGCTCCATGTGCTGCTCAAAGCACTGGTATTCTGGAAAAAGTGCAGAGATTGATCAAAAACAACCAGGCAGAGCCAAACAATCCTTGTTAAGAGACATGAGGAAAGGAAAAATCAGAATTATTATTGCTGGCAAGAGACTTAATCAGTCCTGAGTGATGAAACAGATGAAGTTGGGTTTCCTAGAGCACAAGATCTCTCTCAAGGTTCAATTCTGGTGTGTCTGTTAAAGGCTGGATTAAAGGAAACCTGAAATCAGGGATTTTGTGTGATCTCCTGCCTCTGTACACCCCTAAGTGCTTACCATGGGAAAACCCAAGTTTTATTTTGGTGCAAGGCTCACAGATTCTCTTTCCAACCACACTTTTCCTTCATAACTGTAGAAAGCTGGAAGTTAAACTGTTAAACTCTACAGGAGTTGAACAAAGGATTAAAAAATATTTCAAGAAGAAGAATCCATAATCACTGCAGACTGCATGGACATGGCACAATCCACACAAATTCCTCAAGATTCCCTGGTTAACATTTCTGTAATTATGGAATTCCTGTAGTTCCTTGCACAGGGGATGTTGATTCCAAAACTTTTCCTTCCCCAGGAGGTTTTGATTCCAAAACTTTTCCTTGCACAGGAGATTTTGATTCCAAAACTTTTCCTTGCACAGGGAATTTTGTTTCCAAAACTCTTTGTTGCACAAAGGAATTTTGCTTCCAAAACTTTTCCTTCCCTGGGGGATTTTGATTCCAAAACTGTTCCTTTCACAGGGAATTTTGTTTCCAAATCTTTTCCTTGCATAGGGAATTTTGATTCCAAAACTCTTTGTTGCACAAGGGGGTTTTGATTCTGAAACTATTCCTTCCCCAGGAGGTTTTCAATTCCAAAACTTTTCCTTGCACAAGGAGATTTTGATTCCAAAATTTTTCCTTGCCCACCTGGCAACAAGAAGCCAAAGCAGCCAAGATCCATGAGATTGGAGCAGTTACTTCCCCAGGAGATTCCTTCCAGGGATTTTTGGCAGGTTTGATTCTACCAGAAAATACCAGGAGTTTCCAGGCTGAGAATTGGCATTGGGAAAATTCCTTCACCCTAAAATTCTTCCCAAATTTACCTCGTGGTGTGGCCACAGTAGCAGCACTCAGGGGTCTCCTGAGGGTTCTCCAGCGCTTCCTTGAACGAGCCCAGCACTGACAAATCCCACCATAAACCATTCCTACACTCCACAGATCCTTTTACAGACAGACACACATCATTAAAAATGCTCCAGCCTCTGCAAAGGAGCTTTGGAGCAGGTGGAAGATCTGGAATAACAATCCCAGGACAAGGCTTTAGCACAGGAGTATTTTCCACAAGCAGATTCCCATTTCCTTGTTTGACGTGGGATTTGACAGCTGATTTTTGCAGGGCCACTTCCCCCATAAAGCACCTCCAAAGGTTTCTTGGCAGAGTTTATCATCCAGATGTGACTTCAGGTACTTAGACCCAGACCAGGCTGGGTTATGGTGCTGAGAAACATCTGCACAAGGAGGTTTGATGAGGAAAAAGTGCTTCCAGCTTCAGGATTAGTGTTTTATCCTGTCTTATCCTGTGACTGCCTCTTGCATGTTAATAATCATTTTAATGTGGAATAACTGGGCCATTAAGGGATGAAAGGATTTAGAGTTATTATCATTAGCCTGGAACTCTGGCAGAAAGGAAAGATGAGATTTTCTTCGACTGGATTCTGGAAGAGATTGAAATTCAGAGTGTTCCTGGGTGTTGGTGCCTTGGACATTCCCTCTTCTGTCTAGATTTTGGTGCTTCCATGCAGGATCAAGTATTCCTTAGAGCTCATGAGGCAGTTCTGGGATAAACAGAGGCTGGCACTGATGGCCAGGCTGAAGCTACACCCAGAATATTCCCCAGAGGATGCAAAAAAACCTTAAAAAGCACTTAAAGCTGGTTGTGAAGCAGTCCCAGTTTGGTCACCTTGAGGTTTGACTCCAGGGCATAAATGTGGATGGACAGTTCAGCAAATTCTGGGATCTCTCCTATGCTTTTGCACACCTGTGTAATTGTTTGGAATTTTTTTCTGTCAGTATTTCCCTGCACAGGTCAAATTTGCAGTTGTGTTAAAGCTGTTCCTGCTTGAGTGAAGATACAAGAAAACAAATTGTACCAAAATATTTGGGAATGATTTGTTTGTCTGTTCACAAGCCATTCCTGGTTTCTGCTGCAAGCGTGCTGAGGTAGCAGATTTTAAGGAAGACTCCAGAGCTCTTGGAGTTCAGGAGCAGGAAAAAGTCAGTGGAATTCTCTGTGCTTGTGCTCTACCTCTTCTGGTTTATTGATCTCTCCAGGTTTCCACATGGGCTAAACCTCCCTCACCCTTTGGTGAACTTAAAAATACTTTTGAGGCTTTTTCCATTTGTTTCTTGACTTTTCCAAATCAGAATTTTCCTGGTTTGAAGGACAGGTGTCTGCCAGTAAAGGCAGAAGCTTCTCTTTGAAATGGAGAATATAAACCCCCTCCCTCCAAATTATTATAAATTTGAAATTAAGGGGCTCTCAGGCAAAGATATGGGAATTAGAAATTACAGTTCTTTACTGGGAAAATTAAAGTAGAAATGCAGTATTACAAAGAACAATCCCAAACCCTGCCAGAGTCAGAATCCAAGCTGACACCCGTCAGTCAGTCAGGGTGTTGGCACAGTCCCATTCCACGGTGGCTGCATCCTCCTGCAGTGGCAGATGTGGCTCAGCTGGAGCAGTGCTCCTGGAGAAGGGGCAGTTTCCTCTGAAGGTGCAGGGATGATGTGGGAAGGTCTGGCTTTCCTCTGGAATCCAGTGGAAAGAAGGTGCCTTGGTGTCCAAAATGTCAGTTTTTATCTGGGTAGGAAAGGCTTGGCTCCTCCCCTGGCTGGAGCATCTCCCATGGGATGATGGAATTTTATCAGCCATGCCCTGGGACTCAATGGCCATGAACAGGAGATCTCTCCTGGAGGGAGGATGGGCTGTGGAAAGATAAAGATGATTCCCCAGCTGGTTTAAAGCTGCCCATGAGCAGATAATGTGTGCCAGGAGATCAGGGGCACTGCCCCACCAGTCCCCAACAGATGGTGACAGAATTCACATTTCTGGCCACATCACCCAACACAAGAACCCATCACAGCTTGACAATCCCAACTTGGGAAAGGTTAAAAGAATCTTCTAGACTTTGATCCAAATGTTTTTGATGTCAGTCTCTGACTCAGGGAGGGCTCTGGATCAGCTGTCATCACTGCACATCCCAGCTCTCCCTCTTCTCTCCTGTTTGCTGTTCCCTCTTTCCACCCTGGCTGATGTTTTCCAGGATTTTGCTTCACTGGGATCCAGAGCCAAGCTCTGCTGGTGCTGCACTGATGAATTCCAGTGGGAGTGGCACCTTTAGACAGTCCCCAGTGGAGAAAGAAGCCCCTTCCTCACTTCTCCTGGGTCACCAACCCCAGAAACACCAAAAGGGAAACGAAACCAGAGAAACCCTAAAGCAGGAAGAGAGAGGCTCAGTTTTATCCATCAGTTTTATTCATATCAGCTTCCAGATGATCTCAATGAATCTCCAAGGGAATTAAATGAAGGATGGGCATCTCCTTTGGGTGCCTCGTTACTCTTTCTGCTTATTAATCCCCTAATTAGAGTTTAGTGATCCCTTAATTCCCCTTGAAGTGGTTTTCCCTCTCAGCTACTCATACTCTGCTTCTGGGTGGGATTTCTTTGCCTGATCCCAAGGATCTGAGTTCCAGCAGATCAAGACCTCCTCCACATCTGCTGGGGCCATTAAATGTGCTGTGAGAGAATGATACTGGATACACCAATAAATTCATGGATATATTACTCAAGCCCATGTATTTATTACTCAAACTGTTACAATAACTTTCCACCAGTGTTTTATATCATCTTATCCACCTCCCTCCACCCAAGACTGAACAGTTTTCTTGAAGGGATTTTTTAAAATCAAATTAAATCCCCTGTTTCAGCAAAATAACTCCATTAAAAATATATATATTCCTTGTTTTTTGCTTCAATTTTCCTCACAGAGAAACTCCAAGAAATTTTCTGAGCACTACTTGCCTCTGGCTGGTCACTTGAAAGGGAACCTGGAAAAATTGCAAAATAAGATGTTGATTTTTTTTTTCCAAAAAGACCAGGATTAAATTCCCTTTCCAGCCAAACTCATTTCTCTGGGCCAGGATTAAATCCCATATCTAGTCAAACCTATTTCTCTAGATTGGGATTAAATCACATATCAAATCACTGTTTATATCTGGTTGATTCTAAGCAGAAACTGTAATTTAAATTCTGTGATAAAAAGTCCTGTTAGGAAGTTAGATAAATTTCTAACATTTTTTTTTAGGGGATGAAAATTATTTATAACAGGGTTTGGAAAAGCTTTGAAATAATTATATAATCATGGAATGGGTTTGGTTGGAAGGGATTTTATGGATCATCCAGTTGGGCAGGAACACCTCCCACCATCCAGGCTGCTCCAAGCCCCAATGTCCAAACTGGCCTTGGACACTGCCAGAGATCCAGGGGCAGCCACAGCTGCTCTGGGCACCCTTTTAAAAATTGCATTTAAACCCTTTGTAAGACAGACTGAACATTTTCATTTTTAAATTTAATTTCTTCCCTCTTTTATTACAAGAAGGTAAAAAAGGACTATAAATTTTAAAATACCCCCAACTTCACACCAAAATAATTTTTTTTTTGACTTCCATATATTTAACAATCTGAAAGAAATATTTTTTTTATTAATTTAAATGTTTTAATTTGTGAGAAGCCTCTGTCAGAGCAGGTCCACTGCTTTCAGAGAATCTCAAACACTTTATATTCAGGGAATCTTTCCAAGATTTCCCTGGATTTTAGCTCAAACCCTATGGATTTCACCCAAAGTCTATTGGAATCCTAGAAAGAATCCCATGGACTTTGTTGGGCACTGGTCACAACTTCCATGAATGATGAAAAACTTTTCCAGATGAGAATTTCTACTCAGCACTGCCCAAGTATCCAAACTGGGAAAACTGCTGGAATGTTGCTTGAGGGAAATCAAGTAAGAAAAGAAATTACCAAGCCTCAACCCAAATTAAAATTCCCTTTGGAAAACAACAAATAAACTTTGCCATCTGCGACTGTCTCGTTTTCCACAACATTTTTATTAAAAGCAGCCGGGTGCTTCCCCTGCCTTTGACTGGTTTAAGGAAGGAGAAGATGTTTATTCAAGCAGAAGATGTTTATTTAAGGTTCCTAATTTGTTTAGAACTGGCAAATTAAATCCCTGGTTGTGCTTGAGTTCTGAGCTCCTTTAAAGAATCGCTCTGTTTAAAGGAGTTTTTGACGTGGATCCACCCGAGTGTGTCCCAAAATGGGAATCATATGCCTGGAGAAACCAGAGCTTGGCACTTCCCCACGCTGGGATTTGGGAGCACAGGGCTGCAACTCTCCAAACTAAAAGAAAAAACGGGCGGGTAAAAGAGATTTTGTAACGTTCTCAAAGAAATTCTTCACTTGGTTGTTGATTAATGCCATTAAAAAATCACCAATTAGCTTTGTGTTAATCACGAGGTGTTAATAATTTTTAGCCACTTGAAGGATCAGAAAATGAAAACAACTGTTAATTTGGGGTAGGAGAGGCCAAGCAAAACCTGTAAAAAGCAGAGAATTGGCCAAAGTCGCTACTGCCCCTTCTATTCCTAGAGAAATGCAGGAATAATTCCTTGGTTTCCCCCCAAGTAGCTGCAGGCACTGGGCTCTGGCCCAAAAATTCCCAACATCATCCCTGCTCCTTTAGGTGCTCCCATGCTCTGTGGGATTTTCTGGTGTTTTCCACCTCCCCAAGCCAGATGCTCTGCTGGGATCACCCCCCCTGGAATTAATATGGGCAGCAGATTAATTAATCCTGATGGATCCACCACTCCAGCCAGGGGAAATGCTGGAACGACCCAAATTAAGGAGGGAGAAATGTGGTCCTTGATAAAGAATTCCAATATCATTTGAGGGGGAATCAGCACTTCCAGGCTTGGACCCACAGCAATTCCCATCACACCAGGGCACAACTTCTTCCTGAAAGAGTTTTTGGGAGCCAGGCCACCATCCCACTGCCTGGATTTGCTCTCTGGGATCTCTACCAGCCCTGCCACTGCTCCATGGCTCACCCTCTGAGAGGATTTTAATGAAAAAAAAAAAAAAATTGGGTGGGAAGAGCCCTCTTGCCATCCCTGGAATGCTTTGCTCTTGCAAGCAAAATCTATCTCCACATGTAGAACAAATCATCCAAAATAATACAATATCACCATAAGAGGTGTTATTCTAATTTTTAAAAATCCAGTTTATCTTAATTTAAAAATTGACGGAAAAATTCTTTTCCATAAGAAAAAATCCAACTGAAAATAATCACATGCAGAAAAGTGAAATATTCATTGGTTTAACCCCAAAATAATTCAAGGGGAAATTGTGACAAGGAGCCATTACATCCAGGTAAAAAAAAAAAAAAAGATGACTGACATTTATTTTTCCTTGTGTTCTACTTTAATTCTGTGTATTTAAATGCTTTCACATGGTTTCATTATCTTGTGTGCACAGTAAATCACATGAGGGTTTGTTTTCTTCCTTGGCAGGTGATTCCAGATTTGAGTTTGTGCAGCAGTGGGATATCCCAGTGGATATCCAATTCCTGCCTCTGCAAGAAGGAAAAATCTGAGGGTGAAGGTGCTGAGCTGAATCCTGCTGGATTTTATGGAACTGTTTCCATGAGATCTTGAGAGAATTCTCCATCTCCAAGTGCTTTTGCATCTTTCTACTTTCCTCACTGCTGGAGCTGGGAACCTGGATCTGGTCCATCCCTCTATTGAGGTGGGATTCTCCTCACCTGATTTTCTGGACCTAATTGAAACTGGGGGAATAGATTTACAATCAGCCCTTTGAAGAGTAATTTCAGGTTTTATAGACAATGCCATTAATAATTAAGGAGGTGATTGGGAGTCACCTGTTGGGGATATTTCACTTCCCAGTGGCTAAATTGAGGTGAGAAGTATTTCTCCAGCTGCTTTGGAAGCCCCACCCTGAAATTCCAGGACATAACTTTCCCAAGGCCTCATCCTATAGTGGGATTCTGCTGAGTCCCACCCTTCCAGCTCAGGGGTGGTTTCACCCTTCATCAATTTTAAGGAAAGAGAACGAAAAGTTGTTTTTTTGATTATTTATTTTCAATTTTCTGCCACTCAACTCCCTGAATTTCAACAACCCCTCTGCCATAATAAGCAAACAGCAGGCAGAAATACAGATTTATGGCAGAAATACACTTGGCTGGATCCCTTTTCCCTGAATATTCCCAAAAGCTGCATGGTTCCTCCACTCCTCCAACCTCAATGTACATAACAAATTCCTTTTGTTTGTTTTTTGTCACTTCCAGGCTGAAAGTCCATAACTAACAGCAAATGGTGGTTTGTTTTCCATGCCATGGTTGTATTATTTATGTCCTGGCTGGGTTTATAACTTTCACTCCCCATTTCTCGAAGAAAGGCCTCTGATGGCCATTAATTTGATGATGTATCTGGAAGGAACGTGCCAGCACTTGTTTCCCAGTAAATTGGAATGGATGGGAATGGGTTTGGGCCATTGCCAGCTCATTGGGTTTGTGGGTTTTGCTACTCGGGCTGATTTGGACAGAAGAGCTGCATTTAACATCTGTGTAAAACCAGGGGAGGAAAGGCAGGGCAGAAAAGCAGAGGGGGAATAAACAGCCACCTTTCCACAAAAATAAAAAAGAGATTTTTGCTTCCCTCCAGGATTAATCAGCAGGGTCCTGTCTCCATGGATTGGCATTTTACAGGTCTGTGGGTGACAGGTGGGTGGCACTGAAGGTGGAGATGGAGAGGATGGAAAAGGCCAGGTTGGATGGGCTTGGAGCAAAATAAGGAATTGGTTGGGTGGTAAGAGCCCTCCTGCCATCCCTGGGAGTGTCCAAGGCCAGGTTGGACAGAGCTTGGAGCAGCCTGGGATGGTGGAAATTGTCCCTCCCCATAGGAGGGGGTAGGACTGGATCATCTTTGGGGGCCCTTCCAACCCAAACCATCCCTTGATTCCAACCAGATCTCCATTCACTCCTTCTATGGCCACAAAACACATCTGGAAGGTGAATCCACCTCACCTGTCTCAGATGTGTAGAAATAAATTATATTCCATGTATAATTACTTCTTTAACTTGATATGGAGGGATTTGAGACAATGAGACTAAGCCTGGAATGATGAAATATTTTTATTACATTAATTAGTGAACATTGGGGGGAAAAAAATTGACTTTTCAGTCACAGAAGCTCATTTTGATAGGCAGTGATAGGATAAGGGGAAAAGGTTTTAAACTAAAAGAAGAGATTAAAATTAGATTTTAGAAAGAAATTTTTCTCTGGGAGGGTGTGAGGCCTCCAGAGAAGCTGTGGCTGCCCCTGGAGCCCTGGAAGTGTCCAAGGCCAGGTTGGACACTGGGGCTTGGAGCACTTTGGGACAGTGGGAGATGTCCCTGCCCATGGAATGGAACAAGATGAGCTTTCAGAGCCTTCCAACCCAACTCATTTTGGGACTCTTCCAAACCTAAAGTGGATTTTTTCCTCCTCCCTTCCAGCTGCTGGGTTGTGACAAGGGAGGTGAGGAAGAGAAGCCAAACCGTGCCCTGGTGAGTTCTGACAAAGGAGTTGGGCTGGGTTTTATTCCTGGTTTTATATAAAATATTTATAGACTGCAGGCCCAGAGGGGCCATAACTGATGTGCAAAAAACCCAGCCAAGAGTGAGCAGTGGACCTAAAAAACCACCCAGAGCTTCGAGACAGGGAGAGGCTCCCTCTGATACCCAATGTGGGAAAATCCTTTGGGGTATTGAGGCCACACTTAATTGGCCGATGAGGGAATTAATAACAAATCCCTGTCTGCAGGAGTCTCAAGATTTATTCCAGAGGGTTTTTTTTTCCCTTTGCAAGACCCAGAATGAGCTGTGTTGTAGTGTTTGTAATAAGGAAGGAGTGGGTGGGGTTCTTTCTATAGGATGTGGGATCATTCCCAGGGTTTATCAGATGGAAGGGGATGATTTCATTGTCTGCAGTGACCAATATCCCTGTCTCCAAGTAGAAACAGCAAAAACACTTGGAGATGGAGAATTCTCTCCAGAACTCGTGGAAACAGTTCCATAAAATCCAGCAGCATTCAGCTCAGCACCTTCACCCTCAGATTTTTCCTTCTTGCAGAGGTAGGAATTGGATATCCACTGGGATATCCCACTGCTGCACAAACTCAAATCTGGAATCACCTGCCACGGAAGAAAACAAACCCTCACGTGATTTACTGTGCACACAAGAGAATGAAACCATGTCAAATGTATAAATACACATGATTTTTAATGTTTAGACACAAACAGACACAAATCTTTAAATAAACACAATTTTCTACAATTAAAATTGAACACAAAGAAAAATAAATTTCACTGTCATAATTTAAAAGATTTTTTTTTTTTTTTTTTTTTTTTTTTTACCTGGATGTGATGGCTCCTTGTCACGATTTTCCCCTTGAATTATTTTGGGGTTAAACCAATGAATATTTCACTTTTCTGCATGTGATTATTTTCAGTTGGATTTTTTTCTTACGCTCCCCACACCAGCAAGGCTTTGATTTCCACTTTACACCAGCAAGGCACAGTGACCTGGGAGAGGTTTGGGAAACAGGGAGTGAACAGCTCATCCCTGCCCTCCCCAGGGGGAGGAGGAGACCCAAATAGAAACGTGGAATAACAGCAGGGCTGTGTTTGCTTTATGGTCTCAGGCTGGGCTTTGAGGGGAGCTCTGCACCTCTGGGGAGGGGTGGCTGGGAGTCACAGAGGGCAAGGTCAGGGCTTGGGCTTGGCACTGCCTGCAGGGACAGGGCAGCAGGGACGGGGACAGGGTGACCAAGGAGCCTGGGACAAACTGGGAGAGTGACCAAGGAGCCTGGGACAAACTGGGAGAGTGACCAAGGAGCCTGGGACAAACTGGGACAGTGACCAAGGAGCCTGGGACAAACTGGGACAGTGTGAATAAGGAGCCTGGGACAAACTGGGAGAGTGACCAAGGGGTCTGGGACAAACTGGGACAGTGTGAACGAGGAGCCTGGGACAAACTGGAACAGGGTGACCAAGGAGCCTGGGACAAACTGGGACAGTGTGAATGAGGAGCCTGGGACAAACTGGGAGAATGACCAAGGAGCCTGGGACAAACTGGGACAGTGACCAAGGGGTCTGGGACAAACTGGGACAGGGTGACCAAGGAGCCTGGGAGGGACAGGGACAGTGTCCTGGGCAGGAGGACTCAGCCCAGAGCAGGAGCCCATAATGAGGGGCTGGATCAATCCCAGGGCAGGTGCTGCTCCAAGCTCACATCCACACCCTGTGTGTGGGTCCCTGAATACAAATCCCCTTTATGATTAAAAAAAAAAAAATCTTATTCTTTTTTTTTTTCTTTTTCTTTCTTTTCCTTTTCCTTTTCCTTTTTTTTTTTTCTTTTTCTTTTTTCTTTTTCTTTTTTTTCTTTTCCTTTTTTCCTTTTCTTTTTCTTTCTTTTCCTTTTCCTTTTCCTTTTCCTTTCCTTTTTTTTCCTTTTCTTTTTCTTTTTTCTTTTCTTTTTCTTTTTCTTTTTTTCCTTTTTTTTCTTTTCTTTTCCTTTCCTTTTTTCCTTTTCCTTTTCCTTTCCTTTTTCTTTCCTTTTCCTTTTTCCTTTTTCTTTTTCTTTTCCTTCTCCTTCTTTTCCTTCTCCTTCTCCTTCTCCTTTTCCTTCCTTTTTTTCTCTTCTCTTTTTCCTTTTTCCATTTTTCTTTTCCCTTTTTTCTTATTTTTTCTCCTTTTTCCCTCCTTTTCTAAAGTTATTTACTTCCCTCTATCTTAAGGAATGAGTCTCCCTTGTGGAAGAAAAGCAGGAGGATTCTCTTCAAAACCTACTTCTGTTATCCAGTTTTGCCACATTCTTAAGCAAATCCTTGCAGAGCAGATTTTCCCAAAGGAGGCATCTAAACTTCCTCTCTTAATAAGAAAGTCTCTACAGTGGCTAAGGACTGTTCTTTCTGTACCAAATCCTAAAACATAAAGGGCTTTCTGCTTCAAAAATCACCTCAGTGGGATCTTCATCCTCAACTCCATCAACGTTTCTGTGAGAATTAAGAACCTGAATAGAACAGAAAATCCAGACTTCGAGTAAAAATAGGAAATAACATTTCCCTCATGTTTTATTCTGTTAAAATGAGATATTAAAGAGTGGAGGGAGGGGTTTTATATAAAAATACTGCTGTGTTGGGAAGGCAATTCTTGGGTTTTCCTCCACCAGCACCAACCCAGGGGGCTGAATGTGTTCAGAACCAAAATGATTCTGTAAGCAAGAACACGGAGGGACAAGGTGTAAGACTTGCCTGGGAGAGAGGAGGATTTTTTCCCATGGTATTTACAATTCCTTGAGTGCATGAGGTTCTCAGATTTGTTAGAACTGATGCTGAGCTCAGGAATGAGATCACCCCTGAACCCACCCAACTGGACAGCAAATCAATATGATTTTGCAGAAGCCGATTTATTGTTTGCAATTCACCCTAATTATATATTTTTAAAGCCATTACCCACGTGGGAACATACTGGTAATTTTAGGATATTGATCCACCCTTTTAAACCCCTGAAAGTCTGTAATTGGTGCTCTTCAGGATCTTTGCTGCCTCCTGTTATTTTGAATCTTCTAATCTTGGTATTCTGGGTTTTCAAATTCTTCTCTCTTGATTTTGCATAGTTTGTGTTCTACTGGTCTTGGGGGGTTTCAAACAAGTTGTCAAAAAACTAAAATTTTCTCATGCTGTGCACCTGTTATAAACACTGGGCTAAACTGAGAAATACACAAAAACAGCAAGTGTGTGTGAAAGAAGAATGTGAACAGACAGCAAAATATGCAGAAATAACTGAACAGCAAAACATAGCAACTAAATATGGTTTTTGGCTGGTGCCAAAGGCCCAGATTTGTACAGACATTTCCACCGGGGTCTGAACCTTGTTCAGCATTACAACAGGAAAGTTGGAGAAATCCCACTGGACACAGCTCCTTAGGAAACCAACCCCTCTGCCAGCCCCTTTCCTTGGGCTGGGGCTGTCTTGGACATCTCTCCTTCCTGGCTGGAAATGTCAGGAAGTGTTCAGTGAGTGGGTAATAATGGTCTCATGTTCATAGGAAATGCAGCCTTGGAAGTGGCTGCAGACTCCAACGGGACCCCACAGCTCTGGGAGCATGTGTGGGAATCCCACAAAGCTTTGAAGTGCATCCAAAGCACGCAGCCCCTTTAATTCCCCTGTAATTGCCAGTGTCAATAGTCAGTGGGGGATCCTTGGGTCATTTATTGTTTTAATCTGGGAGCAATAGTGTCTGACAGGGTGGCAGGGAGAGGGGGAGGGAGGAAAACCCCGTTGTGTGCTGAGAGCACAATGTCACTCAAAGCACACCCAGGGGACAGGGGCAATCAGCACCAAGGCTCATTTTGGGGCTGTCTCACAGCTCATCCTGCTCCTTCCCTGGTGATTTGCCAAAACCCTGGTGGTGGAGCCGGAGGGGAAGCAGCTCTTGGCACGCAGAGGAGACAGTGCCTCTTTTTGTCCTCCTTCTCTTTGATTTGTAAAATCCTGCTGAGATTCCCCCAAGGATGGTTCCAAAAGTGCCATTTCCTCTTAGAATGACACTATTTTTACTCCCTACTAAAGCTGGCCAGGGCAGGTCAGTAGGACTCAAAGTAGCCTTTGATTATCAGAAGAGTTATAAAATTCTTAGAGTTCCTTCAAGGAATAAAGTACCTATTTCCACACAGAGTAAATAATCCAGCTATGAGCTGCTTGGCTCCTGGCTCCTGCCATGTGTTTGGGACCCTTCCTGCCTCCCAAAGACTGACTTTCCCTTTTCTGCATCAAATACTGACAGAAAAGAAGCTGAAACATTCTTTTTAAAAGTGGGAAGCCTCTGGGTTTGGAGCATGACTTCCCAGGAGGTTTCCATGCCTGAAGGTTGCTGAGGTTGGGAAGATGCTCAGCTGTTTTTTTTCTAAATAATGAGCTTTACTTTGTCCATTTTAAACTTTTCTAATAATTTTGAGAAGTAGAAGGGTCTTTTGTGGAAAAAACAAAAAAAGAAGAAAAAAAAAAAAAAGGTGGGGGGAAAATGTGTGTGACTTATGGGTACTTGGGAAATATGGAATGGCTTTTGTTGGGATGAGTTCTTAGAGTTCATTCCACCCCTGCCATGGCAGGGACACCTCCCACTGTCCCAGGCTGCTCCAAGTGTCCAACCAGGCCTTGGACACTTCCAGGGATTCAGGAGCAGCCACAGCTGCTCTGGGAATTCCATCCCAGCCAGGAATTCTTTCCCAATATCCCATCCATCCCTGTCCTCTGGCAGTGGGAGCCATTCCCTGTGTCCTGTCCCTCCATCCTTTGTCCAAAGTCTCTCTCCATCTTCCCTGTTGACTCCTCCAGGTCCTGGAAGGTCACACTGAGGTCACCCCAAAGCTTCTCCTCTCCAGCTGAACATTCCCAGCTCTCCCAGCCTTTCCTGCTCCATCCCTGGGATCATCCTGGAGCCTCCTCTGGATTCTCTCCAGCAGCTCCAGCTCCTCCCTGTGCTGGATCCAGGCTGGATCTGCAGGTGGGGCCTCACCTGAGCAGGGCACAGATTTCCCTCCCTGGACCTGCTGGCTATGAAACCCCTAAAGAGAAAACAGATCCTAAAGGTTTTTTCCCACAGGGAGACAAGAAATTGAGGCAAAACTTTTTTTTTTTTAAATAATCATAGGAAGAAGATGAAATTGCACAAACTTCTTTCTGTGTCCATTTTTCTGTATCCAGAAGAATCCAGTGCTTTGCAGGTGACTGGAAACTTTTCAGAGGATTGGAGCCACTGCCAAGGAAAGAGCCCTGCATGCTTTGAAGTCCCTTTACTCTTTTTTTTAGGTGATGTCTCTTCTCCTTCATTCCCTCTCCCACAGGGAATCGTCCCTAAATCCTGAAGTGGCTTCCACTGCTGATGTCCCCCAGTTGCTCAGTGGCTTCTCCACCCCAATCCTGCAGTTTTATCCCAAAATTAAAGGTGAACAAGAGGGAATTAAGCTGCTTTTCCCAGCCAACCCTCAGGAGTTGCTCACTGGAGTTCATCTCTCCCTTGGGCAGCTCCAGGGTAAATTTTTCTGATCTTTCAGCTGGTTTTTTTGTTTTGTTTTTTTTTTTTTTTTTTTTTTTTTTTTTTTTTGTTTTTTTTTTTTTTTTTTTTGTTTTTTTGTTTTTGTTTTTTTTTTAATTATTCCTCTCTCTCTCTAATTTTTTTTTTTTTTTTTTTTTTTGCATTTTTAAGTGAAAGCTATCATGTTCCAAATTAAACTTTGGAAATTTGCCAGCAGTGTTACAAACATGCCTAAAATGCTGAGAAAAGAAGAAGAAAATTGGGTTTTGGAGAGGAAAGAAAAAAAGTTCTGGTAAAAGTCTTTCCAGCATAGTGATATTTGTGAAACAATTTATGGGAACTCTAAACTAGAGAGAAAAATGCCTGAAAGGTGAATTTCCTTCATGCAGGACACAGGGAATCAAAGAAGACATTAATTTAGCTGTTCCTTCATGGATGAACATGTCAGCACATCTCTGCAGGCTCTGGAGTGGATATCCCAAACTTTTTAACGTGGTGAAAGTGTGAGCTCCAGGTTTTGCATTGATTCTTCATTTGTAGAAACTTCATTTTTTAGCACAGCCTTAATTCTGAGAGCATCTGGGATGTCCAGGTGGATCCTTGGTCCCACAGTCCTAATTCCAAATCCTAATTCCTGTGTCCCTTGGGAACTTTGTATAAATTATTTGAGGCTTTGCTGAAATAAAGAACTCCCAGTCAGGCATCTCAGTGCAGGGTAAGGATTCTCTGGAAAAACCCAAACCACCCAATCATTCCCATTTTTTTCTATCCTTCTTCCTTTATTTCTTCATATTTCAGGGATAAATGTTCAGTGGAAAAGAGAGGGTTTGAGAGAGATCTTAAATAAACTTCTCTACAGCACCATAGTTAAGACACTCCTTGGAGAGGTAAAATCTCCTCATAAATAAAATATCCCTGCTTTGAGCTGATTTGGGAAATCCCCAGGAAAACACAACCTGTGGGAGAACCAGCCCCTCTCTGTCCACTTCCAAGAATTTTTAAAGGATTTTAAGTAGATTTCAAGGAGATATTAGGAAAAAAATAATTTTCTGTGGGAGATTGTGCCCTCCTGAAACAGCAGCTGGAAGTCAGGTGAGATATCCCAAACTAAATCCAGGGATTGTAGGTGAAGGAAAAGGCCTCAATATTCCCTGGGAGTGGGAGTGTGGCAAGTACTGCACAAAATTCCTGCTGTTTTCCTACCTGAATTCCTTTAAAATGTTCTGTCCTCTATGGAAATGCAGATTTTAAGTCCCAAACCAGCCCCTCTGATTGCAGCTCTGATATTTATTTGTCATATGGATAGAAAAAGCAAACTCAAATTAAATCAAATACTTGTAACAAGAAATGTTGTTTTCTGAAAAGGAAAATAAACTTGGTCTGGAGAAGAAAATAAACTTTCCCCACAGGAAAACCTGAAATAATGTTCATTTTCATTTATTTTTAAAATCATTTATTTCAAACTTTCTTTAAAATATAATAAAAATCCCACTTTAGAGAGAGGTGCTGAGTTGAAGGAAAACATTCACCTCATTGGAATTTCAGTTTTTCTCTGTGTAAACTTTGGAAACACCAAATACAGCCTCCAAGAAATGTAAATCCTACATTTTGAACACATTATCATAGGAATTCTCCTGAAGGGTTTTGGGTTTTTTTTTTTAAGCAGAGGATGGCTCTGAATCTGTATGAACTCCATAAACACTGAAATTAAAATTTGGATAATTGCTCCAGCTGTGGTTTGGGAAGTCAAAGATTATGTTTGGGAAAACGTAATGTTCTGGAGACATTTAATTCCATGTACAGCCTGCTCTGTGGGGATCCCAAATGCTGATGGAGCCTGGATCTGGTGCAATTCCATCCCTGAATTCTCCAGAGCCATTCCCTGAACTGCACCAGGGGATGCAGAGGGAGAACAAGACCTGGATGCTGCAGAGAAGATCCCAAATCCAGGGACAGGTTGTTCTCTGCCTTGAACCAGAAATTGGGATAAAAGCCACAGGAAGCAGATCCAAGTGGAAGTTTTTCCTGTTTGCTTCTTGTTTCCCTTTTATTGCTCAGAAAAATGTGTTCATTTGTAGGATTCAGCTCCTGAACTCTGGACTGTTTTGTGGTTGGGGTGGTTGTGTCCTCACCTCACAATTCCTTTGGGATTTTGACAGAGCTTTGTGTTTTTCTTGCTGACTTTGGGTTTGCAGAGACCTTGCTTTAGGGACAGGTTAAAACCATTAAAAAATCATTTAATAAGATTAAAATTAGACAAAACAGGGATATCATGAGCTGGAACTGCTCTTTATGTTGGGATAATACCCACAGGGATGAGGAGAGGTTGGGAGCTCACTGGGGAAGACATGGAATGAATCCTCAGCAAGAAATGGATTTAAAAATGAACCTGCTCCCATTACACACTGAAACCTTTGGATCCATGGAGAATTCCCAATCATATTCCTGTGTGGTCCAAACACTACTGCACACACAACATCCTGAATATTTTCATGGTAATTTTCTAGGTTTTACAATGAGTCCCAAACAGTGTTCACTGGAAGGGTTCAAATCTGGGATGGGGACAGGGAATGTGGCTGCTTTATCCCCAGACCTTGGCTGAACTAATCCATGTTGCAAGAGAATTCCCATAATTCCCATCATCTCCTCCACAGGATTAAGATTTCCCCTCCTGCACCTTTGTATAATTTTATTTTGCTATGGAGATTGAATGCATGGATAAATTCCTCAATCCCATCACCAGCCACTCTTCCTTATCCAACATTCCAAGTTGAGCAACGGTATTCAGGTTTTTATTTAGAGTTTTCAGGGAAATTAAATAGGAGGAAAAAAAGGGGGATTGTGAAATTATTTCAGGATGAGAAGAACAGGGGAAAATAACCTTTAAAAAAGGAAAAAGAATGTTTGTATTAGTACTGAAAGCAGCTGTCCTTAATTATCCAAAATTAAAACAAAATTAATCAGAAAAATGAAACAGATGGAATAAACACAACATTGGAAGATGACAAAAATTCCTTCTTCAACCTTTTGCCTTAATTTTTTTCCCCAAAATATTTGCTTTCATCTTCTGATTAAGATGAAAAAAAGGTATTTTGGAGAGGACAATATTTTCCATGAAAGAATGAGGTGGCTTTCACTGAATTTCCCAGATTCCCAAGAACTCCTGGAAGGCCATTCCCAAGCAGCCACTTTTGGAACTCTCACCTCTGATATTCCTCCTTCCCAGCCTTGCAGCAGCACCAGAACACTTCCCACAAATTCCTTTTCTTGCTTTTTCCCTCCACCAAATTTGGAGTTTATTATTCCCATAAAAATGTTTTCTGTTGGATTTTCTCAAGGACTGAAGAGATGAAGTGCTGCTGCAAAATGGCTTTTCTTCTGAAAAATGTTGGTGGTCCTTTCCTGACCCAGAAATCCAGAGTCAATAGGATATTTTATGGAATTCTTTAGTGGATAAGAAGAGAGACCTGGCCTGATATTTGTGACTGTGTGGACAGGGTGAACCAGCAGGAAAAGGGACTTTGGGAAAGCTTTGGGTTCAACATTTTTAGGGATTGATCCATGAAAAGAGTTTTTGCCTCAATGTTGATAGTTGAGAAATTTGTCCAGTTGGGATGGAATAATTATATCCATCTCCTGACTGGGTTCTCAGGATCCATTGATTCAAAAGCATCAAGGAATCCTGGAGAAACAGAAAATCCTCCAGAATTATCCTCACATTCTCAGAGGAACAAGTGCATCTCTGCAGGAATTTATCTGCTGGCCACACTGAGAGGCACGGATACTTTTTCTGTGCAAGGTGCAAATGGAATGCTTTGGGTTGGGATCCAAGGGATGGGATAAGGGCTGACTTCTCCCAACACCCTCTCCCAAAAAAAAAAAAAACAAAAAGAAACAAACAAACAAACAAAAACCACAAAAACAAAAAACAAAACAAAACAAAACAAAAAACCAAAACAAAAACAAACCACAAAAAACAAAAAACAAAAACAAAAAAACACCAAAAAAACCCCAATCCCAAAATAATAAAAACCACAGCAATAAATTTGGAACAAATTGGAAGGAGCCCAGTGAGCACCACTGTAAAATCTTGTCCAGCTCCTCCTCCTCCTTTCCCTGTCTTATTCCAATTGTGCAGCTCCTGTGTGATGGTCTCAAAGGCTGGAATGTTTCCTATCATCCCATTCCCACAGGAAATGAAGGAAAAACGAAGGAAAAGTTTTCCCTGAAGGAAAAATGCCTCCAAGTCCTTTTGCGAGGAAGGGCAGATCTCCCATTTCCTGGCTCTGTGCCTTGGCTTGGAAGGGCTGGGATGGCCCCCCCAGGTTAGTCCAAGCCTGGAGACGGATCAGGCCGTGCCTGTTGTGACTGGAACATGTCAAAAGACAAGGGATCCAATCCCAGCAGTGCCATTCCCAACCCATGTCATCAATTAACTCATTAAAAAGTGAAATTCGGAGCAGCGGGAGACATCAAATGAAAAGATTTGCAAACGAGTCCTCCCCACTGGGTCTTTCAGGGATTTCTGGGAGGTCCTTTTGCCACTTCCTGCATGAACTCCATTCCCTCTGAGTCCCAAAGAAAGTCCCTTTTTTCCGTCCCTTGTGAGGCTGCTTTGTGGCTTTGCTCCCTGCCAGAGGCAAACCTCCAGCTGCCCTCAGGAAATGTCCCAGTCTCTCCTCATTCCCTGGGCTCCTGGCCAGAGGCAAATCTCCCTCTGACTGGGAGAAGATTTTCCAGGTTTTCCCAACTGAGCCTGCTCAGGTATTTCCAGGAAAGAAAATATCACCTTCCACTATCCCAGCACCATCCAACCTGGCCTTGGGCACTTCCAGGGATGGGGAATCCACATTTTGTCTGGAAATCTGTGCCAGGGCCTCACCAGCTTTGGTGAAAATCACCATTAGGTCTCTCTGGAGCTTTTTTTACTCCAGGCTGAACAATCCTTAACTCTAGCTCTTCCAAGTGCAATCCAGAGGAATGTTGAGAGAGAAAATGAGATGTTTTCATGGCAAAGTGGGCAGGGAGGTACCATGGATAGAAAATGGGAAGCAGAGAAAAGAAACCTCCAAGGGATTGATCCAGGGGAAAGCCAAGCTGTCCCTGACATTCCCACCCAAGGAAGCAGTGGAAGTCTGGCTGTAGGAAGGATTTTGCACTCCTTTGGAACAAGCACTGGCAATTCCACAGGAATTAATAATCCCAGAGTGGTATCCATGGCATCCCCAGGGCAGCATTGGGAACTGTTTATGTCTGTTGGCTTGGTCACGCCCCACTTGATGCCAAATCTTTGTCACTGACTCAGGCACTAAAATTCCTTCTTTTTTCTGCCAGATGTTTTTTATTTGGCACAGAACTTTCCAGGGTGTCTTTCAACTGTCCCCTCTCTCCATGTTCAGTTCCTGAAGAAAATTCCTTCTGCTGAGTTTTCTCCCTCTAAACCATCCCCAAATATCCCAATGTGGTGTAAGGATATTCTGAAATCTTGGGGATGGTTTTTTTTCTTGCACTGAGCACTTTGGAATGTAGGAAAAAGAGCCTAAAATCCAAGGACTGAAGGGTGGAGGAGAAGGAAGGACTCTGGTGTCCATGTGGAGACACAGGATCACTCTCCCTCCCTGGAGACTCATAAATTAACTGGATAAAAAGAAGGATTTACAAGGATCAGCCACCACTTTTATTTATTTTTTTTTTCTGTGCCACGCCAATGGCATCAACAGAGCCAGGACTGAATAACGATGGGACAAATTATTCCAGGGAATGGGCTCAGAAGACACAAAAAATAAGGGATGTGGCTATTTTTCCATATGGATTGAAAATGTTTTCCTCTTCCTAGAAGGGAGAAACGTTGGTAATTATTTTCAGGACAAATCTGTCAGCAGAAGGGTGGAATTGTTCTTTGAAATCCATGATTAATGACCCGATAAATCTCTATCCTAAGGACTGGGGAAGGTGAGGAAAGATTTGTTGTCTGGAGACAGCTCAGACTCATCCAGAAGTTATGAACTCCTGCGTGATAATCGTGCTTGGGAATATTTTCAATCCACTAAAACTCCTGGCTGGCAGTGCCACACCTCCCGTGGGGATTGATGGATCCTCCTTCCCCATTTTGCTCCCCCGATGATTTTCCCAGAGTCGGTCACTGGGTTCAGTGAACTTAAAGCCTCTCCCCTTCCAGGGCTCCGGAATTTCTTCCTGGCATGGAGACAGGATTGCTCCTTGCCAATGACTCAGAGCTGGCAGGAGGGAAGGGACTTCCTGAAAAACACATTGCACGTGTCCAGTTGGGCAAGTTATCCATGAAAAGCTTCGCTGCCTGGCATCAGGGATAGGGTTGGGAATCTAGAAAGGGAAGAGGGAGGTAAATTCCAGATATTACCAGATCTGCTCCGGGAGCTGGCCTTGGTAGAGGAAAAAAATAAAAAAGAAATAACTCCAAAATCTGTTCTTCCACTGACAAAAGATAGGATAAACATGATAAGGAGGGGAAGGGAAAGATTAGGAGTGGGATTGTGGCAGAAAAAAAGAAGGATGGTGGCCATCACATCTGGATATAGCTCTGGAAGAGGCAGAGATATCCATTTATTTTAAGGGGGTTGGGGTAGGAAGTGTAGGGTGAGGTCAGTCCCCACCATCTCAGGATAAAACATTTGGAATATTCCCTTAAAAATCCCCTTAACAAATCCACGCATTCCTTATACAGACATGGAACTGCTCTTCAGGATCCCCAAATTCTCTGGGAATCCTTTACTTTCTACATATGGGTATCATTGCCATGAGATTGAAAAAAATTCTGTAAAATTTAAATTTCTCCACACCCCATTCCTCTGCCTGGTGGATTCCCAATAGAGAAGTGAATTGTGGGACAGCTGGGATTTATCCTTTAGGATATTTAGGAATGCTGGAGGCACAGACAGGAGATAGCACAGCCTTCACTGCTGCTCTACAAGAGACCTCTTGGAGTTTGTCCCATGCTGAGAGATTTTCCTTCCTCTGCTCCTGCTTGGAATGCAGCTGCCTCCAGAACATTCCTAGGAAAATAAATATGGGTTCTCCATGAAGGTATCCCAGGGCAGCTCCATTGGTGTCAAAGACACCATTCCCAACTCAAGTGACCTCTGGAATTGGGCTCCCACACTGATAAGCACCCAGGAGTTTTCTTGCCATGGAAAATAAAAAATCTCTTTGGATTCTGGAACTTGGCTTATCCCGATCCAGCTCCCTGCTTTGGCAACAATTCCTGGGTGAGGCTGCCTTGAGGGAATCATTCCACTCCTTCCCTTGGATTCTCCAGCAAGGAAAATCCCAGTGCTCGCCCAGAGTAATGTGAACCTTAATTAATTAATGATCCCAAGGCATCTTGGCATCCTCACACTCCACAGGCACAGAATTCCATGGATTGCTGGGATGAAACTGCTCCCTCACCTTCAGTGTGCTCCACAGGGCTCACTGGTGGGGAAATCAGGGAAAAGCTAGGAAATAAGGAAAACAGCTGGGAAGAATCCTACTCGGGATGAGGACACACTTGATAAACCCATTTATAAATATGTGCCTTCAAATTTAATTTTTTTTTTTTTTTTTTTTTTTTTTTTTTTGGTTAGGATTTGTTCCTCCTGAAATGGAGGTTTTTGGGAAGCAGCGGAACAGAATTCCAGATTTAGGCTTGGAATTACCCAGCTGTTCACAAGTCTGTGTAAGAGTGCTGAGAAATACAAGGGTCAAGTTGCTCAAAAATCCCACATCCCCCCCAAAATAAGAGGAAGCAGGGAAGGAAGTGAACCTCAGGAAGATGTTTTGGAATTGCAGCATCTCCAGGGACTCCTCATGGAACGGTGCCTCCTGTCCTCCAGGGATAATCCAACCTCAGGGGGAAGTTCATGGAGGAAGAAGGAAACGGAAAAACAGTCTTTCCATTTAATTTTCCCAATTAATTTTTCCAATTTAACCTGCTTCTCTACTGGGAGAAAGGAAAAATAAAGTTCTGCAGCTGTGAGGGACTGGAATCAATCGGGAGATCAGGCTTGGATTTCCTTGGAAAAAATGCACAGCTGCTGTTGAGTTTAAAAGTTAAAATTTCAAATTTATTTTCAAAAAATCAAACTTTCTGAGCGTGATGGTGGGAGAAGTAACATTTACCTTGTTAAAAAGATAAGGGATTACTCCATCCTTATTTTACCAGGACACTGATTTTGACCAATCCCATGTTTTAATTTGGGTTGAGCCACCAAAAAAAAAAAACCAAACAAAAAACAAAAACCCAACAACTTTCTGATGTTCACCCATCCTCATTCCAGTCAATATGGAAACCCTCAGTAAACCCTAATTTATTTAATTTATGCCCTGTCTGTCAAGAGCTATTTCCATCAGCTGGAATTCTAATATCCTCTTTTATGGTGCTTTTTTTGGTTTGTTTGTTTGGGTTTTTTTTTGTTTTTTTTTTTTTTTTTTTTTTTTTTATTTGTTTGTTTTTGTTTTGTGTTTTTTGTTTGGTTGGTTTTGGTTTTTTGTTGCTTTTTTTTTATTATTATTTTTTTTTATTTCTGCATCAAACAAGGACTAAAATAGGGAAACTCAGGTGTGTGCTGGGTGGGGGAAAAGCAGGAGAGAGCCTCAGAAAAATCAGAGGAGGAGACCAAAGTGAATTTGAAAAGAAGATCCCATAAAGGTGATGAAGAACCAAACTCCATGTGCTAAACCTTGGGTTTTACATGGAAAAATGGGACCGGTGAATCCAGCATGGAATTCTCTCAGCCATGAGCTTCCCTCTCTGCACTCCCTACCTGAGGTTCAGACTCGAAGTTTACATGGAAAAATGAGAAATAAAACAGGGATAAATGAGAAATAAAACAGGGAAGAGCCGATTTCCAGCCCCCAAAAGAAGCAGGATAACCTTATGGCCATAAATCTAAACTCTCTTCCATCCCAACCCAGCAAATCCCCAGTGGGAAATTTCCTGGCTCTGCTCTGCATCCCAAAAAAAAAAGCAACCGGAGAAATTCCATGTTCCTGCTCCTACCCCAGCATCAGGGATCAGAATCAATCTCATGTTCTTGTCATTTAAAGCTGTTGTGTGATTCTAACCCATCCAAATCCAGAGCTGGATTCAAATCCACACGTTGGGAATTCATGGGAAGCTCAGAATTTTCACAGCTTGAGCCATAGATTGGAATGGAAATTATTCAACTCCTCTTCAAAGGCTGTAAATTTTGGATTCTCTTCTTCATGGACTTCATGGAAAAAAGTCAAATATTTCAAAATAATAATAGGGAAAGGTCACCTTTTTCCCCTAAAAATCAGGTAAAAAAATTTTTTTGTTGCCCATTTGGGCAATAATTACCTCTAATTTCAATGATATATTTTGATATTTTATGATATTTTTTTAATCCAGTTTAATTTAAATCTCTAAATTTCAATCAATGGAACTGGAAGTAGAGATTTAAATTAAAGTGGATAAAACCACATATTAATATATATATATTAATATATAAAATGTATAAAATTATGAGGTAATCTCATCTTCAGCACTTCTAAAACTGTGCCTGCACCATGTGGCACTTCCAGAAGACAAACTGAATGGTTGGACCAAATCCCAGCATAAATCCCAGTTTTTATCTAGGACCTGTTCCTGGGTTTGCCCCTGCCCACAGTCACACCAGCCCAAATTTATTCAGTCAAAACCTTCAGAAATCACCAGATCTCCTATTTTTTTTTTTTGTGTTTTTTTTTTTGTTTGGTTGGGTTTTTGTTTATTTGTTTGTTTGTTTGTTTGTTTGTTTGTTTTTTTGGGGGTTTTTTTGGGTTTTTTTTGGTGGGTTTTTTGGGTTTTTTTGTTTTTGTTTTTTTTTTTTTTTGTTTTTTGTTTTTTGTTTGTTTTTTTTTTTTTTTTTTTTTTTTTGTTTTTTTTTTTTTGTTTGGTTTTTTTTTTTTTTTTTGGTTTTTTTTTTTTTTTTTTTGGTTGTTTTTTTTTTTGTTTGTTTGTTTTGTTTGTTTTTTCTGTCTGAAAACAGCATCCAAAATCATGGATGTAGAATTGTTAAGGTTTTGGGATCATCAACCCAAATAAACCTGGATTGAACAGAACCATCCCTACATCCCTGAGAAATCCAACGTTCGCTTCGTTACCTCCCCTGGTGTTTCAGAGCTGTTGATTTATCCCAGCAAATCCCCATCACCTCAGAACAGTCCCACACCAAAAGGGGATGATGCCCTAAAGGGAGGATGGAATTTTCCATTCACCTGGAAAAATCACCCGGATTTGTTCAGGAATGTGCTGAAGTTCCTGTCAGAAAACGCACACGGCTCTTCCCACGCCCAGTGCTGCCGTTTTCCAGCTTTTCCTGGAGATGTTTTTAGCCTGGAGCCTCTGAAGATCCCAACCTGTGCCCACCTCCAGCAGTGACTCACGGAGCTGTCCCAGCTCCAGGGAAACAAACACAACTCAAAACCAGCTCAGAGTCCAGAGCAACCCTTCAGATGTGATCTTAAAAATCTCATCCATAAATCTCAGCCTATCACGGACATCTGGAACTCTTGGTTCCATCCTTGCCTGTTATTTTTTAAATTTATGGAGTGCCCAGAGTTTATTTGTCCTTTGGATGGTGACCACAGCACATTTTCTCTCTTTGGGAGTGAGATCCCAGCTGGATACGCTGCAGGCAGGAGAAGACTTTTGCCTGTTGGATTTCTGAGCCATTCCCTGAAGTTTTCCATCCCCAGACATCTCATTCCAGACAGGATTTCACCCAAAAGGAGAGTTCAGTAGCACTGGCAATTAATAATCTTTCAAATCAAGGTCAAATCCCAGGAGCTTCTTATCTGAAATTCCATAAGCCATTGGAAAAAAGTGGCTCTTTATCAACTCTAAAGCAGGCCCTCAGCATTAAAGGACCTACATTTAAAATTTACACTTATAGACCTGGTTAATTACTCTTGGATTTATTAATTAAATAAACAAAAGCCTTGTTCCACAGTCATCTGAAAATTTTAGTAATCTTCCCACTGATTCCAGGAGGGTTTGGGTCCTGCTCTAGAGCAGCTGTGTATCCAGTGAAATTGTGATATTATTTAATAAAGATAAAATGTTATTCAATGAATCTGGTTAAATTTAGCACAATTTGTCATCATGGACTGCATTATTCTCTAGTTCTTATTGTCATCATTAATGGGATTTTATAATTATAATAAATTTGAGTTTTACTGATGAACTGAGTTCAAGCAGTTCCTTTCCTTGTAAATCCCCAGTTCTTCCCTATATTTTTGGATCCTTAATCCTCTGCCCAAAATTACTATTTTTTGTAGTTTCTTCTGTTTGTTTTCTTTGCTCTTCACTCTACCCATTTCTCTCTCTAGCAGTGACTTGATCTAAAGTTTAATTTAGTCACTAATTTTGTCATCAATTTCCTCTCTCAATCAAAGTGTTTATTTTTATTACACCAGGCTGTAAATAAATGTCAAGAAGGGAATACTTTAATAATTAGGCTTTTCTTAGACCCAAAATGAAGGGAATTTTGGGGAATTATGCAGATCTCTGTGGTGGTGCTGTAGCAAAGCCGGAAATATTGGGAAGCAAAACTTTTAGGAAAAAAAAAAATCAAACTTTCTGAATGTGATGGTGGGAGAAGTAACATTTACCTTGTTAAAAAGATAAAGGATTACTCCATCCTTATTTTACCAGGACACTGATTTTGACCAATCCCATGTTTTAATTTGGATTGAGCCAAAAAAAAAAAAAAAAAAAAAAAAAAAAAAAAAGAAAGAAAGGGGTAACAACTGAACCAACTTTCTGATGTTCACCCATCCTCATTCCAGACAATATGGACCTTCAGTAAATCCTAATTTATTTAATTTATGCCCCTGTCTGTCAAGAGCTATTTCCATCAGCTGGAATTCTGATATCCTCTTTTTTTTGGTGCTTTTGTTTGGTTTTATTTGTTTGGTTTTGTGTTTTTTGTTTGGTTGGTTTTGGTTTTTTTGTTGCTTTTTTTTTTTTTTTAATATCTCTGCATCAAACAAGGACTAAAATAGGGAAACTCAGGTGTGTGCTGGGTGGAGGAAAAGCAGGAGTAAGCCTCAGAAAAATCAGAGTAAATCCCTCAGAAAAGCCAAATCAGGATTCTGGATAAGTGGAAAACCTCTCGTAGCTCCTGGAATTCCAAGAGAATTTTGCCATCCAGAACCATCACTCTTCCCATTCTTTTTGGATCACCATGAGGAGTTGCCCCAAGGAAAATACCTGCACCCATCAAAAAATTCCGGCTCCTACCTGGCTCAACCTGCTAAAAAAAAAAAAAAAAAATTAATATATAAATATATTTATATAAACATAAAATATATTTATATAAATATAAAATATTATAAATATAATAAAATATTATATTTTATATTTTATAAATATAATATATTTATTTATAAATATATATTTATAATATTTATAATATTATATATTTTTATATATTATATTATAAAAATAATATATATTAAGATAAATATTATAAATAATATATAAAATATTAAATATATTAAATATTTTTAATAAATAAATATATAATTAATATAATAAATAAATAAATAAATAAATAAATAAATAAATATATATATATATATATATTTTTTTTTTTTTTTAATTTTTAATTTTAAAAATTTGTTTTCCTTCATCTCCTGGCTCCCGTGGGACAGCCCCTGGGAAAGAATCGCAGCAGTCCCAAGGCTGTTCCTGGAATTGTTCCTCTGTGCCTGTCACTTGACACCGATGGTATCACGCTGTAATTACCGGCAGCCGAGGGCAGGAGGGAGCGGTGCGATCCCAACAAAGCTTCCCAACTCCTCAAAGGAAAAAAAAAAAAACCCAAAGAACCAAAATCACATCTTTCCCAGAGTTATTATAACCTTTTATTAATGAAGCGATTAATAATGGCATTATACCACGGATGGAGTAAGAGTTTAACTCTCATCCTCATGGAAAAAAAATGTTATTTACAGGCAAAAAAGGGAAAAGGTTGCTGGAGATCACACAGGATATTTGTAACAAGATAAGAGAACTGATAATGCCAGACTGTGGGATTGATCCCTGTCTGGGCCATTCATTAAATTTGGACTTGTTGATCTGTCTAGATTCCTTCCAGCTCAGAATATTCTGATGTGATTCATATCCCAGCATATTTAGATATTCCAGATATCCCAGTGTGATTTCTGTAATGGAATTTACAGACCCCTGGGATTCATTTTTAGTGCTAAAAACCCTCATTCAGTTTAAGTTTGATCTTTGTGGTGTGTTTTTGGTTTTCTTTTTTTTTTTTTTTTTTTTTTTTGGGTTTTTTTGTGTTTTTTTTTTTTTTTTTTTTTTGTTGATTTTTGGTTTTTTTTGGTTTTTTGTTGTTGTTGGTTTTTTTTTTTTTGTTTGTTTGTTTTAAATTAATTTTAAACACTGAAGAGTGTGAGCTTGAGTTACATTGCACAGGTAATCCGTGGGACACCGGGAATCTCCAAATGCCAGGCTGAAAAATTGGGAATTCCCACTTTGCACCGGCCGATCCTTAGGGAATTCTTCAGCTTTCATTCCATTTCAGTAATGCCTTTAAAAATAGACCCTGTGGGAAGTGTGGAGGCATTTGTGGAGGTAAAGCCGAGCTTTGGGAGAGGTGACAGAGGCCAGGCAGAGGTGACCAAGGCAGCCCAGCAGGAAGTTTTAGCTAAGCCAGCCCCAGTTCCCACCTGTTCCCTGCAGTCCTTTCACAGCCTCTAATAATAAAGGGTTTGCGTTTCCCCTCATCCCTCGTGATCCCAAAGAACTCTGCAAATGACACCTCCAAAGGTCACATCCAGGGGGGCTGGAATCCAGCCTGGCCCGGCCACAACAATGGGAAGGGAGGAGAGGCAGGGCCAAGGACACCAGGGTGAATTCAATTTGTGTGAGATGTGCTTTTCCAGGCTCGTCCATCACCAGCTGGGGCTGTAAACCAGCCCACGGTGTTACAGTGCTAATAATCCTTGGATGTAGCCCTTGGTGTCACAGCCTGGGGTGTCTCTTTAGGCTTGAGATCACCTCAGGAGGACATAAAGGTGGTCTGGAATTCAGGTTTTTCCCAGTGGCCGAGACTGGAGGAGGTTGTTCTCCGAGGTTTCAAGGTTGTTTATTATTTCTTATCTCAGAAACTCTTTGTCCAGCTAACAGAGATCTGTTCAGCCTGACATCCAGGGTGGAATGCCTGCCTTTGGGGCAGGACTTATCTTTTATACTCTAAACTACATACTTGATATTTACAATTATTTTCCAATACACTACAATCTTATTACACTGTCCAGCTTTGTCCCCATCCAATCTGAGAATCCCAGCATGTCACCCAACATGGAGAACAAGGAGAAGGAGGAGGAAGAGACACACCACGCCCCAAATCCTCCATGTTAGCTAAAAACTTTCTAACATAAACATTCCTAGAAATATAACTTTTCTACATTCTAACAGCCTAATTTATACTCTACTTATTTTTGTGGCTTTTATTTCTTCCTTCAATGTTGGTAGATTTTTCCAGGCGGTTTAAATCCAGCCCCCAGCACTCCTGGGTACCATTCCAGGGTCTTTGAGACCCTCGCCAGGGGGGTCTGGAGGCATCCAGGGAAGCCAGGGGAACACCCTGGACTCCCACACTTGGAAGAAGGAAAAGAGATGGAAAAAAGTAGGTGGGCAATGATAATGACAGCACCTCAGTGCTGTGGTTCCAGGGAGGCTGCACGGTTTCAGTCTGGTGCTCAGCCTGCTAATCCATCCCCTCTAGTGCCCTTTCCCTGGATTAGTTGTGCTGCTCATCCATTGTTTCAAGGCAATGGAATGACTCACACCCAGCCCGTTCCCAGGAAATGTTGCCAGGTGAGGGAGGGTGACATTTACTGGGGGAGCTGTTAATTAGAACCCACCCTGATAACACAAACAGAACAGAAAACCCGAGCTGTGCGCGGCCCCAGGTTTATCATTCCATCTCTGGGAAGCTCCGTGTGCCTGTTCCACTGGGCAGCCCCGAACAATCCCCTCTCACAGCTCCTTCAATCACCACCAGCAGCCAAAAGGTGCCTGAAATGGAATATTCAATGTCTCTGGGAGGGGTCAGGGAGAGGGAAACTCATTTTTTTCCCAGGAGACCAAGCCAAGCATTTGTCCCTTACCGCACCTTTGCAGGTTGGGAAGAGAAGCCAGGGAAGGGATGCACAAATCCTGCTGCTCATTTCCTGGTTCTCTGCTCCCAGCATCCATCCACAGGGTGACATCAGGTGCTGGCAGCTGGAGATCCATCAAATATTGTCCCAAAGGGCAGAGGTTCTCTTGGATCTGCTGCTCTCCTCCCTTTTCTCACTCCAGGAGAATTTTTAGATCTGTGTCTCTCCTCCATTTTCTCACTCCAGGAGAATTTATTCCCCAGGATTTACAGGTGGAAACAAGTGGGAAAATGAGGCAGCTGCTGTTCTGTGCCTGAATTAAAGCAGATCCAGGGAATATTCTTTAGGAGGTGATTCCTTTGCTTCAATAGAAATGTTCAGGGCTACTCATCCATCCCTGAGTGTTGGGCAGTCTTTGTTCTTCCCTGTTTATCCTTCCAGACAGGAATGCAGACACTTGGAAGCTGGTCCAGAGGGGGATCAGGAGGATGGAACACTTCTCCTGTGAGAAAAGGCTGGGAAAAATGGGATTGTTCAGCCTGGAGAAGCCTCCAGGGAGATCTCATTGCTGCATTTCAGTGTTTAAAGGGAGCTCAAAGGAAGATGGGACAAATTTGTAACCAGGGTCTGTTGCAATAGGAAAAAGAGTGATGGTTTTAAATTAAAAAAAAAAAAAAAAAAAAAAAAGGTGGATTTCAATGAACTTTAAGTGGGATTTTTAATTTTTTTTTTTTTTTTATGATGATGGTGGCACAAGTTGCCCAGAGGGGTGGTGGTGGATGCTGCATTCCTGGGAACTTTTAAGGTCCCTTCCAAACCAAAATATTCCATGATTTTGTGATTCCATGATTCTGTGATCCATCATTCTGCCAGTTCTGTGCTCATCCTTCCTGCACTTGGGAATTTGCATTTTCATTATTCTTCCTGCCTTATTTTCCTCTGTTCATATTGAGGGGTTCTGTCCAGATTTTAGGTTTTCCTACATCAGGAGCAGATGCAACTTCATTAATTGTTAAATTATTTATATATGATAGGGAATTCCATGAATGGAGCTAATATTTAGAATTACAGGCTGAAATAACTCAGGGCATGGAAGAATCCACAAATCCAATCACCTGTACAGGATATAGGATCTCACTTTAGGGTTTTCCATTCAGGATTTTGAGCTTTATTTGGTATAAAGAATTTGGTTTTAATGTGTAGAATTTTCTGCCTTGTACAATGGAATCTTCAAGATTTCACTTGGTTTTGTTTGTTGTTTTTTTAAGCCAAGTAACTTATTTGAGTCATAGATCCTCCACAAGAAATTGAGCTTTGGTTCAGAAGTGCAGAGGGAAAACACAGAGCTTGTTCCAGTGGATAAATCCTGTGCATCTATGCCTAATTTTTATCTTCTTCCAAGAAGGAAATAAAAATCATAGAATCAGAATGATTTTATAATGACACAATGTTGGAGCACTGAAACCTAGGACTTTTCAACTTTCTGTGCTAACACTGACCCTCAAAAAAACACTGCTTTTGACTTAAGGCCTTAAAGCTTCCAAATTTGAGTAATGAAATTAAAATCACTGGTGTGTAGTTTGAATAGAAGGATGTAATTTCACATGGTGAAGAGTTTAATATTTGAAGTTTTAAAATATAGTAATAAGTATAAAACAAAATAGAAGTTCTTAAGCATTGTCTCTTCTTGTTCCTTCTTCTTAGTTTTAAGTAGTACTTTTTAAATTAGTTAATAAGTACTGCAGTACAAGTCACAAGTGTTTAGTTATTAAGTCAAAAGTATAAATAATAAATAATATAAATAATAATATTATAAATAAATAATAATAAATAAATAAATAATAATAGCTTTTAATTCAACAGTTAACCTTTAAAAGACCTTGTAACTAACTAAATGCACCTCCATTTTCTCACTTTTAACTTATTAACGGCAAATACTTCAAAACTCTCTATACTAAAAATAAAATTTAATAAATAACCAAGCCCAAACAAAAAAAAATCCATCTCTCAAATTTCAATCCTAACTCTAAGTAAAAATAAAACAAAACAAAAAAACCCACTAATATATAATACCACAAAGGGCAGCAGGAGGTCCAGGTTTTGTTTTTTTCTATATCAATTGAAATATTTGGGTTGTCCCAAATACAGAATTGGAAGCGAAGGGAATGTGGCTGATGAGGAATGAGGTTATAGAGAAATATACAGAGCAAGATAAAAGGGAGAGCCAAAAATTAAAGCAAAAACACTCCCAGAGTGTTGCAGAAGGCTGAAAACAATCATTTTTGCCACTGTAGGGGAAAAGAAATAGAAAATAAAGGAATATTAATTTTGAAAAATCTCCCTCTGCCATCTGGTAGGGAATTACAAAACATACCAGCACTAAAAGCCAACCTCCATCTCCAATTCCACTTCTCTTCGCAGCCAAAACCACAGGGGAGCAAATAAAATCCAGATCCCAAAGCCAAAGGATTCTTTTGTGGATCCATCAGATCTCTGGCAGATCCTGTGTCCCCCCTGCTGGAATGTGCTTCTCCATCCCCCTGTCCTCACCTGGTTCCTGAGCTCCAAATGCCTTAGGAGACACAGACAAGGGGAAATGAGGGAATTCATCCCAGACACAAGTGGGCAGGGGATAACAATCTTTCTGGAGTGAAAATGAGACATTTTCTGTGGTCAGCAAAACCTCTGCGATGGCTGGGACTGGTCTGAATCCATCACAGCCCAGCAAGGGGAAAAAAAAGGGATAAATGTTTATGGATAAACCCCCTTCCTTTAAGGAGTGGTTCCCAAAGTGCCAGAGGTGCTTCCCTAAAAGTCCTGAAGGAGCAGCCCCAGGGATTTTGGAGGTTTGTTCTGGGAGGTGTGGGGGTCACGGGAGAAAAAATCCAGGGAATTCCCCCTGGATTCCACAGGAGGGAAGGGACAACTCCATTCCTGGGAGGTGGGGAACTCAAACTGTGCACATGGATATTTGGGAAGGGCTCAGTCACACCAGCACCTTTGTTTGTGGGTGTCTTGGGCTGCAATACAGGATGTGGCCAGAAATGTGAATTCTGTCACCATCTGTTGGGGACTGGTGGGGCAGTGCCCCTGATCTCCTGGCACACATTATCTGCTCATGGGCAGCTTTAAACCAGCTGGGGCAATCATCTTTATCTTTGCCACAGCCCATCCTCCCTCCAGGAGAGATCTCCTGTTCATGGCCAGTGAGTCCCAGGGCATGGCTGATAAAATTCCATCATCCCATGGGAGATGCTCCAGCCAGGGCAGGAGCCAAGCCTTTCCTACCCAGATAAAAACTGACATTTTGGACAGCAAGGCACCTTCTTTCCACTGGATTCCAGAGGAAAGCCAGACCTTTCCACATCATCCCTGCACCTTCAGAGGAAACTGCCCCTTCTCCAGGAGCACTGCTCCAGCTGAGCCACATCTGCCACTGCAGGAGGATGCAGCCACCATGGAATGGGACTGTGCCAACACCCTGACTGACTGACGGGTGTCAGCTTGGATTCTGACTCTGGCAGGGTTTGGGATTGTTCTTTGTAATACTGCATTTCTATTTTAATTTTCCTAGTAAAGAACTGTTATTCCTAATTCCCATATCTTTGCCTGAGAGCCCCTTAATTTCAAATTTATAATAATTTGGAGGGAGGGGGGTTTATATTCTCCATTTCAAAGAGAAGCTTCTGCCTTTATTGGCAGGCACCTGTCCTTCAAACCAGGACAACCTGCCAGGTGTCCTGCAGCCCCAGGGGAGCTCCAGGAATACCGGGATGTTCCTGCTGGTGAATCATCCCTTCGGAGAGCAGCTCCTCTTCCTGCCTCAGAGGCACCCAGGGGCTCCTCCAGCTGTCTCAGCACGAGTGTCTGCTGCAATTTGAGCTGTCTGAAATTATCCTGTTTTGCCTCCAGCAAGGCACAGGCCCCTTGCAGTTGTGGTGTCACATCTGGCAGAGAGGTGCAGATGTGTCAGAGCCCTCAAACATCTCACTCGGCTTGAGGTGCCTGGAGGCGTGCAGCTAAATTGATCTTAAAATTCTTTTTTTGCAGATGTTTAATCTTCCCTCAGCTCTGAGCCTGGAGCTGGGGATGTGAATTAAACCCTCAGCTGGTACCCAGGACAGGCTCAGCCTGTGTCCAAGGAGAGAAGATTTATCTCCCAGGATTTCAGGGTAGTGTCCAGTTTGCTGTATCCCCTAAATTTAGGTTCAACATGTAGGAATCTCCTCATGGCAGCCAGAGTCAGTGCAGCTCTAATCACCAAAATTTGGGATCTGGTTCGGAGCAAAATCAACTCCAAGGCACCCAAATGAGGCTGGATATGACACGGGAGCTTTGGGAGATCTGAGAGGCTCCAGGGGGAGCTCAGAGCCCCTTGCAGGGCCTGAAGGGGCTCCAGGAGAGCTGGAGAGGGACTGGGGACAAGGGATGGAGGGACAGGACACAGGGAATGGCTCCCACTGCCAGAGGGCAGGGATGGATGGGATATTGGGATGGAATTCCTGGCTGGGATGAAATTCCCAGAGAAGCTGTGGTTGCTCCTGGATCCCTCGAAATGTCCAAGGCCAGGTTGGACAGGGCTTGGAGCAACATGGAAGAGTGGAAGGTGTCCCTGCCATGGCAGGAGTGGAATTAAATGGCCTCTAAATCCTTTCCAATCCAATCCAGTCCAATCCAGTCCAATCCAATCCAATCCAATCCAACCCAATCCAACCCAATCCAACCCAATCCAACCCAATCCCATCCCATCCAATCCAACCCAATCCAATCCAACCCAACCCAATCCCATCCCATCCCATCCAATCCAATCCAACCCAATCCAATCCAATCCAACCCAATCCCATCCCATCCCATCCCATCCCATCCCATCCCATCCAATCCAATCCAATCCAATCCAACCCAATCCAATCCAACCCAATCCAATCCAATCCAACCCAATCCAATCCAACCCAACCCAACCCAATCCCATCCCATCCAATCCAATCCAATCCAATCCAATCC
>JAREIS010000244.1:887500-935675 GCA_030060385.1 Muscicapa striata striata
AACAAATTCAACTCAAATTTGACCTTGCAAATTGCAAAGGTCATCTTTAATCTGGACTTGATAAATCCATGTTGTAGAGCAGGCACATTCCTAATGTTATAAGGGAAGGAAGGAGAAAAGAGGGGAAGGAAGAGAAATTTCCAGTGGAGCTCAGGAAAGCAGGTGGAGGGAGGCCAAATCCATTTGCATGGGAATGTCAGGCAAAGAGCCAAGGGTAGGAGGGATGGAAGGACAGCCTGGAAAAGTGAAGGGATGATCCCTGGTGTGGGGACAGCATTCCACTGGGAGATGAGGAAATCAGCTTCCTGCCAGCCCAGGGAATATGGGTGAAAGGCTTTCAAAGATTCTGGTTTGGAGCAAGGAAGAGCAGGAAGAAGAGGGGAATTATGTGAGGGTTAAATAATATTGGGGGTTTCTGGGGTTAAATAATAGTGGTCAGAGTTCTTGCATTCACAAAAAAACAAAAACAAAAACAAAAACAAAACAAAACAAAACAAAACAAAAAAAACAAAAAAACAAAAAACAAAAACAAAAACAAAAAAAAACCCAAAAACCCCAAAAAAACAACCAAAAACCAACCAAAAACCCCAAAACCAAACAAAGCCCCCAAAACAAACAAACAAACAAACAAAGCCAACCAAGCAAAACACCCAAAATGAACAAACAAAAACACACAAACAACAAGAACAACAACAAAACAAAAACCAAAAAACTGCAGGGATTGGTGATGAAATCAAGTTTGGTTGTTAGGTTACAAAGCAATAAATTGTCCCAAAAATCAATTAAAATGGTCAAACAATTCAAGGCAATTCTGTTCCCTTTCATTTTCGTGTCAAAATTATCACTTCCATGCACGGTCCCTTTGGAATAGTTTTCATTATTTGTTTTGCAACCCAAAGAAGCTGAAGGAAAGAATGTGCCTGGGATTGGGGAATCTGATTTGATGGCCACAACCTCAGACCAACAAAACTCAGTTTCACCATTGAGGAAATTTCAGATTTGATGAAAAAAGCCCTTTGACTTCAGGCTTCCTCATCTGTTTATTATTTGAGGAATGGGTTCTCAGTAGGAGGAAAAGTGCAAGTGTTTTCCCTCTGGGATTGATGCCTCTCCCTTCCAGTGACCAGACTTTTGTTGTTTTAAAGTCTGGGGAAAAATAAACAGAAGGGAAACCTGATAGCACTTCCCTGATCTGGAGACAGTAGCACTGAAAGAAAATAAACCAAGCTCCTCACCCACTAAGGGTGGGATAAGAGACCTTGGCCTTCAACTTCAGTCAGGGAAAGTCTTTTGGAAATTGGGAGTGGGGGATGGAATTTTCTGGTGGAATTTTTTTAATTATAAAAGTAATGGAAGAGTGAAGTGGATGGTCAGGGGTTGACTGTGGGTGTTTATTGATCTACCAGCATTAACTGAGCTGATCTTTTCTCAGGAAACAAAGGAAATCTCGAGATTCTCCCTGATTACAATTTTCTGGGATATTTTAATTTGCATTTCAATCCTCAGGAAGATCAGGAGAGCAAACTCTGCCTCAAGCTCACCTCGTGATGGAGACCACAAAAAGCAGCTGTCAAAGAGCCATCATCACTAAATAAAGATCTTTGCAACTGGAATTCCTGGGAGACTTTTAGAGCTCAGGAGCTTGGAGGGATTTCCAAGGGATTTGGGAGTGACCTGGAAAGAAATTGCCACTTAATTTAGGAGGATGACATCATTAATGACAGAATGTGTAACAAAAGGGCTGGAGGAGGCTGTTGCAAAATCTCCTGGCCCTAAATTGCGTAGATATGCTGGAAATTATACAATTTTCTAATTATTTTTTTTGGTTTTTTAAATTAATCATAACCAGGATATGAATTAGAAGTAATGTGTTAGTCTTAAATCACTTTTAGCCACATAGCTGAGTATTTTTACACAGATTTTATTGGGAAAATCAATGAAAATATAAGTTTTTTTTAGAACAAACCCTGAAGTGCTTCAATGAGCAAGGCCTGGGAGAAGGAAAAGGATTGTTGGATTGGACACAAGGAGTGCAGGATTTATGGAGCACAAGGACATTTTGCAGAAAGCAGAAGATAAAGGAAAAGGTAAAAAACCTTCAATATATTTGTGTCCCTGCCAGGGGGAAAAAAATACTAAAAAGATTAAAATGAAGAGCAGGATACTAATGAATGAATTAAAGAGGATTATGTAATTTAGAGCCAATAAACATTAATTTCTTTGGTAAAAATGCAGAAAAAGGTGAAAAAGTTTTGCATCAGTGTCCACATGGAGGCTGGAATTCTGTTGGCCACACAAATGGGATTTCACAACTCATGGAAAGGCAACTTTGTCCTGTCCCTGTCCTGCTGTGACCACAAACAGCTTTAGGTCAAACATAAACACCTCGGGTGACATCACATCCTCTGGATGTGGAGAGATCCACAGAACAACAGGAGCTGAAGGGAAAAAAGAGAGAGGCTGCAATAACAAGGAAAAACTGGGAAGGATCATCTCCAAGGGGATGCTGGGGTGGAAAATGAGGCAGAACAAAATCAGAGCTGGACCTGATGTGAGTGAGGGAAAAATGGGAGTGGGAACAGATGTGGCCTGGTGAGGGGAAGGGGTTTGGGGACAGGGAATGTGTGACAGGGAAGGGGCAGAGAGTGATGTGAACATGGGTCACACCTCCAGCAGGACTGATAAAATAACAGGAAGAAAGGCTGGAAAGGATTTCTGGGGATCATCTGATCCATCCCTTTGGACCTTTGGGCATGAAGAGGGAATTTGGCCCAACTGCCCAGGGAGAACCAGCACAAGAAATAAAATTTTAATGTTTCCTGAAGTGTGAAAACTCCAAGTCACCACACCCATTCCAACTTTGGAATAACATGGAATCCTCTAAATGTGCTCAGCACAGAGCTGAGCCAGGCTGGGGCTGGCCCCAAACATCAATGTCCCAAATGCTCTGAGTGACCACAGAATCAGAGAATGGCTTGGGCTGGGAGCACCTTTAAAGGTCACCCGGCCCAGCTCCCCTGCTGGGGATGGATGGATGGATCAGGTGGCTCAGACCAGTTTATCCCCTGGATATTCCCAGGGATGGGGCATCCATCCCTGAAGGTCACTCTGTGCTTCACCATCTCCTGGGCCAAGGAGGGAGCTCAGGCTGTCAATGAAATCCTGCTGGTGGAGGTGATTTTGGTCAGGATTGAGTGTCTCGAGGGAGGAGGGGGATGAATCTGTCTCAGGGGTTTTAACACATTTTCCTGTGTTTGTTTGCAGGCACTGCAGGATATGGGATTTCCTCTGGCCAGTTTGGGACCTCTGTCCCAGCTGTGCCATTTTCCAGCTGTGCCATCCTCCAGCTCTGCCATCTCCCAGCTGTGCCATCTATCCCAGCTGTGCCATTTCTCAGCTCTGCCATCTCCCAGCTGTGCCATTTTCCAGCTGTGCTATCCATCCCAGCTATGCATTCCATCCCAGATGTTCCACTTCCCATCTGTGCCATCCCCAGCTGTGCCATTTTCCAGCTGTGCCATTCCCCAGCTGTGGCATCTCCCAGCTGTGCCATCTATCCCAGCTGTGCCATCTTCCAGCTGTGCCATCCATTTCAGCTATGCCATCCATCTATCCCAGCTGTGCCATCCCCCAGCTGTGCCATTTTCCAGCTGTTCAATTTTCCAGCTGTTCCATCCATCCCAGCTCTGCCATTTCCCAGCTGTGCCATCTCCCAGATGTGCCATTTCAGGTGTGCCATTTTCCAGCTGTGCCATTTCCCAGCTGTACCATCTTCCAGATGTGTCATTTCCTAGTTGTTCCACCCATCCCAGATGTGCCACTTCCCACCTGTGCCATCCATCCTAGCTGTGCCATCTCTCAGCTGTGCCATTTTCCAGCTGTGCCATCCATCCCAGCTGTGCCATCTGTCCCAGCTGTGCCATTTTCCAGCTGTGCCATCCATCCCAGCTGTGCCATCCCCCAGCTCCTTGTGTTCTCCTCCCTGTGAACAGCTACAAAGTTCTTGTTTTGGTGCCATGGAACCATCGCTGTGTTTTCCTCTTTATTCTCACCCCAAATCCAAAGTGTGGCACCAGAACAATTTCTAGGAGGGAAAATGAACTCTCCCAGTCAAAGCCAGGACACAAAGAGAGAATTTTTTACCTTCAGATGGGATTTGCTTCATGCCTTGGCCATTCTTGGAGATGCTTCAGAATCTCGTGGCCAGATCGTGGCTGTTGCTAAAACAGGCACTAGCACAGCCTAAATAAAGCCTGGCCTATCTCAGGCTCTGGCTGCCAGCCAGGGAATTTTGTGTCTTTCCAAAAAGCCAGGGTAGTCCTACACATTTTCTTTTTTCTCCCCCATTCCCACAAAACCACCCTGGGACACTCCCAGGGGATTTTGGGATCTCCAGACCTTGCTGTGTCTGTTTGGAGGCAGAGAACTTCTCAAGGTCATCCAGACCTGGCTTTCTCCTCATGTTCCAAAGGGTCTAGCAGTGGGAAAGGATTTCATCTGGCCTTGAAAATCTTGTCTTTATTCAGTTATAAAATTTTGGGACCCTGGGAAATTGATTTTCATCCATTTTGTCTGAAATATTTCTCTTTGGGTCTGTAAAGACATTTCTCTGGGTGAATGATTCCCCTTCACACAGAAATATTTTCATTTTTAACACACAATGATTTGAATTTCTGGAGGGGAGAGAGAAACCAAATGGGATTATCCAAAAAATGAACATTGAAATTGAATTGATAATCAAAAAAAAAGGGACAAGGAAAGAGGAGAACCTCAGGTGATTCCAACATGAAAGAATTTGATTCATCAAGACCATCAATGCTGGTAAAGTGAAGTGGAGAAAATAATGGGAATCTTTTTCACACCTTATTCACATTTATGGACTGATAAAATAACAGGAAGAAAGGCTGGAAAGGATTTCTGGGGATCATCTGATCCATCCCTTTGGACCTTTGGGCATGAAGAGGGAATTTGGCCCAATTGACCAGGGAGAACCAGAAAAAAAATAAAATTTTAATGTTTCCTGAAGTGTGAAAACTCCAAGTCACCACACCCAAGTTGCCACAAATCTTGATGCAGCATCCCAGAAATTATGGCTTTGACTTCCACTGTTTCAGCCATATCATTTGGATAATTTTATATATATAAATATATATATATTTATATTATATATATATATATATATATATAATATATAATATTATATAATAATACATAATATATATAATACATATAAATTATATAATATAAATTTATATTATATTATATTATATTATATTATATTATATTATATTATATTACATTATACTATATTATATTACATTACATTATATTATATTATATTATATTATATTATATTATATTATATTATATTATATTATATTATATTATATTATATTATATTATATTATATTATATTATATATATTTATTCATATATATAAATTGATATAATTTTAGTTTCCTTCTGATCTGGAACCATTCACAAAAAAACACTTCCAAGCCTTTATGCAAAACATGAATCTTATATTATGTCTTTAAAAAACAGTGATTCTAGGAAGAGAATTTAATGAAAAAATACCAATTATCCTTTGTGTTTTCCCAGGTTTAGGTGAGTTAGAAGGATATCAAGGGAGGAAAATACAATTTAAGCCCCTCCTAGATAGGCCCAGAAAAAAAAACGGCGCTTGAAGCAGAACGAGGCGTGGGGAGATGAAAAATGACAGAAGGAAAAGCAGGGCTGATGATTAGGAGATATTTCCTGAAAACCACAAGCACCAGATGACTGCGACTTTCCCAGGGGAAAGGGTGGGAAATCTCTTCCTTTTGGCTTTTTAATGTTGGATAAAGGCCTGAGGGACAATTCCACAGAAGCCACTGTCATCGGTGCCAGCTCAGGTTATCACGTCTGGCCTGGGAATCATTGGCCCAGACCATGTTTTGTGTTGAATTTTGTATTTCAGCAATGATTTTCCCAGCTTGCATAAGAGCATTTCAGCAGCTCCAGCCACCTAATCCTCCAAAGATGTTTTTCCAAATGTTTGGCCATTTAAATCCACACAGTAAAATTCTGGCTGGATGAAACAGAGATTCCAGTCCAGCAAATCTTTTGCTGGGGCAAATTTGACACTTTAACCTGCTTTAATGTCACTGATAATGAGAGTAATAATCACTTTTCTCTTTAATTTTTCAATCATTTTATCTCCCTGAGAGAAACTGAAGGTTATGAAGACACCAAACCTCGTATAAAAGCTGCATTTTGCATTTTATTCATATTTTCTCTTTCCAAACCTCTGCTTCCCTTTCTCTGGGAAATGCCACGATTTTCTAAAGGTCAGCTGGAGAAAATAAAAGGCTTTTTATTAAATGCAAACCGTGTGGATTTTCACTTGTGCTGCATAAGAATTTGCTTGTCATTATAAAGTGGAATTAAATATTTTATAAGGTAAAAGAAGTTAATATTTTTCGGATGGTGAACAACAAATGTGTCCTGCACCAGGTTTGTGGGCTGGGAGTGCTCTTATAAAGCTCTGCTGATTTTAAATTAAATTCCTGGCTTTAATTTTTTTTTTCTGACTTGTTTTTCTTCACTATTTTGGGAATACAGTGGGAATCCCATCCAGGTGGTGACCACGCTGTCCTTGGAGTTACAAATTTCCATAATTAGAAATATTCCCTGTGCCCAGCACTTTACAGAGCGAGTTGCATCTCCTTTGAGATGTCCATAAATTCAGAGTCCTGCTTTTTATAAAATTTTATATTTCCTTCAGTATTTAATGAAGAAAAAAGGCAGCTTTCAGAGAGTTTCATTCATGTTTAAACCCACACTTCTCTACAGATATTTTTGAGGCTGTTTGGCCAAATTTTCTCCAAAAATTCCTCACAAAACAGGAGCAAGCAGCCCACGGAATAAAGGCTGGAATTAAAACCTCCCTCTTTTGAGGGCAACCTGGAAAAATCCGTGTTTAGGATTTATTCTTCCCATACATCTGCTCCTCCATCCTCAAATGTCAGCTTGCCCTGACCTCCCAGGCTAAACCCAGAGGCCCTGCCCTGCTTCCAGGCTCTATTTTGGTGGGTTTTTGGTGGATTTTGGTGGTTAGAACGCTGCAGGCTGAGGGAACTGAGAGCACGTTGGTATCCAGACCCTAATTCCCAATGGGAATGTTCATCCAGCACCTCCAGAGAGGAGAGACCTCAGCTGCAAAAACAGAGATCAGCTTCTTGCCTCTGTTTAGGAAAGGAGCTGGTTCTGCTTTCCTTAATTCCATGGAGATGCTGCCCCTCCTCAGGAAAAGGAAAGTTGGATTCATGTTGCTCCTGAAGTGAAATTCTCAATTTTAATATTTTTTTTTTTTTCTGCATGAGGCACTAAAAAAGCTCATTCCTGGCTGCCAGTGGCAGCAAGGAGAATCATAAAATCATAGAATAATTTGAATTATAAGGGACCTTAATGGTCATAGAAAAAAATTGAATTATAAGTGACATTAATGATCATCTAAATGTTGTTAAACCTTGTAACAATGCATTGGAGCTGGCAAAAAACTGATTTATTATCTAGCCAGCTCTTCCTCTGAAGAAATTTTCTCTCTCATTCAGCATCTTTATCCATGCAGTTAATTAGCCCTGTCTCCTAATTAGCCCTCTAATCTCAGCCATCAGAAAGTTCCAGCTGAAATTTAGCAGCTAGACATTGGCTAAAGGAGATAAAATCAGAATTTTCAGTTTCCTGCCCTCCAAAAATAGGTGGGATGCATCCACAGAAAGATGTCACAAAAATCTCCTGAATGGAGCAGAATTCTGTTGGTTATTGGGTTCCACCCAGGATTCCTCCCAGTTTTTTTAAGCTCCTGTTAAATTTGATCCTGCCTTTCCACGTGTTCCCAGCTCCTGCCAACCTGGGGCTGATTTCAGAGGCTTTGAGTGCTGAATTTCAATCTTTGGGGTTATCAGCCTGCTGCAGGGAGGGGTTAATTCCCAAAATCCCAGACTCTGTGGATGTACAAAAGACAAAACCTGCTGTTCCCAGAGAGTTTTGTTTAATTTCAAGCTCTATTAGGACTCTGTTATTAGATTTTAAATACCTTGGGTAATTAACGACCCTGATTGGTCTCTCCTGCACATTTTTGTTGGTGGTTCTGCATTCCAGAGGATTCCCAAAACTCTGCAAGTGTAAATGGAATTTATTCCAGCAGGAATTGAAGAGTTCTGCCATAATCCAGAGTTCCCAGCCCATTTTCTCTGCAGCTCTGGCCAACCTTGGAATTTCCATGAATTCCCCATTTATAGCATCAGCTTTACCCATCCACTGGTTCATCTCCACTCCTCCTAAAAGTGAAGAGATGTTTGGTTTATAAACTTCATAAGGAAAATTTGAGGATATTTCACAATGTCAGAGAATTAAAATTATTGTGCCTTTAGGATGGTTCAAGGACAAAACAGGATTCAGATATTTTGCTGATAAAACAGAATAAATTCCCTCAAAATGGAGAGCAGAGAAGTACAAAGGTGGCAACTATTTAGGAATATTTATTTCAGAAATTAAGTTTAATAACCCAGAACCTCCCCACTGCAGCTTAAGGAGAGTTCATGTTCACAGGTATGGAAAATAGAGATTTTCCCTGGTGTAATGCCAGAAAAAAGGAGACTTTTTACTCCTCAAATGCCATTTTATTCCCTATGGATTTGTGGTTTGGAGATTTTTTTAGCATCTCAGAACAAGGGTAAAAAGTGATTCTTACTTCACACAACAAACTTGATCTGTTCTGGTTTTGCTTTCAAATTTAATTTGAATTATTCAATTTTATTTATTCTTATTTATTTTAATAACAAACTTTTAAACATAAAATTTTAACATTTTTTTACATTTTATATTTATTCATTACTCACTCAAATTTAATTTGAACTATCTGATCATTCAAATTTAATTGGAATTATCTCCTTACCATTAAAGGCATCCAAACCCAACTTTCACAACCAGTCACAAAAAACTGAGGCTGAAAATTAATTGGACTGGGATCCCTTGTGGGACCTCCCCCTCTTACCTAAATATCATTTTCCTTTATTTATGGCCCCCCAGAACCTGCAAGGCCTCGGGGATATTTTGGCTGTGTTTATCCTGCACGCTCCATGTGCTGTTTTTTAAATCCTGTCATGTCCCATATAATTGTAAGTTGTCTCCTGAGAATCCAGGCTCTGTTTTCATACAATTTCCCATTATTTTTGTTCAGGGTATGCATTGATACCTTTTTATTTTTCCTTTTCAAACTTAACAGCATAAACAAAACAAACCCTGCCCTGCTCAGCGCTTTGCTGGCATCTTCTCCCCAAGTCACACTAGGAATAAATTTATTTTTCAGGCCAGGATAAAGCAAAAGGATGTTTGTAGAGAAAGGAGTCAGCACTTCGTATTTTATGCTTCATTAATGTTTTTCTGCAGGAATTTGGGACAGTTCTGATCAGGGAGTTGCTTCTTTTAAAGGCTGGGATTCGGTTTTTCACTTCAGGCAGAAGAAAAGGCTCAGGACATTTTCCTTGTGTCACTGCAACCTCTTGGATTCAGGTTGGATATTAGGAAAAATTTCTTCCCTGAAAAAAGAGATGTCAGGGAAGGGGTGGAATCACCATCCCTGGGAGTGTCCAAAAACCAAGTGGATGTGAGACTTCACACCCCAGGTTCATGGGATTTGGTCAAAGGTTGGACTTCATGACTTTGTGCATTTTTCCAACCTTAATTATCCTAAAATTCTATGATTCCTCTTCCTAAGTCATAACCCCATCCTCCAAAATATCCTCCAGATCCCTTCCCTGAAATGACATTAAATTTTCAGGAAAATCTCCCAGGGATTGCTCCCACCCTGCTGCAGCCACCCCCATTTGTTCAGCTGGATGATTTTCCAGCCCCACTGATCAAACCTCATCGATGCCACTGATTATCAATAATTACCTGGAATTAATTGCCACTAATTCCTGCTCATAAGGAAGCCCTGAATTGCACAGAGATAACTCCTGCCAAGCAAATCCCACCCCTGTGTTAGAGCTGCCCTGCTCAGATCCCACACAAGAATTTACAAGCACAAGTAGAGTGAGATGAATTTCACACCAAGTGAATAAGTTGTAGTCAGATTTAATAAAAACCCACTTAATTATGTGTTTTATTTTGGCTTCCAGTGGCTCCCTGCAGACACTGGGCCAGCTCCTCATCTGGTGTAAATGAATAATCCTGCACTGGTTGTAATTAGAGGCTGAGTTATTTAGGACAGCTGAAATTCAGGCTCTAAATAAAAACATTTCTGCTTCAGCTGAGGTGAGAGAATGAGAAAATTCCATGCTTGGTTGTCTTTCTAAAATGTAGGGTTTAAAATTTCTGGTTTTTTGTACAAAAATCTGTCCCTGAGTTTGGTATAAATTGTTGTTGGAGAGGTTTAAAGGCAGCAAATGGATTAGGAAAATCTCTTTTCTAAATTAGGAAAATTTCTTTTCTGAAATTCTCTTCTTCTCTCTTCATGACTGGGTTATAAACTCAGTGGAACTTCTAAAGCTTGAAAATTGATAAGGAAAGATGGGAAGGGAAGAAATGCCCCAAAATTTTAATTTGTGAGGAAAAAATGCCCTGCTCCTGAAAGAAACACAATAAAAAAACCCTTTAGAATGACATTGATGTGGAAACAAAATTCCATCTGTCTTCCTGACTCTCCTCACATTCATTCAGGACTTCTCTCCTCACAATTTTGGAGAAGATTGGGAATATTCTCCTGCTCCCAGAACAGGTGGGATACCTGTTCAAGGCTTCCCAGGAAACCTGGAGCTGGGATTTGAGCTGGTGCAGCCACTCCTGAACTTGAATTTGAATTCCTGGGCTGGATTTGAGCTTAGCCCAGCCCTTAAACCACCCAGAGCAGCTGCTGGACTTGGCTCTGGAGCTGTGGGAATTGGCCTGGACAAGAAGGGAGGGAGAAGGAAGCAGAGAGAGGGAGGGAAACGAGGGGAAATGCAGGTGCATGATGCAATTTTGTTTTTTAGCTGAGGGACAGGGCCACAGGTGGCAGAACAATCATGAAAAGGCAGCCAAGGCTGGGGCTGTCAGGAGCTGTGGTCACTGCACACAATGCTGGCACAGGGATTTCTCATTTCCTGACCTTGCTGGGCTTGATGTCACCAAAGTGTCACTGGACCAGCGTGGCAGCTCTGTGCTCACAGAGAAAATTTAGGATTTTTTTTAGGAGTTCAGATGCTCAGGGGGGTTTGACAGCTCCCTCTCCTCATCCTCTAAGCTGAGCCTAATCTTTGCTGAAGGGCTGGGGTGAGATCCCTGTTTCCTGATGGCAGATTGTGGAGGTTCCCAACCTCCAGTGCTCTAAGGCACCAACTTTGGAGCTCTATAGGCTCCTACTCTGAGCTCTGGGCTCCTACTTCATTGGGTTATCTTAAATAAGCAAAGCAGCTAAGAGTTAAAATGTTATTTATTACAAAGCACATCTTAATACAAAGCACATCAGTCTCAAAGGCAATGGCAAAGCAATGGCAAATGCAGTGGCAATAAGTGAATGACTGAATGCCAGAATGGCTAAAAGCACCAACTCTCCCCAATACAAACTCTTATAGAGGATTTTTCCAACAAGCTAAGACACAAACTCAGACCACCACTCCTTAACCTATTAGAATTCCAGTTTCTTACCACACCAGGCTATATATAGAGCTATGCATACAATCTATTTTGTTCTATCTGAAAAATGTCAGCAATATTCTTATTAGAGCTCTATTATGTCTAAGTCCTGTCTACAACTGTGGGCCTCTTGCTGAAGATGTCAGTATGTTTCAAATTTCACTAGAACTCGTTCTGCTACTGTGGCATTTGAAACCTTTCACTTACTAAAAGCATTAGAACTCACCCTAAAATTACTAACTTAAATGTCTGCTTTATGTGTGAGTGGCTTAATGTACTTCAATCCATCCAAAGGCTTTAATTCAATCCCTGCACTCTGATTTCTCTCTGAAGAATTCAGAGACACCCCTGACTCACTGACTCCAACAGGAGATAATCCATGGGTGTTCACACGAGCAGGCACAGGAGCTGCTGCCTTGGAGCCCAAAAAAGATCCCATCCCTTCATTGCACAGCTCTGGGAAACACTTGGAGACATCCAACACACTCCCTGCAGTTCAGAGGCCACAATAAAATCATAATTATTGGCTGTCAATAATTCCTTGGGAAGGTGGGTCCTGGAAGGTAATGAGTGATTGATGTGTTACAATATAAAGGTCACAGGTAGAACAAACCTCACCTGATTTTTTTAGTTAGATATTCAAACATCAGAGCACCTTAGACTTCCCTTTGCAATCAATTTGAAACTCAATAATTCATTTTATTCCAAGCTAGGCATCAAAAAAATCTGAATTATTTGGCTTTAAATTTGGCCTGAAATCTGCACCAAAAAAACCAAAAATGGTCAAAAATCCAGTGAGATTCCAGGGATTTCTGAGGAAAAATCTGGGAAAATGAGCAGGCAAAATATCCGGAGGAAATGTGACTTAAAATGGTCCAAAACTCCAAAAATCACACAAAAAATTGCCCCAAACCACCTAAAATCTGCAAAAATTCCAAGAATTGCTGGGAAAAGCATCAGAAAAAATTCAGATCTACAACCCAGAAAAATCCCTGAAAATTTGCGCTAAGAAATGCAAAATACCCCCTAAAAATCACAGTAAAAATATCCCAAAAAGTCCTAAACTCTGCACCAAAAAAACCAGAAATGATCCCAAAATCCAGTGAGATTCCAGGGTGTTTTTCCTCATGGTTGTAAATGGTGATTACCTGGAAATTAATTTTCTTCCTTCCATACAACTAAAGACAGGTGAGCTCCATCCCACCTCTTCTTGCCCTTGAATTCAGCAAAATTTGGATTCAAACATCCCTTTGTGGCTTTAGGCTTTGTGTGTTAAGGCAGATGAGGATTCTCTGGACCCCAAGGGGTGACAAAACTCCTCCTTTGCCTGTGCTGAAGGGGCAGGGAAGGTGAATTGCAGCTGACCCCACTCCCACCTCCTTCCAGAACAGCTGGAATCCTTCTGGAAAGAGGAATTAAAAACTCCCTGCACATCCCCAAACAGTGCCACCCCTCCCTGGACAACATCTTCTCCCAAAATCCTTCAGCCACTGCTGAAACTTGAGTTTGGAAAACTCTCACTTCATGAACATCCTCAATTTTTGGGATGTGAGCAAGCAGAGACTGTCTGTGCTTGAGGAGCAGCCCAGCCACACTTAGAGAACAGTGACTTTTATCCTGGGGACATTTGAGGGGTGTTCCAAAGGCCACTGATGTCAGCAGGAAAAGACCTTTTGATTTCCATGTGCTCTGGATGAGACCCAGAAGGAGCAGGGAGTGAAGTCAGGGCCGCTCTTTCTCACACACAGCTGAAGCTGGAGCCTCGAAATCTCTGGTATTTGCTGAGCAGCAGTGAGTGTGGGTCAGGAAGGCAGCTGAGCTTTCCTTTCCTCTCAAACTGTTTGTCTTGCTTTGCAGCCTAAAGCAATAAGAATAATTCCATGACAAAATTCAGGCCTGGAGAAGCTGACAGAGCAAAAATTGTGACCAATAGAAAACTTCCAAAGGCTCCTCCAAGCTTAAGAATTTCATTTCTATTGCCTGGCTTAATTCAGGCCCTGCCATTCATTTATTTGAAATGTTCTATTTGTTGGGCTGGGTGGGTTTTGATTGTTTTCCTTATCAGCTCCTTGAACCCTGTATTTATCCTGAGAAAACCAGCAGTGACCACAGAGCTCAGAACCCTCAGAGCAGGATCTGGGCTTCATTTTTCTGGATTCCTGAGAGTGGGATGAGCAGGAAGATTGTGTTTGGTGTAAGGATGTTGTGTTTAGATGTGGCTGTGCTTTGTCCCTGAAGAAGGTGAGATAATATCCTGAGATCTCACATTCCCAGCAAGCTTTTGGAGCACTAAAATGGGATAAGACCTCCCAATTTCCACCTCAGCCCAGAGCTGAGCTTCTCAATAGACCCATTAATCCCATTGGAGAGGTGTTGGATTGGGAGAAACATCCTTACTCCTTCCTTAACCACCCAAATTTGGGGATGTTGTGTGAAGAACCACATTGGTTGAACTGAGCACACAGTGACTCCTGCCAGGAGCCACCAGTGCTGCCTGAAGCAGTTTTCCCAGGAAATCAGGAGTGATTCCTGAAGGATGTTGTGGCCTTCCCCACTGTGACCTCTGCATGGATTCCTCTGAAATGTGAGCTTGGAAACAGAAGGGACAGAGAGGGGATAACTGAGGCAGCATGAAACTGGTGAGTGACACCAACACCCAACTGCAGAAAAGTGTTTGGAGTTCAGTAAGCTCAGTCTGGAAAGAGATCCCTGGATTGTCACTGTGGATGCCAGCTCAACCCTGGTCTTGTTCTGAGCCATGACAAGTGCAGGGAATGTTCAGAACAACAGGAAAAACTGCTCAGGGAGGAGAAGGAATTCTTCTGCCCAGCTGGATCCAGAGCAGAGTCAATAAAAGGAGCTGGACATTGTCCTGGTCTCTCCTCCCTGCATCCTCAAGGGGACATGAAAAAACAGAATCCTTGTCACACTGAGAGCAGGAAGGTGAAATCAGAGAATCCCAAATAGGTTTGGGTTGGAGGGACCTTAAAACTCATCTCATTCCACCCCTGCCACGGCAGGGACACCTTCCACTATCCCAGGGTGATCCAAGCCCTGTCCAGCCTGGCCTTGGACATTCCAGGGATCCTGGGGCAGCCACAGCTGCTCTGGGAAAGCTGTTCCAAGGTGACCATGGCTCTGCTGACCCACCAGGATCTGCCAAAATGTGCCCAGAGAGGGGCGAGTTGAGCACCCCAGGAGGTGGAAGATGATCACAGCTCATTGTGGGATGTAGGGAAGGTGTGAACAGAGCTCTGTAGAACAGATGAGACTTTGTAAATTGAGCTCATCACTCATACAAGAAATTAAATAAATCAATTGACCGCTCTCCACGCACACAGACACACATAAAGTGATTTTCCCTCATTCAGGCTGCCTGATTTTCCACCCCATAAAATCCTAAACAAAGCAGATCACGAGACCCCATCTCTCAGAGAGCAATGACAGCTCTGCCTGATGCCACAAGAAATACCCAAAAATGCCCCTCTGGAATTCACACCATGCACAGGACCTGCAGGAACCTGAGGAACCCTGACATCCTGAGCTTTCCTGTCCTATTTCCTCCAGACCAGACAGATCTGGCTGTATTGGGAAACCTCCTGGGATGTGGAATTGGGTATGTGGAACTTTCCAAGCCACCCCAAAACTTCTTGAGCAGCAACACCAGTCAGATCAAGAGCCATCACAACTTTCTGCTTATTTTTTTCTGTAGCATGCTGTGACTTCTAAAGACCCAATTTTAACACAATTCTCCTGAGCAAGGCTTGCTTGGCAAGGAATAGGAGATTAATATATATATATATATATATTTATCAAATTTTTTCAATGGATGTACCAGCTTGCAACCAGAAAACTGAATTCCTAAAAAATCAGTATATTTCTATGTAAGAAAAAAAAATGCTCATAAGTACATGGATGGTTTTAATAGGTGTACTTAAAAATGAAGCTGCTCTGACCACACCTTTTATCAGGAATCTTTTCTGCTTTGTTGGGATAGTTGAGCTGCCCTGGGGTGGTTTGCACATAACTCCTGTCTCATGCTTTGCCTGCCTGATGTTGGTGTATTTGGCATTTTGCTTTCCCAAGCAAATATTTTCACTTGCTGATGATTTCCAAGTGCTGGAAACAAGAGGGGAGGGAATAAATATCTTTATCAGACTCCTGAAAAAGGGAAAATCCCTCCTGGGGTGTTCCAGCCCAGGCTGGACATTGGGGCTTGGAGCAGCCTGGGATAGTGGGAGGTGTCCCTGCCCATGGCAGGGGTGGAATTGGATGATTTTTAAGATTTTTCTAAGTCCAACCATTGGGATTCTCAGATTCTAAGATGTTTCCTGAGCTAAAAAGCAGCTGACAGAGAAAATCCCATCCCAGAGCTCTAAAGTTAACATTTTTTGCAACTGACCCTGTCTTTATCCTGAGTACAAACATTTTCTGACACTGATTTCAGTGGCCCAGTGCTGATTTACACCAGTGGAAGCTTTGCTCTGGAGTCATGTGGGGTTTCCTAATTTTATTAGGATTTTATTGTTGTTTTTCAGTGATACAGGAAGAAAATTCAGCTCCAAGCCAGCAACAATAATTTGCCACAGTGAACACGGAAAAAGGGATGGAACAGCTGAGAGAAGGGTGAATTAAGCACATTTTAAACTTTTAAATGAAAATAAAAACCAAACCAAACAACCCAGCTGGAGACAGAGGGGAAAAAAAAGAGGAAAAGGAGGGGGGGGAAGAACACAAGCTCAGCAAAGTTCCAGTGTCCTCTGAAGATTGCTGATGCTCAGAGATTGAGAGAGCCCAGATTTCATTTCTTGGCAGCTCAGCTGAGCAGGATGATCCCCGAGGAGCAGCTCCAGCTCCAGAGGCAAAGCAGCCAGAGGTTTAACCCAAAGGCTACTGGGATGTTGGCACCCTTTCAGCTGCAGAAATGGTAAAATATGAACAATTTGAAAAGCTCACAGAGCTGTAAATCCAGGCTCTGTCACTGATGGAGACACATGTGTGAGCAGCTCCTTTATGCACACACCAGCAAACAGGGAAGGGGCCAAAAAGGAAGAATCTTTCCAGGCTCAGCCATTTCAAGCCTACAGCTCCCATCAATCTTCCAAGCAGAGGGTTCAGGCCAGATCTTCACTGCTGAGTTTCTGTTTCTTGCCTTGTATTAAAGGGGTCTTAATATAATTAATATATAATTAATATATAATTAATATATAATCAATATATAATCAATATATAATCAATATATAATCAATATATAATTAATATATAATCAATATATAATTACTATATAATTACTATATAATTAATACATATATTTTATATATAAAAATATAATTTAATATATATTAATGTACATCAATATATATTAATTTTTATATATTTTAATATATATAAATATATAAAAGATATGAAATATATGTGTTTATGTATTTCTATTTATTAAAAATATAGAAATATCAATATATATTGATGTGTATTAATATAATAATATATAATCGATAAATATATTTTATATATTTATATAAATTACTATATTAATCTACACCAATATATATTAATATTTTATATATTTTAATATATAAATATAAAATATATAAAGATATATTTTTATATATTATTATTTATATTTATATTTATATTTATATTTATATTTATATTTAATATATATCTGGCCTGAATAGATTTAAGAAAATGAGTAAAAAATAGGTGGAAAAGGGAAATTCTGCAGGTTGTTTTTAATGCAGGTGCCAGAATGAATGAGACTCAGCATCCAAGTGGGAGGTGGGTCCCTCCTTCCTTTCCATGCCCCTCCAAATTTTTATGGAAAACGTGTCAGGAAAGGTTTCTGCTCTGCTTTCCCAAGAAATTAAACTTAAACAAGTCTGAGCCTACTTTATGCCTCTTTTTAATCCCTTATCCAATTTGAACTAAATTTGACATCTGAGATGTGTGGATGTGGAAAATTAAGGATGAAAAGATCTGTTTGGAGTGCAGCTTGCTTTTAGGAATTGAAGTTGCAGCTTTTTACAGGCATGGATAAAAAGTTTTTGTTTTTGTTTTTTTTTTTTTTAAGAGAAGAGCTACAAAAATCCTGTGGTTTTTTTTGAGCACCAAAGAATTGGGATGTGGCTCTGGAGGAAATCTGATCATGTCCCTGTTCATCAGCCCCTCAGAATCAGCTTGATCAGCATTTTCTCATGGTTTAAAATCTCACAAACCCTCCTGGCTGCTTTGGAATTCCAGGGACACTTCCACTGTCCCAGCTGGATCCAAGCCCTGTCCAACCCAGCCTTGGGCACTTCCAGGGATGGAGCAGCCAAAGTTTCTCTGGAAAATCCATCCCAGTCTCTCCCCACCCTCACACCCAAGGATTCCATCCCAATATCAAATCTAAACCTACCCTGTTCCATCTTAAATCCACTCCCCCTGACTATCCAAGAGAATCCAGTTGCTTTGCAAGAGCTGCCTGGGATTTCATATGAGGAGAGAAACCAAAAGCAAATTAAAATTCAATTTATTGACATCACCAGGACCTGCTTGACCAGCTCTGTCTGTGCTGCTCCCAAGTGTTGAACAGAGGGGTTTTCATGGATTTCTGCTGAAATAAACCCAAGGAAATCAAAGAACTCAACTCTTACTCCCAGGAGCTGTTCAGGAGTGGCAAAAGTCTTTGTGGAGCAGTCACTAGAGAGCACCAAACATCCACACTCCCTCCAGGAGGCTCTTGTGCCACGGGAATCACTGATGTGGGACAAGGTTGGGAATTACTGATGTGGGACAAGGTTGGGAATTACTGATGTGGGACAAGGTTGGGAATTACTGATGTGGGAGAAGGTTGGGAATTACTGATGTGGGACAAGGTTGGGAATTACTGATGTGGGACAAGGTTGGGAATTATGTGGGACAGGGTTGGGAAATATGTGGGACAGGGTTGGGAATTACTGATGTGGGACAAGGTTGGGAATTACTGATGTGGGACAGGGTTGGGAATTACTGATGTGGGACAAGGTTGGGAATTACTGATGTGGGACAAGGTTGGGAATTACTGATGTGGAACAAGGCTGGGAAAGGTTGGGAATTACTGATGTGGGACAAGGTTGGGAATTACTGATGTGGGAGAAGGTTGGGAATTACTGATGTGGGACAAGGTTGGGAATTACTGATGTGGGAGAAGGTTGGGAATTACTGATGTGGGACAAGGTTGGGAATTACTGATGTGGGAGAAGGTTGGGAATTACTGATGTGGGGCAAGGTTGGGAATTACTGATGTGGGACAAGGTTGGGAATTATGTGGGACAAGGTTGGGAATTACTGATGTGGGACAAGGTTGGGAATTACTGATGTGGGACAAGGTTGGGAATTACTGATGTGGAACAAGGTTGGGAATTACTGATGTGGAACAAGGTTGGGAATTACTGATGTGGGACAAGGTTGGGAATTATGTGGGACAAGGTTGGGAATTACTGATGTGGGGCAAGGTTGGGAATTACTGATGTGGGAGAAGGTTGGGAATTACTGATATGGGAGAAGGTTGGGAATTACTGATGTGGGAGAAGGTTGGGAATTACTGATGTGGGGCAAGGTTGGGAATTACTGATGTGGGGCAAGGTTGGGAATTACTGATATGGGAGAAGGTTGGGAATTACTGATGTGGGGCAAGGTTGGGAATTACTGATATGGGACAAGGTTGGGAATTACTGATGTGGGACAAGGTTGGGAATTACTGATGTGGGAGAAGGTTGGGAATTACTGATGTGGGGCAAGGTTGGGAATTACTGATGTGGGAGAAGGTTGGCATTTCCTGCTGATCTCCATTTATCTCCACATCCCTCCCTGGGCTGGGCTCCAGCATTCCAATGGGGCTTGCCTGGCTGATTTTTTGGTGGGAGTTGTTTGGAGGTGATGCAGAAAACGAACAAAAAAGTAACATGGTTTGAGGAAGTATTTAGGGTGGCTTAGGTCCTTGTGCCACAGAATTGCTGGCAATTAAGAGAAACAAACAACCAAAAAAAAAAATTAAGGATTTAATTTTTTTTCCAGAGTGCATTTGGGTTTTGTCCCAGGTGAAGATTCCTCTTCCTGCTTACCTTGAACCTCACCTCCTCAGCTCGTTCATTCCAACCCATGAAGTTCTTCTCCAGCTTTAACCAATCCATTATTTGAAGGAATTTTCTGCCTTAAGCTTCCATGGCATTTTTTGGGCCTTTTCTCAGTTTTTTCATCATTGCCACCTGCATGGAAAGAGGGAAATGGTTGTGTTTAAAGCATCTGTGAAGTCATGAAGCAGGCATAAAGTAATTTCATTTCAATGAAGTATTTGGAAACCAATGACCCTCAACTCTGCCCTTCTCTGTCTTGCTTTCAGTACCATTTTTTATCATGTTTTATCACTCCTTACCCAGCATCACATCATTTAATCATATAAATTTGATTCAGTAGAGAAAATGAGTTTGGCTTCAGGTATATTTAGGAACTAAAATTCCTGTTGCATTCATCATCCCATTTTGAAATATATGGGTTGGGTGTGTTGAGAAGGGTCTGTGAGGGCTGCTCATCCCAATTCCTCCTGTCCCTGTGTATGAACACATTTCCTCTTTCCCTCTTTTCCTTTTTCCTATAGAAATTGTTACTTGGGCCAAGCTGTGAACAAGATAAAGAATTCCACTGCTGTTCTCCAGAATTAGAATGGTTTGGGTTGGAAAGGACCTTAAAAATCATCCCACTACAGGGAGGTAGTGAGGGCTGGTGGTGCTGGGACACTCATGGAAAAATGCTTGTGATGGATGAATTGGAGAAATTGTCATTCATGTCTCGAGATCTGAGACAAAGGTCAGGGAAGGGTAAAAAATGTCCTTTAAATGGGATGTTGCAACTTCTGTGGGACAATTGATATTCTATGGAATATTTGCCTGGGTCTGTTTGTGGAATCATAGAACCATGGGATGGTTTGGACTGGAAAGGACCTGGATTCAGGGCTGGAATTTCTGGGGAGAGAAAAGAGGAAGATTTTGATTATCAGGAGTTGGCAGAGTCCAGGAGCAGCCTCGTGTACCCAGCTGACCTTCCCTCCTGGCCTAGGAAAAGGCAAATTTCCTGCATTTCCACCTGGGAAGATGCACTTTGCATTCACTTCTGCCTTTGGTACAAATCATGGAATGATTTAGGTTGGAAATAACCTTTAAGATCATCCAATCCAGTTATAAACCCAGCACAGCCAACTCCACCAGACTCTTTGGGTAATCAATACAAATTTTTTTGGTAGGCTTAAAATAATTTAAAAATATCAAATCTAAACCAAATTAAATTCATTTTACACCACCAGTCTTGCAAAGGAAAAATTATCAGAACTGAAGTAAAAAAGGTTATCCTAAAAAGATGAAAAGTGTTTTTTTGGTGGGAAGAGAGCAAAATTATCACAGGTTCTCAAGATCATCAAACAACCTTTAAGATCATCAAATCCAACCATAAACCCACCACTGCCAACTCCACCAGAACTCTGGTTAATTAATAAGAAAAATTAAAAAAAAAATAAAGGCTTAAAATAATTTTAAAATATCAAACTTAAACCAAATTAAATTCATTTTACATCACTAGTCCTCTCAAAGGAAAAAATATCAGAACTGAAGCAAAATAGGTTGCCCTAAAAAGATAAAAAGTGGTTTTTTTGGTAGGATGAAAGCAGAATTATTACAAGTTTTCAAGCAGGTGGATTAAAAATGAAGCATTTGAATTTGTCTGGAACTTTTGGTTTAACTATTTTTCCTCATCTAAAATTAAAAAATTTTATAGCCTGGATATCAGGCACTATGAAAAACCTCGAAGTTTTCCTCTCAAAATATAAAAATGAGCAATTTTGAAAGATGTCGCCTTTTTTCTTGGTCGAACAATTTTGCCAAACTGGAAAATAATTCCACAAATACATTTTGTTCCGTCCTCCACATCTTAGCCATGGAATTTTAGCAAATTCCAAAAAACTGGGACTGTGTTCCTGCATTTTTTTCCCACATCTGTCTATTCCATAGGTTTGGGTATGGCTGGAATTCCCATTGGTTTGGGTAGGAAGAAATTCCCTTTATTTTGTGGAGGTGTGTTTCCTATATGTGCACTGCATAAATATTTTTATGTATTGAAGATTTGTTGCAAACCAAGGAAATTTGAATTTTTTTAAGGAAGTCTTAATTTTTTTCTGTGATTTCCCAGTGATTTGCACGAGCTCTGAGAGATTTAACATTCTGCAACTGAAATCTTTGTAACTTAGTGCAAATCTTTACCACACACCCACAAGAAATGATCCATTTTTTCCTAAAAAAAAAGGACTCCATTTTTCCCTAAAAAAAAGGACTCACTTTCTCCCTAAAAAAAGGACTCCATTTCTCCCTAGAAGAGAGAAAGGAGTAGAAGAATGAGGTTCTGCTTTCTCCCTAGAAGAAGATTCCGTGAGTCATTCACTAATTAAATATGTGTGTTTAGAAATAAAAAGAAATAAAATAAATAAACAAATGAATAAATAAATAAACCTTTCCTTGTCCCAAACCTTAATCAGAACAGAATTTTCCTTGCCTTCCCTGTGGTTTCTGGTTTGTCCCAGGATCAAAGAGCAGTGACCACTATTAAGGAAAATAAAACCCCCAAACATCTGCTTGCCCAGTATTTACAGAACAACCCAAACCTGGCAAAAAAAGCAAAAAGTGGCTGAACAATTCCATGTTATCACGGAATCATGGAGTGGGTGAGGCTGGAAGGGACCTCTGGAGATCATCTGGTCCAACTCCCTGGCTTGAGCTGTTTTTTGGGAATGGTTCTTTAGTTCCAGCCTACTGAGATCCTAAGGCAAATCCAGTTTTTCCATCAATTTTCATCAACTTTGAAGCTTAAGGAGCCACATCCTTAAGGATAAATCAGGAATCAGCTGGTTAAAGCTTTGAATTCACTTAATGAGATTTATTTATTTATTTCTTTATTTATTTATTTATTTTCTTTTTTGGTTTTTAAACTGTGTGGAATTAACTTTCCTGGAATAATATCTCTAATATCCCTTGGGAAAATGGTTTGTCTCCTCTGCTGCATCTCCAGGCAAGAGCCACTAAGTTTTCCACAGGGTTTTCCTATAAAAACAGTCTGGGGGAGTTGGGATTGTCCAACCTGGAGAGGAGAAGGCTCCAGGGAGAGCTCAGAGCCACTTCCAGTGCCCAAAGAGAGCTGGAGAAGGACTTGGGACAAGGGATGGAGGGACAGGACACAGGGAATGGCCTGAAGCTGGAGGAGGGTGGGTGTAGATGGGATATTGGGAAGAAATTCCTTTGTTTTCTCCATGACCTGATAATGCTTTCAAGGACATCAGCTCACTCTGCACATGGAATTGAGCAGGAAAATCCTTCAAGGAATCCCTGACTCGATCCTTACCCATTGCTGGAATTCTCATGAAATTCATGGAATTCTCCCACGCCTTATCATAGAGGAATCCTGTTGGAAGAATAAAACAAGAAAGGGGTTGGGTATTTCAGCTCTTTCTCAATCACCCATCCCACCCAGAAACAGGCACAAATTTTCCTTGGCCATCCTTTTATTATTAATTTATTAATAATTATTAAAAGTTCTGGATACCCTTGAAAGTGTCAACTCTACTGCAGCCAATTTTTCCTCACGCCATCCATCCATGTCCAGTTCTTCGTGCTCTGCAGAAATGAGATAAAATCTTGTTTTTCTTCATCCCAGCTCTCAAAAGTGACTCATTAATGTTCTCCCGTGGCTTCAGGTCTTGACAAAAATAAATCAAATTAACAAAGAGCAATTTTCCATCCTCGCCCTCTGCCTTTCCTTCTCTGCCTGCTTTTATTTGCTTTTTCCCTTGGATAAACTATTTGGAAAACATTGCAAGAACACTTAATTTGGATGACATGAAAGCAAATTTGCCTGGCTGATTAAGGGATGTTTTCCCTTCAGGAACACACGAACAAATTTGGGGATAATTTTCCTATCAAAAGACAGAATGTTTGAACTGAAGGGAGAATTTGGCCCAGCTGGATTCCAGGGCCAATGTTGCTCCCAGATGTCGATGGGAATGAAGGGCACAGAGGCAGTAGCTGAGCACAGGGAATGAAAAAACCCTCACCAGAGTTCCCCTTCAGGGTTTCAAACCTTTCATCTCCACTGTTCACTTGTGGAAGAATTTATATTTGGTGACACCTTCCAGAGAAAATCTGAAATCCATTTGCTGGGAAATGCCGGTCTCGTATAAACAGGGCTGTGTTTTTTTGTTCTTTGTGGCTGCAGTGTGGGAGCAGGGAGATGGAAATCCTTGGGATCATCATAACCCAGAGGAATTGTTCTCCAAGGCCACTTGTTTGAAGGGAATGTCACAGTTTGGGGACACTTGAGTGACTTTGTGCTTTGCACATTTTGTCTCCTCTCCATCGTGTGCCTGGAATTGTTCACAGATGAAAGGGAAGAATCAGGGAGCCAGACTGGAGTTTATCCTGAGAAAAAGGAGCCTCAGACTAAAGGAGCTTCTCAAGGAATTCTGTGTATTTTTCTTTTTTTTTTTTTTTTTTTTTTAAACTATTATTTTATTTATTTATTTATTTATTTATTTATTTATTTATTTATTTTAAGATGAGAGCTTTGCCCAACAGTAATTTACAGGTTTATATTAATGTATAAAAAAGGGAACCTGTGCAAGAATTAGCTGTTGGCTCAGGCATTGGGGTGGATTTTCCCTTATGGGATCCCATGGGATTCCTCATCCTGTAGAAAATCTGACCCTTCCCAGCATCCCAGAGCCTGCTCCACACACCAGCACTTCCCCTAAACCCTGCAGACAAATTACTCGATTATTTTTGATCCTCCAAGCACTGGAAAATTGGAGCTAAATGTTTTTAAAATAAAAATTAACGTCATGGAGCTGTGCTGGGGATGGATTAGGTTGGATATCAGGAAAAAGTTCTTCCCCCAGAGGGTGCTGGACACTGACAAAGCTCCCCAAGGAATGGGCACATTCCCAAAGCTCCAGGGGCATTTGGGATTTTTGGGATTATCCAGTGCAAAGCCAGGAGTTGGAATCCTTGTGGGTTCCTTCCAACTCAGGATATTCTCAGGGGTCACCAGAGATGCAGAGAACTAGAAAGTTCTGATTGACAGATCTTAGGAAATAATTTTCCTGCACAAGTTAGAAAAGGAAATAAACAAATTCTCTGCTCCCATCCCTTATTCCTTATTGCAGCTCTTTTCATTCCTGCACCAATTCCAAACATCCTCTGGTTGTGGGATGGGGAGTCAGGAATAGGAATGTTTATTGAATCTTCTGCTGGCAGCCACTCAGTGCTGGACATTCCTCACCTCTCTGAATTTCAGTGTCACAACCACCTCTCCCTCACCTTCCCACAAAATCCAACAGGTCCCATGCATCCCATGGGGCATATTTGGGATATTCTTCCCAAAATATTCCTGCATAATGATGCAACACTGCTACTCCTGGGGCTGGGACTCCCTTTTCCCTGTTCAGCTCCACCTTTCACAGGAATGTCCCTTTCAGCCTGTCAGAGAATCACACAATCATTAAATTGGAAAAGATCTCTCAGTTCATTCCATCCAAGCTATGATTCTGTGATTCCACAGCAATTTCCAGCCATCCTGGATGTTTGCAGACCCCCTGAGTTTTGGCTGAGAAAGGATGGCACCATGATTGTGATGTTGAACAGCACCTCTAAAATCCTGGAAAGAGATCTTGGCTCTGTTGCAGGGACCATTTAAAGTCAGAAATATCTGTAAATATGTTTTAACCTTATTTTAACTATTTAAACCTCAATCATCCAGCTTGGCTTTGGAGTTAAAGAGAGAGACAAGTTGTTTCCCATCCTGAGAGGGAGAATAAATGCCTTTCTGGATGTATTTATTCCTCTACAGTGATTTTAGGGGGTGACAACACAGATAAAGTGAGCTGAAATCAGTCCAAATTCATTTCACAACATCCAAGCTCTTCACTTTGAAGCTGAAATTAATCCTTGTCCATCCAGGCTCCAACATTTCCACGTGCAGGAACCCTTGCAATGAATATTTATTTAAAGGTTTTACTCTTTTTTGAGCCTGGAGTTAGCAGAAATATTCACATATCAGTGTAATGACCAACAATTCCATAAATAGGGGCAGCACTTGTAGTAAGATTTCATCTAATATAAGTTTGTCTTTCTGGTGTCAGAGCCCTGATTTATTCAGCAGTTTCTTAGGTTTTTTCCCCCTGAATTCTCATTCTTTCAACACCAAATTTCCTCTGCTGCTTTAACAACACAGCAGGGATTGATTCCATACAAGAATCTGGTGGCACTTTCATATTTCTTGTGTCTTTTTTATTAGGGCTGACTGGGGATGTGGTACAAGTTAAGGGCAGCTCTGTAATGGCTTGCAAATGATGGCTGTAGGAAAGGATGCTGTGTTCTTACCTTCATCCAGCTCCAAGAAAGGGAAAAAAAAATGTTAATCATTTATTTCTGCTTCAAAAATGTGCAAATTCCATATTGGGGTAGTGCCTGGAAAAAAAAAAAAAAAAAAAAAAGCTTTGGAAGGGGTAAAAAAAACAACTGTCCCTCTCCCACAGGGATAACAAAGAACATAGTCCCTGGAAAAGGTTTGTCTAAACAAAATAACAATGAAAAGGAGCAGCAAACTCAAACCAAAACACAGGGCAGAAATCAGAAGAAAGCCTGGAGGACTTCAAAGCCATCTGTGCGTGTGTGGGGTTGGAGGATGTGGTGTTTTTGTAGCCACTCTGGGCTTAGGCCAGTGTCAGATGTGGGGACAGGAGGACAAATGGTCACTTGAGTGGCCAGCAGCCAGCAGGGCTGGGAGGGGGATGAGGCTTTGTCTCCACTGACTTCATCCTGGAAGGGCAGGAAGGTCCCAGAATCGTGGAATCACAGAATTCCTGAGCTGGATGTGACCCACAGGGAGCAGGGAGAAAACTCCTGGAGGTAAAAGTGCCTGGCTGGGCAGGACACAGAGGATGAGACAGGGAGAAATGCAGGGAAGAGCTGGGACCCCCTGGTGTGGTTCATCTTCTTTTTCCAGGTTGGGATTAAATGAGCAGGGCAGGATTTCTTGTTCAGACTCAGAGGTTTATTAATTTTTAATATTCCAGTCTCACAAACAGTGAGTTCTACAGCATTTCAAGCTAACAAACTAAAATTGGAGTTCTATCCCTCTTTTAAGGGTAACTTGCCCAATTATGAAATGCCACCTAAATTAATTTTACTTTTAACCCAATAACCAACTTGTCATAGCCCTCAATGCAGACTTTTTTACCCAATCACACAATATCACCTAAACCCATGAAGAAGAAGGACAAGCCTCCACCCTAAAACCTCCATCTTGCATATATATATTGCTATATTCTAAGTTTTCCAGAATGTGATATTACACACTTCTATTCAAACTACACACCAGTGATCTCAGATCTATAATTTAATTTTGGAAGCTTTCTCCACAGCCTCAGGTCGAATGCAGTGTTTTCCTGGGGGTCAGCACAGAAAGAATTTCCAGGGTTCCAAATTCACTCCCAGAGGCAGCACTGAGCTGTGGGAATCCCTCCTCATGTTTGTCAGCCTTTGGGTGAAGGATGCAGCTGAGAAGGTTCTGATTTTAATAAATAATAATAATAATAATAATATTTTTTCAATTAATAATTTTAAAATAATAATAATAATAACAACAACAACAACAATAATAATAATAATAATAATAATAATAATAATAATAATAATAATAATAATAATAATAATAATAGTAATAATAATTTTTCAATTGAAGCTTCTGTTCTGTGTGCCCCTGATTGCAGCAGGACAGCTCAGCCACCTCCAAATTCCCAGGAATTTGAGGTGACAGGAATTTGGGCTCTTGACTTTGGGCTTAAAAACTCAACTCTGCCCATGGCAGTGGGACCACACCTGAGCTCTCTGTGACCAATTTTGGGTGACAGCCAAATATAAATTACCCAGTGGTGCCAGGCCAAAAAACTCAGAGTAGAATCTGAATTTTATCAGCTTCTCCAGATCTCTGGATGTGTCCAGTGGCAAGCAATTTTTTCCTAGGATTACACACACATGACCACACAAATGTGTGTGACAGGCTCACTCTGTGGGAGGATTCTGCTGAATTCTTGCTGTCTGTGCTCAGAAAAGGGCAGGTGAAAGTTCCTTGTATCAAACAGGGATCAAATTTTCACTTCTGCCTTGTTTATCTTCTCGAGATAAAAATTCTCTGTATCCAGAATGGAAGATTGAATCCCTATGGATTTAAAGATAAAAGCTTTTAAAGTTTTCCATAATTTCAGCTTGCCTCATCAGTGCATCCCCACCACAGAATCAGCTGCAAATTGATTTCAGTCTGTTCTCACCTGATGGTTTCCAAAATCTTACAAGAGTGGCCTCACTCACAAAATCTGCCTTTATTTTGGGTTGTTTACATTTATCACCATGATTCCACAGCTGATTTAAATAAAAGTCACTTCTCTGACTTCCAGTGAGCAGTGATCTATCAAACTTGAATTTTAACCCCAGTGAATCACAACCTGCTGTGTTCTGGTGGTAACTTAAACCAGGAGGCAAAATGTCAAAGAAATAATGAAAGCAAAACAACAAAGGGAATGGTGGCATTTTTTTAGGAAAAAAAAAAAAAAAAATTAAATTCTATGCTGTTTGGTGACTGTCAGGTTGCAGATCATACTCTGAGCTATGGCTGCTCCTGAGAACTTCCTTTAGAGTTTAGGCCTGGTTTAAATCATGGAAGTGTTGGGAGAAGGGAGTAGAATTTTCTTTTACTGGATGCTGTGCCTGAATTTCCCTCAAAATATTTATGGTCATCATGGCCTGAGATCATCCCATCAGCCAAAATGGAGTTACTGGATGTTCTGAAAGAGAGCAGGTGGGTCAGGGGAGAATCCTGGAATCATCTGGAATGGGAATGATCCCTAAGATCATCAAGTCTGCACTGCCAAGGTCACCACAGTGTCCCCAAGTGCCACATCCACAGGGCTTTTAAATCCCCCCAGGGATGGGGACTCCACCAGTGCCCAGGGCTGGAAAACCCTTTCCAGGGAGGAATTCCTGCTGGTGTCCACCCTGAGCCTCCCCTGGTCATTCCCTCTCCTCCTGTCCCTGTTCCCAGATCCCAAATTCCCCCTGGCTGTCCCCTCCTGTCAGGGAGCCAGAAGTTTCCCCTGAGCCTCCTTTTCTCCTTCTGAGCCCCTTCCCCAGCTCCCTCAGGAATTCTCCAGCCCCTTCCCAGCTCTGCTCCCACCACTGTGTCTTCCACAGATGAAGTAGAAAAAAAAAAAAATTCATATTTTCATATTTTCCAGCATCATTCCTTCCAGCTGTGGAGTGTCACTCCATGTTTCCCAAGGACAGGAATTGTGGACATTGAGGGCTTGACAGGAGCTTCACAAAAACACCACAGTTGGGATTGATCTAATTTCATCTCAATTCTCAGAGTACTCTGGAGACAATAATTTTTGAAGAGTCACCATGCTCTGAAAGTTCTGTTTAAAAAAGTTCCTATCAAGTTGGATTGAAAAGAGCCTCGCTCTTGCAATTTTCCTGCTCTAAATGAAAACAGCCCATGTAGGCTTTGGATGACATGCAACGAAAGGGTCTTGCCTGTCAGCTGCTCATAATTAAACAAATCTCTTTTTTTTTTTGCAAAATAATCCTCTTTTTTCCCCCTCCTCATATTCAGAATCCTGCCCAAATCCTCTTTCCCATTGGTACAACCCATATTGCCTTTACTGTCAGGAATTTTACAACCTTCCAAGGAAAAGCTCTGATGAAGAAATTTCTTTTCAGCCCTCTCTAGGATCTGTTTTCTGCCTGAAACTGCAGCCCCTTTGGTGATTCATGACCTGAAAGCACGAGCTGGGTAGTTCAAACAATAATTGAAATATTAATTAAAATGCAGATGTAATTCCAAAGCAGCCATCCCAAACAATTGCCAGTTTCATTTCTAGACAGTTGTTTTGAGGCTGCATTTTTCTTGTACGGACTTTTGGATGGATTTGGGGCTTTCGTTGTTGTTTCTGGAGGATTATTTGTTCTTTTCCACTTCCATTTGATCTGGAATCTTTGTCTTTCATTATTGCAAAGCCATTTCCTCCCGCTGCTCGAGCCCTTGAGTTGATTAAGTGGTACAAAGCATTCCTGGGCCACTCAGTAAATAACAATGCAAACATGTTTATGTAACACTTTCATGTGCTAATGAGGTTTTTATGTTGGAGTCGAAGTCTGGGACTCTTCAAGCCCTGGCTCTTTGATGTGAAGGGAGCACATTCGGTTTTCATTTTGTGTTTTCCCTCGGTGTCACTTCTCCACAAGGGAAGGCTCCAGATCCGCTGGAGCAGCTGTGGCTGCACCCCAAACCTGGGACTGAAGGCAAGGAGGGAGGATTTTATGGATTCCCCAATTTTGGGATTGCAGTGGGAGACTTCTCCAGGAGAAAACTCCTGATCCAGGCTCCGTGAAGCCATCTCAGAATGTAAATTGGAGCTGCCTTCCATGGGTCGTTAAGAGAAAATTTTCATGGATAAATATTTAGGAAACTTTTTTTGAGTGATGATTTCAAGAGCAAGCACTGAGCTCTTCCCTCTGCTGAGCAGGAGTTGTGTCAGGAGAGCTTTAGGTTGGATTTCAGGCAAAGATTATTCCCCCAGAGGCTGGTGGGGCACAGGAATGGTCACGTTCCCAAGGATGCACAGGGTGGGATTGTTGTGGTGTCTTTGCAGGGCCAGGACTTGGATCAATGATCCTTGTGGATCCCTTCCAGCTCATCATATTCTATAACTCCATGGTTCTCCGACTTCCATCTTGGTCAATTCCACAGAAATTCAGCCAAGGACTTCCTTAAATTGAAAAAAAAAAAAAAACCACCACCACCACCACCAGCAAAACAAAAAAACCCAAAAAACCCAAAAAACAAAACAAACAAACAAACAAACAAAAAAACCCAACAAAAAAAAAAAAAAAAAAAACCAAACCAAAACAAAAAAAAAACCACAAATTGTTACAACCTGAGCCACAAGGAGGAAAATTTTAAAAATTCTAATAAATCAGTGTTTTTCACAAACTGGACATAGAGGGAGATTTATCACACACACCCCAAATAATTTAGACTTGGACTTTTCCTAAATCCATCAATGCTGGAGGCAAGTATTGGTCACGTGGAATGGGTCTGATCCAGGCTGAAAATTCCAAGGACACCTAGAAAGCAATTTATGCCAGGAAATTCCACATCAGCCCCTGAGCCCCACCCAAACCCTGAGTCTTTATTAGAAGTTTGTTTTGAATTCTTCCAATCTTAATGAGCACAATTAACATAGTAGTTAGTAGTTAATAAAATTTAAAAATAAAGCTTTATATGACAGAAGAGTAGTAATTAGGTATTAAGAAATTAATGTGATATTTCATGTTGCCAGTCCAGCCAACGGGAATTTTCATTCCCATTCGATTCTATGAAATCATGGCAAAAATCTTGATCTGGTTTAAACAGAACACAGCTATTGAATATTGTTTGTGCCAAATGAGGGCCAGGAATCAAAGTTTCTTTAGTCCATTAGGAACTGTCGGGAGTTATGACAAAATCCGGCATCTGGAACAAAATCTTGGAGATCCATTGCTCAGGAAAATTCTTCTTTAGTCCAAGAACCTTCAGGAAGAATTTGAGGCTGACAATCAGAGTGGTCCTGGCTCCTGGAGGTCAGGCCACACTGACAGGCTGAGATTAAAGCCTTGTTCCCCTCCTAATCAAACCTGGATCCAGTTTCTGGAAATAGGGGTGTTCCATGGACATCATCTAGGGGCAATCTGCTCGTTAAATGGTGAGATTTATCCCACAGAAAGATCTGAGCTGGTGCTCACCCCACACCTCACCTCAGGCCATTCCTGCTCTACCTGGGATTTATTTCTGCTGGATGGGATTTCACAACAGGCAGGTGTTTATGGAAAATGTGTCCCCAGCTCTGCTCTCTCTACTCTGGGAATATTTTTTTCCAGTCTGTCATCTCAGGCTGTTGAGGGTGGTCCCTGGAGTGCTGCTCCTGTGATAGAAGAGGCCAAGCTCGGTGTTATTTAATGTAAATATCTTCTAGAGGGTTCTACACCTTCACAGCAGCATCATGGAATGTCTGCAAGGTGAAAAAGCCTCTAAATAAATGGTTGGCAAAGCAAGGAGAGGGAAAAGGTCATTCCAGCCCACCACCGACAAGCAGGGAATGAGGAAACGCAATAAAAATAAAAATAAAAATAAAAATAAAAATAAAAAACAAGAAAAATAACAACAACAATAACAATAACAATAATAATAAAAATAACAATAAAAATAAAAATAAAAATAAAAATAAAAATAAAAAACAAGAAAAATAACAACAATAACAATAACAATAATAATAAAAATAACAATAAAAATAAAAATAAAAATAAAAATAAATAACAAGAAAAATAACAATAACAATAACAATAAAAATAAAAATAACAATAAAAATAAAAAAACAATAACAATAACAATAAAAATAAAAATAAAAATAAAAATAAAAATAAAAATAAAAATAACAGGAAAATAAAAATAAAAAGAAAATAACGAGAAAATAAAAATAAAAATAAAAATAACAAGAAAAATAAAAATAACAAGAAAATAACGAGAAAATAAAAATAAAAAACAAGAAAAATAAAAATAAAAACAAAAATAAAAATAAAAATAAAAATAAAAATAAAAATAAAAATAACAAGAAACACTTGTTAACGTGTACATGTTACTAGTGGTAACACTTTGCACAGGTTCTGTTGTCCTTCAGGTGATGGGTAAAATATTTAGTCCAGATTTCTTTCCCCTGTGGTGGATTCTTTGTGTTCCCAGCTTATCTCAGTCTGAATAAATGGATACATTTAATTATTATTAAATAAATACACCAACATCTCTTCTGTCTGCAAACCCAGAGGTTTTCCCTAATTTGGGGGCTGGAAAATTTGTCCTGTGAGGAGCAACTGAAGGAGCTGGGGTGGAGAAAAAATGGTTATTTTCTCTGGAGATAAGGAGGCTTAGGGGGACCTTATTGCTCCCTACAGCTCCCTGGAAGGAGACCGTGGTGAGGTGGGGCTTGGTTTCTTCTCCCAGGTAACAGGTGACAGGACAAGAGAGCCTCAAGTTGCACCAGGGGAGGTTTAAATTGGTTATTAGGAAAAAAAAACCAACCTAACATAGAAAGGGTTGTAAAGCATTGGAACAGAGTGCCCAGGGCAGTGGGGGGATCAGCATCCCTGGAAAGTGTGAAAAAGTCAAAAATGAGTGGGTGTGGCACTTGAAGACACGTGGTGCTGGGTTGACAGATGGATCTGATGATCTTAGGGGTTTCTTTTCCAACCTTAACAATTCCACAATTCTCTGGTTCAAGTGTGTGCCCAGATCTTCTCTGGGAAGTCACTGTGTTTCTTCCCTGCTCCTCCTTCCCAGAGGCAGAATTCCATCTCTTTTCCTCTTTCTGCTCACTGGTGCTTCTTCTCCATCCCCCTGGACCCTCTGACCTCCACATCCCCCCTTCAGAGTGGGTTTTATCCACCTGGGGAAGACCCTGGAAAGGTCAGGACAGGTGGAATGAGGATGATGGAACCCCTGGATATCACCCAGGCAATGGAGACCCTCCACAGCAGCAATTTTAACAGCAGGAATCCTTTCCAGCAATGAGATCTTCCTTTACTGCTTTGGCTCAGGGATTGTAGAAGTCTTTGCCAATATTAATTGGAATTTTTGCCTTTGGGATTGGCACAGAGTGGAGGCTGAACTTTAGAGCTTTCTCCTCCACCTCCAGGGCATTCTGTCTGTTGGAGCATTTTATTTTCTGTGGCTTTCTACTTGTGCATCCTTTTTATTTTGGGAACAAGCTGGAATTGGGAGGTAAAATAGATACAGCAGGAGAGGTTTCATAGCTTTGATGGGTTAAATCATAAGCAAGGCAAGATTTATAGTGGAAAATATATATTTTTTATATTATCAGTTCCTATAAGTATGTCAGGCAGTAATTCCTCCTCAGAAACGAGGTCTCAGGGAAATTTCTCTTTCCCATCAAATTCCAAAGTCACAAATTGTCATCAGTCACTGCTGTAACAGTGTTCCAAAATCACTTCTGTTTGTCTAAAGAGAGATTGTCTAAGAGACAACATCATTGTCAGGTGAATTAATTCTTCCTTGAGGCTTTGGTTCAGTCAGGTACATCAAAACACACCCATGAGGCTGCAGGAGTTATTCCTGACATTCATTTTCCCCTAAAAATGACAATTATGACACCCAATCTTATCCCATTTAATTTCTCCTGCTGGAATATAGTTGAGATTCTGTGCTCAACCACCCTCATTTCAGCAGGCAGGAATCTATCCCAGGCAACTACTGGGCAAATCTCACCCTTATTTCTCAATTATTTGGTTCAAAACTTATAAAAATAAATAAATGCATTGTCATTCAGGTCATCCTGAATTGGGCTTTCATTCCAGACTTAGCAACTCCAAGCAGGTTCCTTGTCCTCGAATATTTTGTTTTCTAAAATAAATGGTGCAGCCAGAGCTAATCATAATGATAAAAAATAAGAGAAGGAAAATGTTGTCAGAGATCCAAACATACAAATTTTATGTCATGAAAAGCTTTTATTCTGGTTCTTATTCTCACTCATGCACAGATTTATTGAAAAAAAAAGCCCTGAAATTTATTCATTTTCCACTTAGATTATTGTGGCTGAATCAAAAAGAAGTGTCAGGGTTTAGGGAGCTGAAAGCTTTTTCCATTGTGATTTGGTCACATGGTTCCCATTTGTCCCATGAAAAACCTCCTGGTTTTGGTTATGTTCCCTGTCTGGATTGAGACAGAATTCCAGCCCTGCTGCCAAACCTGTATTGTGGAGGAAACTCCAGCATTTTGGGCCATGTCCCTGGAATCAGCATATTTCATAAGGAGCTGAAGCATTACTATTATTATTATTATTATTATTATTATTATTATTATTATTAATAATAATAAATTTTGGTTTTGTTTTTATTCTATTTCTATTTCTATTTCTAATTTTTTTGGTCTTTATTTTTTATTATTGTATGTTATTCATTTATATTTTTATTAATTTTTATTAATATTAATATTAATATTAATAATCCAAATTATTATATTATTGTTTCCAATGGGCTCAGGAGATTCTTCAAGTCATTGTTTGAAACCCTCCTTTGGACAATAGAGGAGGGAAGGAACTCTTGGGGATGGTCCCAAAATGCAATGGAGAAGATGTGGGGTGAGCTCCAGCTCCCGTCACATTTGGGAACTGTTCCAGGTTGGAATATCTGAAAACTGTGCTGGAATCCATAAAAAGATTTTAGGGACGTGGATCAGTCCCACCACATCCATGTTCTGCTGTTTGCAGTTGGGTTTTGAGGAAGAAAATGAACCTCCCACCATTTTCACAGGGAAGTTGGGGATGGAGTCCAATGCAGGTAAATTCTGGAAATTCTTGGATTTAAAACTGGTTGGTCTTTAATTGCTGGATTTAGTCTGCTCCAATTCCATGGAAAAATGAGTTGGTTTAACTTCTGTAGAGAGAAAACAAGATTGGCTCTGTCCCAGACAAAAATATCTCAACGATTATGGTTCATTGCCAGTGAGAGCCTTGGAACTGGAATTCTGTTGGAAATACATTCAGTGGATCAATAGTGAGCACTGAGTTTTAATTCAGAAACTCTCCAGTAAAGATTTCCAGGAGAAGTCATCATTAAGGACACAATGAAAAAGGAAGGAAAATAAAAATAAAATTGAATATAGATCTAAAGACTGCACAGGGTGCATTTAATTTCAATATAGATCTACTTAACAATGCCAAAAATTACTGCTGGATTAAAAAGGAAGATATTTTTATATTGGATTTAACCGATAGATTGGAATTATTTGCTTTACAATTAGCTGGATTTAACTCAGATTTTATTGACTCCACAGACAGGTCACTGGAGGGGAGATGTCCTGATCAGGTGAGACTAGTCCCACCTAAATTCCAAGAGCTGTTCTTAACCCAGCCATGAACACGAGAATTCCAAGATGTCATATGAAAACAACACTAATTTAAGGAAAATACCATTCAGACCCAGAGAAATATTTCATTTTATTAGCGTGGAATTGTCACATTTTGACACTGCCAGCAGAAAAATATTTATGAAAAGGGAAACATCTTGTTCCAATCAAGGGAAATGTTTTATTTCTGCTTTCTCTGTTTGACACATTAGAGCATGGAGTTACTGCTCCACACTTGTGACACCTCATGTAAAATTAATAACAATGAAATTGCAAAGTCAGGGAAGGATTTTAAAAAGCTTTATTTTGGCGGGTTTTTTTTGTTGGTTTTTTTTTTCAACTTAAAATTTGCTGAAGAACAAATACTTGGATTTTTTTTTCTGAAATCTCTCCTGGCTTTAATTCAAAATAGAATTTGTGTTCCTCAAAGTTCATAACTGGACCAAAATCTGCAGTAAATTCTCTCCTACACACTTTCCCCAGCTTATATTTTCAGGTTGTGATAACAAAATCACTGAATAATGGCAGTGGTTGTTATTTTAAATGACTGTTACGAAGCATAAAGGAAAAAGGCTCTTCTAAGCAATTACTCATGGAAAAATACTGTAACAATTCATCTTAATCACAAAAATATTCAATGGGTTGGGTTGGAAAGGATCTTCAAGATCATCCATTTCCATGGCAGGGACACTTCCCACTGTCCTAGGCTGCTCCAAACTCCATCCAGCCTGGAATTGGACACTTTTAGGGATCCAGGGGCAGTCACAGATTCTCTGGGAATTCCATCCCAGTCCCTCCCAGCCAGGAATTCCTCCCCAAAATCCATCTAACCCTGCCCTCATTCAGTTTAGGGCCATTCCTTGTGTCCCGTCACTCCATGTCCCACCAGTGTGGATGTCACTTGTCTGGAAAAGTGACAAAACTCTGGCTGGGTTTTGCTGCAGTCAAAGGCAGGATCTTCCCAAAATATCTCTGAACACAAAATATTGGTTTGGAGCTCAACCCTGGGAAGTTCTGACCTGAGGTTTTCCAAAGTCACTTTTCCCTCTGGAGAAAGCACCACCTAGGAAACAATTTCCATTAAAAACCAGCAAGGTAGGGTGGGATAATTCAGAGTGTTCCACCACAAATGTGAGAAACCCACCAGAACACAGATATTTGAAATGATTTATTGGTTCTCCCTATCATTCCTCTCTAATCCTCACCACCACCTCAACTGGCATGAGAATTTAGGAATAAATCATTTCCTCTAAAGCATTTCCCTATTTTGCCATGATAATTTTTCCCTGTGATTTCTCAACCAGTTCCTGCACCAGATAAAATCTTCTCCCATGTGTAATCCATGCTTAGGAACGAGTTTTTCCTCAAGCTCCAGACTTGTTTACACACGTTCCAACGTTCACTTGTTGCCACGTTCTCGCTTCACTCCAAATCAGAGGAAAATTTCGTAACACCAGAAGCCCCAACAACTGCTGGAAGTCAGATTTGCATTCTATCTCTGTTTTTCCTAATGAAGATTGACTGGGAACTTGGAAAGAGACAAATTTTTGGATTTGGTTTTGTTTGGGTATTTTTTTCCCCTGCAGTCTGGAGCTCAAGAATATTCAAACAACAGGAAAAACCACTCAAGAAATACTTTGAGATTTCCAGCAAAAATCAAAGGAAACAAATACATTTCTTTAAATTATTTCTGGGGCTTAAGTATTGATGAAAATAATCTCAGATATTTTCAACTGGCAAAAAGAAATAAAAGTCTTCTCCCTTCAACTTTCTCATCTGCATTTGTAGGAGCTCTTCCAGCAGAAAATTTAAAGGTGGTACCTTTGATTCTTGTGAAATTAGGAGTTGTCTTTAGCTTCTCTTTATTTTGGATTTTAAATGCAAATTTTAAATTTTAAATCCTATTATAAATCACAAGTCACCTTTAGTTGATCTTTATTTTGATTAACTCCCCAGCATCAAATTCACTTCAGGAATTTTGAATTTTTTTTCAGTGTCACAGCCCTTACCTGAGGCTTTCTTCATTCACCCCACTCCCTAAAAACTTCATTAATCCCTCCCTAAAACTCCAATCTGGATCAATGGGTGTTCATAAACAGAGTCTAAATTAAAATATTGCATTTTATTATTAATAATACATTAATAATTAATATTGATACATAATATATTGACATTTATTAGTTTATAAGTAATTAATATTAATTATTTGCTCTGCTGACAGCGAGCAACATGGAGCATTCCTTGAGGAATCATCTCTACATTTTTATTGACGCCTAAAGGAGCTGGAACAGAGCCTACACAGTCAAGGAGAATAAAATGGGTATTTATTGAGAGGCTTTCAAAGGTCACACCCTGGCAGTGCCAGTGCCACAGGGTGGCCCCTGCCCTGCCCGGATGGCACCAAGATGGAAAAAAAAGAGGGCTTGGTTAGGAGATCTCACATCTTTATAGACTTTAGCCAATTTGCATACAGGAGTCAACCATCCAATTAACAGTCTCAAATTGTAATGTTTCACCCTCCTTGCTTGTTGGTCTGCCCTCCTCTTTTCACGTTGTTTATGCTTAGGGCCTGTTGCTGTATAAAGGGTTATGGAGCGGTGAGAGAACACAGCAACCAGGCAACTCCCTTGCTTGGGGCAGGAAAGAGCAGTTTATTGAAGAAAGCCATTGCTTTTTATAATACAGTTCAATTACAGACAATTTTTATAATTACAGTTCAAAATACAGACAATTCATTGGGCAGAGAAAGAGACACCTCTTGTCCCAGGCTCTCTCACAGATCCAGCAGGTGTTTATCTATTGTTATGATTCTTTCTCTCCTGTTTACAGTAGAGACAGAGGCCCGAGCCTGGGAAAGGTCCCAGCCAGGCCTGAGAAAGTTTCACGGCCTGAGAAAAAGATTCAGACCCTGTGAGAAAGGCCTGGCTGAAATCTGCCTAGGCCTGCAGCAGTGTCCACAAGGGCCTGCAGTTGGAAGAAACTGTCCTTGAGTCAGTTTGAGAAACTGTCCTGAAATTGGACTATTTTGTCTTCATCACCCTAAGCACTGGGGAAAAGCACATCCAAGCAGAACAGAAAACTCAGAACTTAAAGCACCACCATAGCCTGGATCCATCCATGGTCCAGCACACCTCTGAGCCTATGGATAACCCTCTGACAGGGACATTCTGTCTTCCCCATGGGAAGGAAGGCAGAGATCCTGTGCTGAAGGGGAATGGGAGAGGTGGGAGAAGGCAGGAAGATCCCACACGAGATATTCCCACCACGCAGCAGATGAGAAAGAGTTCCAGAATCATGGAATTATGCATCAAAAAGATCTCCAAGATCACCAAGTGCAGCCTTTGAACACTCCCATGTCTACTAAACCATATTGGAAGTGCCAAATCTGCTCTTTTTTTTTTTTAATGTTTCCAGAGATGGTGACTCCACCCCTTCCCTGGTATGCCTGTTCCAATTCTTATTATTTCTTTCAGTGAATAAATTTTTCCTGACATTCAACATAGCCCAGCCTGAGGCCATTTCCCATTGTCTTGTTGTTCCCTGGGGGAAGAGGCTGATCCCCAACTTGCCACTGACTTCTTTCCAGGAGTTGCAGAGAGAAATAAATTCTCCTCTGACCCTCCTTTCCTTCTCCTTGTTCTCCAGCCCCTTTCCCAGCCTCATTCCCTTCTCTGGACATGCTCCAACCCCTCAGGGTCTTTTTTGTGAGGGACCCAAAACTGATCCCAAGATTTGAGGTGTGGCCTCACCAGTGCCCAGCACAGGGGATGTGGCAAAGGCTTTGATTCCTGACAAAATAACTCCTGCACACCTTTTCCAGAGGGAATCCTTTAGTTAGATTGGGCACAAGTTTCTGCCTCAGAACACATGTTCAGCTCATGTTTGTTTTTTGCAGAAGAGGACACACAGCTCATGGTGGGTGTTTTTTGTAGCCTTAAAGAGTGTCTTCATATCTCAGTTCTGTATCTGCCTGGTAGGAACAGGGGCTTTTCTATGGTTTAGTAACTTTGCCACAGTGAGGCTTTTGCCCCTCAAATCTGTGCAGGGTTCACTGGGGGTAAAACCTTCCATCTACTGCTCTTAAAATAAAAAATCTCCATATTCCCAGTGCTGGAAGCAGTGGGAGCTGATGGAGCTCAGTGGAAGCTCCAATATGAACCTCAAGCATTAAAATGTCATTCCAAACCCTCAGGACCAAGTTTGGTAAATATGCAGCTCTTGGGAATACAGATTCCCAACATATACTTGTGCCCACCATATTCCTTACAAGCTGTCTTCTGCTGCTGGATTTAAACAATTCCTGTGCCAGGACTTCCATAATTACTCCAGGATTTCCAAAGAAACTCCTTTTCTCCCAACGGTATTCCCAGGCTTCCCGCTGCCCTTTGGCTCCAGTGGCAGGATAATGCTCTTTTCCACCACCAGGTTATCTCAGCTGCCTGATAAGGACCCAAACTATCTCAGCTTGTCTCTGAGCCAGCCTTCCCCCTCCCTGTGTGCTGATAACTGGAATGATAACGGATCTTTAACGGCCAGGATATTTAACCTCCCCAGAGGTGAAAGTGGAATGGATTCATGGGCCAGTTTTGGCTTTTTAGTGCAGATGTTAGCAGTTTTTCTGACCATTTTTTCTGCAATTTCTGGGGATGTTTGTGTTTCTTAGGGCGAATTTTCAGGGATTTTTTTTTCCTGTTTCTTAGGCTGAATTTCTCCTGGATTTTTCCTGATGCTTTTCCCAGCAATCCTTGGAATTTTGGCAGCGTTTAAGTGGTGTTGTACAGATTTCAGGAGTTTTTTTGGCAATTTTGTGTATTTGGGGCCATATCAACTCGCATTTCCTCTGGATATTTTGTCCGTCCATTTTCCCTGGTTTTTCCTCAGAAATCCCTGGATCCTCACGGCATTTTGGGGCCCTCTTTTCTGAGAAAAAAACTGGGAAAATGGGTGGGCAAAATATCCAGAAGAAATGTGACTTAAAATGGCCCAAAACCCCCAAAATCACACGAAAAATAGTCCAAAAAATCCTGAAATGCCTACAACCACATTTGAACTCTGCAAAAATTCCAGGGATTGCAAGGAAAAGCATTAGGAAAAACCCAGGAAAAATTCAGCATAAAAACCCAGGAAAAAATGCCCAAAAATTCACACTAAGAAACACAAAAATCCCCTAGAAATTGCACAAAAATGGCCAGAAAATATCCTAAAATCTCCACTAAAAAAAAAAAAAAAAAAAAAAAAGGGCCCAAAATGAAAATTGAGCCCGTGAAGCAAAGCCATTCAAGATGGAGCATATTTTAAAACCAGAAAAATGCAATTTAGAAGAGCCAAGGCAGATGTTAATTTAGTATCTCATATTTTAATATATTTAATTTTCATATTTTAATATATTGATCACCTGCTTTGGGACAGCAGAAATTTTTTGCCAATAAACTCTCGTAAATCCTTAATTAAGGAATTAAGCCGCTAATTGATTTTCAGAGCACTTCAATCTGGCACATCCCACTCTGACACAGCCCAGAAAAAGGGGAGAGACTGTTGAGAGCTGATGGCTCTGTCCAACATCTTTCAACTCCCTGGCAGGAGGAGTTGCAGCGAGGTGGGGACCCGTCTCTTCTCACAGGTAAAAACATGACAGGACAAGAGGAAATGGCCCCAAGTTGCACCAGTTTAGCTTGGATATCAGGATAAATTTTAAATTTCTTCCCAAAAAGGGGGGTCAAGCACTGGCTGCCTGGGAAGGGATGGAGCAGCACCCCTGGAAATGTTCTAAAGTCATGTGGATGTGGCACACGTGAGGATGTGGTTGGTGCAGAACGTGGTGGTGGTGCCAGGCTGGCGGTTGGATTTGATCATCCTGGAGGTCTTTTCCAGCCTTAATGATTCCATGATTTTGTGATTCCATTGTGTTCCCAGATCTTCTTATCTGGGAAGTCGTTTATTGCTTGTTTGTTGTTCCCAGAGCTCTGCTGCCTCAGCTCCTTCCACGGGTAAGGTTTATAACCCCAATAAACAACGGTTCTCCCTCTCATTCCCGACCACAAAATAACTGTTTCTCATTATTCCAACCTTCCCCAAGTAATGATGCCAGCTAAAATCCTGCCATTCCCAGCAGCAACCTGCCCCATCTCAAGTGGCTCCTACTCCAGCAAATTTTCCCAATTTCCCTATTCAAACATCACTCCCTTGCTCTGTGCTGAATAAATTCTCTTCTGGAAGCCTCTCCTCGGGGGTCAGCAGGCTGTTTTCCACGCTGTGCTTTCAGAGCCAGGCCAGTCACATTGACCTGATTCAGAGGCTGCTTTTCTCAGAAAATAAATTATGGAATAGGATTTCTCCCGTGGTGCTTCTCTGGCTTATCCATATCTTTGGGATAGTGAAGGGTTTGGGAGTGAGTGCAGCATCCCAGAGTGAGTGCAGCATCCCCTGAGAGTGAGTGCAGCATCCCTGAGTGAGTGCAGCATCCCTGAGAGTGAGTGCAGCATCCCAGAGTGAGTGCAGCATCCCTGAGAGTGAGTGCAGCATCCCAGAGTGAGTGCAGCATCCCAGGGAGTGAGTGCAGCATCCCTGAGAGTGAGTGCAGCATCACTGAGTGAGTGCAGCATCCCTGAGAGTGAGTGCAGCATCCCTGAGTGAGTGCAGCATCCCTGAGTGAGTGCAGCATCCCTGAGAGTGAGTGCAGCATCACTGAGAGTGAGTGCAGCATCCCTGAGAGTGAGTGCAGCATCCCTGAGTGAGTGCAGCATCCCTGAGTGAGTGCAGCATCCCTGAGAGTGAGTGCAGCATCACTGAGAGTGAGTGCAGCATCCCAGAGTGAGTGCAGCATCCCTGAGTGAGTGCAGCATCCCAGGGAGTGAGTGCAGCATCCCAGAGTGAGTGCAGCATCCCTGAGTGAGTGCAGCATCCCTGAGTGAGTGCAGCATCCCTGAGTGAGTGCAGCATCCCTGAGAGTGAGTGCAGCATCCCAGGGCTGAGTGCAGCATCCCAGAGTGAGTGCAGCATCCCTAAGAGTGAGTGCAGCATCCCAGAGTGAGTGCAGCATCCCTGAGAGTGAGTGCAGCATCCCAGGATGAGTGCAGCATCCCTGAGAGTGAGTGCAGCATCCCAGAGTGAGTGCAGCATCCCTGAGAGTGAGTGCAGCATCCCAGAGTGAGTGCAGCATCCCTGAGAGTGAGTGCAGCATCCCAGAGTGAGTGCAGCATCCCAGAGTGAGTGCAGCATCCCAGAGTGAGTGCAGCATCCCTGAGAGTGAGTGCAGCATCCCAGAGTGAGTGCAGCATCCCAGAGTGAGTGCAGCATCCCAGAGTGAGTGCAGCATCCCAGAGTGAGTGCAGCATCACTGAGTGAGTGCAGCATCCCTGAGAGTGAGTGCAGCATCCCAGAGTGAGTGCAGCATCCCAGAGTGAGTGCAGCATCCCTGAGAGTGAGTGCAGCATCCCAGAGTGAGTGCAGCATCCCTGAGTGAGTGCAGCATCCCAGGGAGTGAGTGCAGCATCCCAGAGTGAGTGCAGCATCCCAGGGTGAGTGCAGCATCCCAGAGTGAGTGCAGCATCCCAGAGTGAGTGCAGCATCCCTGAGTGAGTGCAGCATCCCAGGGAGTGAGTGCAGCATCCCAGAGTGAGTGCAGCATCCCAGGAGTGAGTGCAGCATCCCAGAGTGAGTGCAGCATCCCAGAGAGTGAGTGCAGCATCCCAGGGAGTGAGTGCAGCATCCCAGAGTGAGTGCAGCATCCCTGAGAGTGAGTGCAGCATCCCTGAGTGAGTGCAGCATCCCAGGAGTGAGTGCAGCATCACTGAGTGAGTGCAGCATCCCAGAGTGAGTGCAGCATCCCAGAGTGAGTGCAGCATCCCTGAGAGTGAGTGCAGCATCCCAGAGTGAGTGCAGCATCCCTGAGTGAGTGCAGCATCCCAGAGTGAGTGCAGCATCCCAGGGAGTGAGTGCAGCATCCCAGGGAGTGAGTGCAGCATCCCAGGGTGAGTGCAGCATCCCTGAGAGTGAGTGCAGCATCCCTGAGAGTGAGTGCAGCATCCCTGAGTGAGTGCAGCATCCCTGAGAGTGAGTGCAGCATCCCTGAGTGAGTGCAGCATCCCTGAGTGAGTGCAGCATCTCAGAGTGAGTGCAGCATCCCTGAGAGTGAGTGCAGCATCCCTGAGTGAGTGCAGCATCCCTGAGTGAGTGCAGCATCCCTGAGAGTGAGTGCAGCATCCCAGGGTGAGTGCAGCATCCCTGAGAGTGAGTGCAGCATCCCTGAGTGAGTGCAGCATCCCTGAGAGTGAGTGCAGCATCCCAGAGTGAGTGCAGCATCCCAGAGTGAGTGCAGCATCCCAGAGTGAGTGCAGCATCCCAGAGAGTGAGTGCAGCATCCTGAGTGAGTGCAGCATCCCAGGGCTGAGTGCAGCATCCCAGAGTGAGTGCAGCATCCCTGAGAGTGAGTGCAGCATCCCTGAGTGAGTGCAGCATCCCTGAGTGAGTGCAGCATCCCAGAGTGAGTGCAGCATCCCAGAGTGAGTGCAGCATCCCAGGGAGTGAGTGCAGCATCCCAGAGTGAGTGCAGCATCCCAGAGTGAGTGCAGCATCCCAGGGCTGAGTGCAGCATCCCAGAGTGAGTGCAGCATCCCAGAGTGAGTGCAGCATCCCAGAGTGAGTGCAGCATCCCAGAGTGAGTGCAGCATCCCTGAGTGAGTGCAGCATCCCTGAGTGAGTGCAGCATCCCTGAGAGTGAGTGCAGCATCCCAGAGTGAGTGCAGCATCCCAGAGTGAGTGCAGCATCCCAGAGTGAGTGCAGCATCCCAGAGAGTGAGTGCAGCATCCCTGAGTGAGTGCAGCATCCCAGGGCTGAGTGCAGCATCCCAGAGTGAGTGCAGCATCCCTGAGAGTGAGTGCAGCATCCCTGAGTGAGTGCAGCATCCCTGAGTGAGTGCAGCATCCCAGAGTGAGTGCAGCATCCCAGAGTGAGTGCAGCATCCCTGAGAGTGAGTGCAGCATCAGAGTGAGTGCAGCATGAGAGTGAGTGCAGCATCCCAGAGTGAGTGCAGCATCCCTGAGAGTGAGTGCAGCATCCCAGAGTGAGTGCAGCATCCCTGAGTCCCAGGGAGTGAGTGCAGCATCCCAGAGTGAGTGCAGCAGAGTGAGTGCAGCATCCCAGGGTGAGTGCAGCATCCCTGAGTGAGTGCAGCATCCATCCCAGTGCAGGAGTGAGTGCAGCATCCCAGAGCATGAGTGAGTGCAGCATCCCAGAGTGAGTGCAGCATCCCAGAGAGTGAGTGCAGCATCCCAGAGTGAGTGCAGCATCCCAGAGAGTGAGTGCAGCATCCCAGGAGTGAGTGCAGCATCCCAGAGTGAGTGCAGCATCCCAGAGTGAGTGCAGCATCCCAGAGAGTGAGTGCAGCATCCCAGAGTGAGTGCAGCATCCCAGAGTGAGTGCAGCATCCCAGAGAGTGAGTGCAGCATCCCAGAGTGAGTGCAGCATCCCAGAGTGAGTGCAGCATCCCAGGAGTGAGTGCAGCATCCCAGGAGTGAGTGCAGCATCCCTGAGTGAGTGCAGCATCCCAGGAGTGAGTGCAGCATCCCAGGAGTGAGTGCAGCATCCCTGAGTGAGTGCAGCATCCCAGAGTGAGTGCAGCATCCCAGGGAGTGAGTGCAGCATCCCTGGAGTGAGTGCAGCATCCCTGAGAGTGAGTGCAGCATCCCTGAGTGAGTGCAGCATCCCTGGAGTGAGTGCAGCATCCCTGAGTGAGTGCAGCATCCCTGAGTGAGTGCAGCATCCCTGAGAGTGAGTGCAGCATCCCTGAGTGAGAGCAGCATCCCTGAGAGTGAGTGCAGCATCCCAGGGTGAGTGCAGCATCCCTGAGAGTGAGTGCAGCATCCCTGAGTGAGTGCAGCATCCCTGAGAGTGAGTGCAGCATCCCAGAGTGAGTGCAGCATCCCTGAGTGAGTGCAGCATCTCAGAGTGAGTGCAGCATCCCTGAGTGAGTGCAGCATCCCTGAGAGTGAGTGCAGCATCCCAGAGTGAGTGCAGCATCCCAGGGAGTGAGTGCAGCATCCCTGAGAGTGAGTGCAGCATCCCAGAGAGTGAGTGCAGCATCCCAGAGTGAGTGCAGCATCCCTGAGAGTGAGTGCAGCATCCCAGGGCTGAGTGCAGCATCCCAGAGTGAGTGCAGCATCCCTGAGAGTGAGTGCAGCATCCCAGGGAGTGAGTGCAGCATCCCTGAGAGTGAGTGCAGCATCTCAGAGTGAGTGCAGCATCCCTGAGAGTGAGTGCAGCATCCCTGAGTGAGTGCAGCATCCCAGGGCTGAGTGCAGCATCCCAGAGTGAGTGCAGCATCCCTGAGAGTGAGTGCAGCATCCCAGAGTGAGTGCAGCATCCCAGGAGTGAGTGCAGCATCCCTGAGTGAGTGCAGCATCCCAGAGAGTCCCAGAGTGAGTGCAGCATCCCAGAGTGAGTGCAGCATCCCTGAGTGAGTGCAGCATCCCTGAGTGAGTGCAGCATCCCAGGAGTGAGTGCAGCATCCCAGAGTGAGTGCAGCATCCCTGAGTGAGTGCAGCATCCCGGAGAGTGAGTGCAGCATCCCAGAGTGAGTGCAGCATCCCTGAGAGTGAGTGCAGCATCCCAGAGTGAGTGCAGCATCCCAGAGTGAGTGCAGCATCCCTGAGTGAGTGCAGCATCCCTGAGAGTGAGTGCAGCATCCCAGAGTGAGTGCAGCATCCCTGAGTGAGTGCAGCATCCCAGGAGTGAGTGCAGCATCCCAGAGTGAGTGCAGCATCCCAGAGTGAGTGCAGCATCCCTGAGAGTGAGTGCAGCATCCCAGAGTGAGTGCAGCATCCCTGAGTGAGTGCAGCATCCCAGAGTGAGTGCAGCATCCCAGAGTGAGTGCAGCATCCCTGAGTGAGTGCAGCATCCCTGAGAGTGAGTGCAGCATCCCTGAGAGTGAGTGCAGCATCCCAGAGTGAGTGCAGCATCCCAGATCCTGAGTGAGTGCAGCATCCCAGAGTGAGTGCAGCATCCCAGAGTGAGTGCAGCATCCCTGAGTGAGTGCAGCATCCCAGGAGTGAGTGCAGCATCCCAGGGTGAGTGCAGCATCCCTGAGAGTGAGTGCAGCATCCCAGGAGTGAGTGCAGCATCCCTGAGAGTGAGTGCAGTATCCCAGGAGTGAGTGCAGCATCCCTGAGAGTGAGTGCAGCATCCCAGGGTGAGTGCAGCATCCCAGAGTGAGTGCAGCATCCCTGAGTGAGTGCAGCATCCCTGAGAGTGAGTGCAGCATCCCAGGAGTGAGTGCAGCATCCCTGAGAGTGAGTGCAGCATCCCAGGGTGAGTGCAGCATCCCAGGAGTGAGTGCAGCATCCCAGAGTGAGTGCAGCATCCCAGAGTGAGTGCAGCATCCCAGGAGTGAGTGCAGCATCCCAGAGTGAGTGCAGCATCCCTGAGTGAGTGCAGCATCCCTGAGAGTGAGTGCAGCATCCCAGAGTGAGTGCAGCATCCTGAGAGTGAGTGCAGCATCCCTGAGAGTGAGTGCAGCATCCCTGAGAGTGAGTGCAGCATCCCAGAGTGAGTGCAGCATCCCAGAGTGAGTGCAGCATCCCAGAGTGAGTGCAGCATCCCTGAGAGTGAGTGCAGCATCCCAGAGTGAGTGCAGCATCCCAGGAGTGAGTGCAGCATCCCAGAGTGAGTGCAGCATCCCAGGGTGAGTGCAGCATCCCTGAGAGTGAGTGCAGCATCCCAGAGTGAGTGCAGCATCCCAGGAGTGAGTGCAGCATCCCTGAGAGTGAGTGCAGCATCCTGAGAGTGAGTGCAGCATCCCTGAGAGTGAGTGCAGCATCCCAGAGTGAGTGCAGCATCCCAGGGAGTGAGTGCAGCATCCCTGAGAGTGAGTGCAGCATCCCTGAGTGCAGCCTCCCTGAGTGAGTGCAGCATCCCAGAGTGAGTGCAGCATCCCAGAGTGAGTGCAGCATCCCAGAGTGAGTGCAGCATCCCAGGGAGTGAGTGCAGCATCCCAGAGTGAGTGCAGCATCCCTGAGAGTGAGTGCAGCATCCCTGAGTGAGTTCAGCATCCCAGGGAGTGAGTGCAGCATCCCAGAGTGAGTGGAGCATCCCTGAGTGAGTGCAGCATCCCAGAGTGAGTGCAGCATCCCTGAGAGTGAGTGCAGCATCCCAGGGAGTGAGTGCAGCATCCCAGAGTGAGTGCAGCATCCCAGAGTGAGTGCAGCATCCCAGAGTGAGTGCAGCATCCCAGGAGTGAGTGCAGCATCCCAGAGTGAGTGCAGCATCCTGAGAGTGAGTGCAGCATCCCTGAGTGAGTGCAGCATCCCAGAGTGAGTGCAGCATCCCTGAGAGTGAGTGCAGCATCCCTGAGTGCAGCCTCCTGAGTGAGTGCCATCCCAGAGTGAGTGCAGCATCCCAGAGTGAGTGCAGCATCCCAGAGTGAGTGCAGCATCCCAGAGGTGAGTGCAGATCCCA